>OU015497.1:134063041-134413041 GCA_907164885.2 Dolomedes plantarius | reverse complement strand
GGCAAGATGCCCAGAAAGGAATTAATCGATTCTATGTGGTTGACAATTTTTTGTACCACCGAGATAAAATTTTAGGTGAACGCGTAGATCAATTAGTAGTTCCAACGTCTCGTAGAAAACGGTTGTTAGAGCTTGCTCACTCTAGTTTATGGGGAGGCCATTTACGGAAAAAGAAAACGGCCGAACGTCTTAAGTACTCCTTTTACTGGCCTAGTATGAAGACGGACATAGAAAAATGGTGTAACTCGTGTGTTGCCTGTCAGCTTCAAGCCAAGAAACGCCCATTTGATGAGGTCCCAATCACACCAGTTTCACGTCCCGATGAACCGTTTCAAGTGATAAATGTCGATTTAATAGGCCCCATGGAACCAAGTAGCCGAGGCTTCAAGTACGTTCTTTGTGCCGTGGATCAATGCACTAGATGGCCAGAGGCGATTCCGTTGAAGACTGTGACAGCAAAATCTACATGCGACGCCTTACTACAGATTTTTACACGTACAGGAATACCCAAAATGGTTGCGACGGACCAAGGAACCAACTTTACGTCAGCTTTGACAAAGAATTTTTGAAGAGACTTTTGTCCTTCCCTTTGGATTACGTAACGCTGCCGCTACATTTCAAAGAACTATGAATAAGACACTTTCTAAGCACAAAGAGTACGCCGAGTCGTACATTGATGATGTTACGATTTATTCAGATGATTGGAATACGCATCTCAAACATCTTGACGCAGTTATGACGACCCTAGAAGAAGCTAACTTTACTATTAATTTTCAAAAGTGTGACTTTGCTAAAGGAAAGATCAAATTTCTTGGTCATATCGTAGGTTCCGGATCACACGAACCAGATCCTGAAAAAGTGCAGGCTATACAGAATTTAGAGCCGCCTAAAACCAAGAAAGATGTAAGAAGTATCCTAGGACTATTATCTTATTATAGAGCTTATGTTCCAAACTTTTCAGATATTGCTCGTCCTTTGACTACTTTAACTAAACGAAGAGCTCCAAACGATGTTGTGTGGCTAAACGAACATGATGTTGCTTTTGTTAATCTTAAGAAAGCAATATGTAACGCCCCTAAGTGTTATTCCCCGAATTTCAAGCTACCCTTCATAATATACGCAGATGCATCTTCTTATGCTGTAGGAGCTCAAAAGGATGAACAGGCCATCAAACATCCTATTGCATTTGCAAGCAAGAAACTGACTGAAGCGCAAGAAAAGTACGCTGTAATCGAAAAGGAAGCTTACGCCGTAATTTTTGCTTTAAAGAAGTTTGAGACTTATGTATTCGGCTCAGAAATTATAATCGTCAGCGATCATAATCCTTTGAAGTTCCTTACGAACTGTGCATCCCAAAGCCCCGACTTCAAAGATGGTCTCTTGCTTTACAACGTTTTCATGCCACGATTACTTACCGTAAAGGAAAAGAACACTTGAATGCTGATTCCTTGTCACGTTTAAAAGCCGATCACTGGGAAGATAATTAATGACTTTTCATGAACTGAATGACTTTTAATGAACAATTTATTTTTCTTTATTATTAATCCTATATGTCTTGTCTTTTCCAGGAAATAGTAGATGTATCTCGCAGATGATGGAAAAGCTGTTTAATTTTTTTTTTCTTATGTTTGATTGAAATGATTAGTATTGGTATATTCTTATTTTAAACCTTTATTTAGTTTATTAGTTCTCAAAAGTTAAATATTTTAGCTCATTTTTTTAAAAAAAATTTAGTATGTTTAGTGCCTTGCATATGAAGCTTAATTATCAGTTAATGTCTAAAACCTTTTAAAGTATGGGTTTCATTTTTTTTTATTTGTTTATGTGTTATGCTTTTAATAATCTCATGTCTCATTTTTTTTTATTTCTCATACATGTTTGTTATCAAGGTGAATGTTGTTAATGTGATGATATATATATATATATGTAAGAAGCAATTTGATTTGTCTTCAAGAAGACCCAATCAAATCTTTTAGAGGGGAGGTGTCAGGGACGAGGCTATGATAGCGCCCCTCCGCCTCTCATGCGCATAACCCTGTCGCCCTTTATCGGCACAGCGCATCCTAAGTTCAGTTGAATGGAGAAACTCAATCACGCAGGTCATACCGACAAGCGGTAGCCTGACCCCTTACGAACGTCTCTGTTTTATTCCTATCCTGTTGTTTTGTGTGAGTGTTTTTGTTTGCGTCAATAAACGTTCGACTTTGTGTTTACGAATGAAGATTTTATGTGTCCAGTTGTACATGACAAAAGAACCACGCCAGGTTACGACAGATGACTTTTACTTTCCTGTGAATAAAATTTTATTCATTAATTCGTTTACACATTTAAACCCCCCTAGGAATATTTTATACAATCATTTATTAAGAATAAATCGCTAATTTAGCCAGAAAAGATAAAATTGGTGATCTTTATCGCATTGCCGTATCTAACAACTATTTGCATTTCTTCATTGGAAAAATAATAAATAGTTTTGCAAGTGGTAAATTTAAACTTGATAATTTTTTAAGTAATACTTTTAAGTTGCAACTTTTCCGAGTGTGAGGTTCGTGTTGATACTATGTTTATTATCAGTTCTTTCGTTGTGTTCATTCGTTTCTGGTTGGTCAACCGAAGTGGAAGAAACCACTGGTTCTGCCTTGTCGTGATTTTTGTACTGAGTTTAGAATTTATTGATGGTATTCCTACTGGCATTAAAAACCGATATACTCATTTTCTACTGTGATTGGCCAGACTGTCTTGGTGTTTCTGTAATGTCGCTGGAAGGAGAGTTTTGTATACTAAAAAGGCTTTTAATCCTGCTTGTATATTGCAAGCCGTGCAACCACTTTGCTCCTTACCTTTGCCATTTGTTTTCATTTGTTTTATTCTCACAGTTTCCTTTCTTCCGTTTGTGATATTCTGATTCTGCTTCGTGACGTTATTTATACAGATTATGATGTATATATAATAAAATAGTTGAATGTTTTCAAACCATTTCATAAATCCCAGACGTCATTCTATACCTGAAAATGAAAAACAATAAAATTTTTGTGCACACTTGGTGAAAAAGAAACAATAAATGCCCATTACAATGAACACTATTGAGATTAAAGACTATAAAATGATGTCTGTGATTTATACCCTGAAGACTCACCTCCATTAACTTTTAACCATAAAAATGGAAATGTCGCGTTCACAATTAACTGGCTTTGCTTCACTGACTGATTGCATGAGAACTGCACAATGCATTGATTAGTTAAGTTTCTCAGTCTTTACTTTGGATTTACTCAATTTTAAAATAAACTATGTAACCAGACCTTTTAGAACACACAACCAGTGTTTACACTTCAGAGTGATGATTTGTTAATTAAGTGTATATTAAATTCCTCAAAATAAGTGCCTAAAGTCAGAGAATGTAACTCTGTCCACTTGACTATTCTAATTGTCATTCCATTAAGGTCGAATTCATTATTTTCATTTAAAAACTTATGTTTATAATTGAAATTGCCCTAACTACTTTATACATTCAACTTAAAGATATTAAAGGGATTATTTGGCTGTTAAGATAAACACAAACAAACACACACACACACACACACACACACACACATATATATATATATATACATACACTCAAGAGCCAAAACATTATGACCACCCCTACATTTTGCAATGAATTCGCCTGGATTACGTGGAAGGCACGTGATCAGGTGGAAGTTGTAATTAACTGCTGCTGGAGAGTCTGAAGAATCATTCTTTCACTTGACGGTGAAACCAGCAGTAGACGACATGGTGTTGGCTCAGCTGACAGCCCAATACAATGCAGGGCCAAGTAGAATAGTATCGCAGCACACTGTTCAGCGGACACTGTTGGATATGGGGCTACGCAGCAAACGTCCCACTCTTGTGCCTTTGCTGACCAAGCGTCATCACCAACTGCGCCTGCGCTGAGCCCGGGAACATCGCGACTGGTCCATGGATCAGTGGGAGAGAGTTGCCTGGTCAGATGAATCACGGTTTGTCATTCATCACGCCGATGGCCGTGTCAGGATACGCCGTCTTCCAGACGAACTGTTGCTCCCTCAATGTACAGTAGGTCATACACAGGCCGGTGGTGGCGGTATTATGCTTTGGGGGGCGTTCTCTTGGGCGTGTCTGGGACGCGTGGTTGTGGTAGAGCAGACCATGAATGCTACAGGGTATCTGAACATCATTGCGGACCAGTTGCACCCTTACATGTCCTCTGTTTTTCCAGCTGGAAATGGAATGTTCCAACAGGACAACGCCCCGTGTCACAAGGCTAAAATTGTGTTGGAGTGGTTCCAGGAACATGATGCTGAATTCTAGTTAATGTCCTGGCCGCCTAACTCACCGGATCTCAATCCGATAGAACACATTTGGGATGTCATGGGACGGCAGCTCAGAGTTCAAAGACCACCAATTCGCAATATCTCGGATTTGCGTGACCGTTGCTTAAACATCTGGTACAATCTGTCTCCGGCCATCTACCAAGGACTTGTGGCATCCATGCCAAGGCGGGTTGAAGCTGTGTTGCGCGCCAAAGGTGGGCCAATTCGTTATTGACAGGTGGTCATAATGTTTTGGCTCTTGAGTGTATATATATCTAGCTGAATACCCGTGCTTCGCTACGGAGTACATTTTACGATAGTTACAATGAAAAAATTATGAAATTGTTTTACAGAGGATTTCCTTAGAAACAATACTTTTTGTTTCTTCACTAGGCGGAACTAATTTTACCGGGCTCTCCGAGAACTTATGCGTGAGCAAAATACATAAAACTGACCGTGGGAGAAATAATTTTCTCTTAAATCTACCAAGCGTCTTTCAAAGTTTGGCCTTGAGACTTATTTATAGTCATGGCGAAAATACTTTGAGGGGAAATTGCAGTTTCTTAAAGCCAAAAGTGAGGTTATTGGGAATTAGAGGAATGTGTGGCACGAACACTTTTTCTCCTTAAGCACATCCGGTTAAAATAATGGCTTCGATTAAATTTTTATGCAGGGATTTGACTTGTAGTCTAGTGCCATTACACAATTTCGATGGTTTTAAATTCCGAAGGAGCATTATGGGTGGGCCCTTACGCAAAGAGTGATTATGGTATGGAAGATGAGGTGGTTTAAGGGAATTTAAAAACTCTACCGGATAGTTAACAGCCTCATCTGAATTACAGACAGTGTCTATCGACTGTCAAAATTTCAGATTTTCATGTCCAGCGGTTTGGTCTGTGCGAGGTCTGCCAGTCAGTCACGGAACTGTTTTATATATAGATTTAATTAAATATCCATAAAACATAATAATTTGTATTAAATTCTTAAAATACTTCCCTCTCAATTAGTCTAGTGGTTAAATTTTATTTTTTACTGTATTTTAATATTTTTTGTCAATTTATTTCGTTGTTATGCAAGTGACGCAAAATTAATTTAAATTATCACCTAAAAGAAAAGAATTCTCGTGATCAGGATTTAAGAAATTAAATTCTAAAAAAGTAATCTTTTAAAATTCACCAAAAATCAGAAAATGGAGGAAAAGTTTCGAAAAAATTTCCTTTTAAAGGAGTTTTTATTTTTTTTTTCTCGTGATATAAATTTTATAATCCTCAGATTATTATTTTAAATGGAAACTTAAAAAAAGTTACAAAAATAGCCTAAAAACTTAGTTTTAAAAAATCTAAGAAGAATTTTTTAAAAATATTTCTTAATGTACCCCTACATTACAAGAAGAATCGTCATAAAAATGTCAGCCCTTTAGGTTCAGTGGTTTGGTCTGGGCGTTATCTGTCAGTCAGTTACGGAACTGTTTTATATATATATATATATATATATATATATATATATATATATATATATTCATCAAAGAAGGACTTTCCGCTCAAGAGATTTCACGTGTCCATATCCGGCCTAGACACTGCGGTATTTAATGACATTCGTCGGGATTCGAACTGAGCAACTCCAATTCCAAGTTCTACCATTAGGCTACCTCGGGCCCAAGTCAGTTTATTTCTTTTTTCCATTCCCCCTGAAGTTCCTAATTATCCGTTAGATCAACATTCGGGTTACTTAAAAATATACAAACTATCTAGCAGAATCACAAAATGACTCACTTATAAATGAATACAACGCACTCACAAAGGATTATAAAGGTATATTTTTACAGAAAAAAACCGATCTGCTTTATTTATAAATTGTATTTAAAATAGTACAGGTATTTCGTTTAATTTTTAAGGTAGAGTTACTTTTGAATTATCAGTGTATTCCGGTGCACATTCATGCATGAATAAGTACTGCTAATTGAAAATCAAATGCATATATAAATATATATATATATATATATATATATATATATATATATATAAATATATATATATATATATATATATATATATATATATGACTGATAACGGAACATTTAATATTTAATGATAAGGAGTGATAGAAGGTTGCTAATTAATATGAGGAGGCACCCCATTATAAAGTAATAGAGGGGCTAATAAAGCTATTGATCGTACTCCCTTCTGAAGCTTTTCTTTTGAACATGCTAATCATTAAGCAATCGGTATCTTCCAATATGCATTGGATTTTCAATTAGCAGTACTTATTAATGCATGAATGTGCACCGGAATACACTGATAATTCAAAAGTAACTCTACCTTAAAAATTAAACGAAATACCTGTACTATTTTAAATACAATTTATAAATAAAGCAGATCGGTTTTTTTCTGTAAAAATATACCTTTATAATCCTTTGTGTGTGCGTTGTATTCATTTATAAGTGAGTCATTTTGTGATTCTGCTAGATAGTTTGTATATTTTTAAGTAACCCGAATGTTGATCTAACGGATAATTAGGACTTATATATATATATATATATATATATATATATATATATATATATATATATATATATATATATATATAATCTCCACTGAAATATCTTTCTTCAATATCTTTGTCTAGAAGCATCGATTATGTCAATATTTCTATTCCTTTTTGCTTGGCAAGAAAAGAAATATCAAGATATCCGTAATATCACTGATGTCAGCCTAAGACCAGACGTTTTGTTTTGTTTTTTTATGTTTTGATGACCCTCTTCAGCATTACTAAATAGGAGGAAATACATTGGAAACACCTTAATTCCATTGAAGAAATCAACAGTCCCGTTCTTTGGCATCTCTAATTTGCATCCCTGATTCACGGAAAATCATTTCATCGACTGGGTATTTGTTATGCGGAATACCTTTTTTTTAAGAGTTTAAAGCATTACGCATATGCAAATTTTATTGCATATCACAATGAATCGTAACTTTTAATATCTAAAACCTAAAAGCTATAGATATGTCCATAATTAAGAAAATCACAGTTTTTCATTAAATATGGATTTTTCGTTGTGGTCTCTACCTATAGCTCTAATTAAGAACTGCTCCATCAGAAATTAAGAACGCGCTCCATAACTGCTGATGAATGTGGTGAAGACTTTTTACTCTGAGCCCAAGCTGGACGTTTAAATCTTATACCCTTTTGATACCTATTTTGTGATCCTAATAACACGAAATGTTCCATTGTATAAGAGAACTAAATCGTATCAAATATCATACTATCTCAACTCTAAAATGAATGGTATTTATATTGATTCCCCCTCTGAAATACGTTTGGAAGTAAAATATTTCATCACTTTTCACATTTTGTCATTTCTCAAAGGATTTTACTCGTCATAGGAAATTGGATATCATTTCTGCATCAGATAAAGGGAACGGGATTTATTTCTATCCGATTTCAATCGAAATGGCTGAAAAATAATTAATGCGAGGGGAATTTCGGATATTGAGTGCTTACAGGTCACATCTTCATTTTTTTTCCTTCAGGGTCGCTGATGAAAAAATATCCTGCCTTAATATGGACTTGTACTAGAAGGAACAATTCTAATTAACAGGTCCAAAAATCTAAAAAAAAGACATTGAAATCAATTTTTTTAGCTTATAAACTATTCATTTTGATGAAAGAATTTCATCATAATGAATATTTTATATGTTTGCATTCCAAGTTTTTTCATTGCATGATAATAACAACGTAACCTGCATAGCGATGTTTAATTTACGAGCGAAACGAGAGAAACCGAAAACAAATCGATTACCACAGCGCGTTCGCCTTACGTTCAGTTAGTAAAATTAAATACATATCAACGTGATACTGACATCTTGTTTGTAGAATCAGCTTCTAGAGGGAGTAAACAGGTGTCTAGAAGTACAAATATATGAAGTGTGGCGTGTGTAAACAAGAAGTACTAATATAAACAATCGTAAGCATTTATTTTTATTAGTAACATTTAAAGATTTTGGGATGATACTAGTTGTTTCGTAACTTTGAATGCCCAAGAACAAATTTATGATAAAGAGCGCCAGGGTACCCAATATTTTCTTCTCTCTGATTTTGCTCCGTAATTAATAGACTACAACAATAATAAGAAATCGTTTATGCTGAAAAATGTTCATCATAAAACTATCACATTTATTAAAAGTATTACTATGAAATACATTAACACTTTTAATAAACATTATAATGTCCGTCTACGAGGAATGCGATTTGAACATTAATTTCCTAACCTCAGTATTATTCTAGCCCCCAAACTACACCTACAATTTTTTACACGATGAAGATTTTTTTTCAAATACTTCTTCACAGTCCACTACTGTACTTTTCAAAATTCGAATCCCACTATAATGACCAGGAATGGAATCCTGCCGTGACTTAATTCCTAACTTAAGTGTCGGAATTTTAAGAGTTGATCTATCTCGGAGATATGAGATGTTATTTGTAGTTAATTCCTTCACACAATTAATATTCATTCACATAAGGTGCATAATAATTGTTTATTTTCTAGCATTCTGGAATACTCAATATTAAAACAGAGAAAATGTTTCATACAGTGCTTTACATATTTATAATTGTGCGATCTTATGTCCTTTGATTAGATTTTTTTATGTAGTACCACAGATAAAGTGTGTTCATAAAGGTGTGTATTTCCAATGAGACCGTTACACTGAATGTTTTTTCTCCTAATTATGGATAAATACGGCTAACCAAACGACTAAAACAATCAGGAGAACTGTTTTGCTATAAAACAAATTCTTAAAGACCTTTTACGAGATGGCTTTGTAAATTTTATCCTAGGGTGCCATTTTTAATTTTAAGCTTATTCATCGCTACTGAATAAATTGAACTGTAATACAGATTTAAAAGATTTTAGTGCTGGAGAGGCCTCATCAAATGCGAAACGTTGACATTTATTTAACGAAATCCTGGAGACCCATGAAATAACAAAAAAAATCGTAATCTCTAACCCATATTACAATTTTGGAAAAAAATTATAATTACTCATAATCTTCTTACTCATAATCTTCATGCTCATAATCTTGAGCTAACTAAGAGCTGGTAGTTTCAGTAAAGCTCAAACTTCTTCCATATCAAAAGTAAAAATAATAAATATTTTGAGATTGGTTGCAAACAAATATTGCCTTCGTATAAAAATTTTTAGTGTCTTAACATTTTTTGACGAAAATAATTTATATCATTCGAATTCGTCAATGCAAGGGAAAAAACCAATGATTTTGTGTATGGTGATATTACTTAATTATTTACATTGTGTTAATGAGTAATTTTAAGAGTACTAAAGTACGTGGTTCATTTCTCATTCATCTTTAAACTTATTGAGAAGATCGTAGAGGATTATCGACAAATATTTCCTTAAATTACTCTTAATGCGTGATGAAATTTAAATCCTTAATCTAAGAGTACGTTAATTAAACTGAAATGAAAGACTAACCTAGTAATTTTCCTGAATAGTGCACCGTTAAATCTTGTTATAATTATGGTCACACCATAAATTATCTCTCTACTGGATAATATCGAGCTCAGAAAACGGGTGTTCTTCCACGATGTTATGGAATTAAGATTAGTGTATTTGATATTTTGACACTCCCTAGGACTTTCTTAAGTAACCGGTCTGATCCGTTTAAACCTAAATTTGTTAATGACAGAAATTCACTAAATATTTTCCTTTTATTTATTCAGGACTAGATTTAAATGTGAATACAGTGAGTATTCACATCTAAATCTTGTAAAAAAGATATTTAAATCTGTAAAAAACATTCGACATCCCTTTGACACTAAAATTCGATCGCACACCTTTAGACATGTTGTTCTTATTAAAGCAATGAGGTGTATAGGATTTTCATTTATAATATACTTATTGCTTGATTGGCCCACCTTGAGTATATCAACTCAACTCTCGTCAAAAATATAAGCCTTTCTCCAACAGAAAAATTAGAAAGAAAGTTTGTGGTATAACGTGCTATAATAACGAAGAAAGAAACTTCTGAGTCTTAAAATGAAATGTTTGAAACGTAAATGAAGTCCGTAAATTTCGGCAGTCAGTACAATCTATTTCCATTGAATTTTTATGGGAAGAAAAGTGTAAAATTCTCGTCGTGTACTCATCCCTGAACCGGATCTCTCTGAGATAAAATATGATCGAGCTGTATGGTTAAATCTACATCTCTTATTCAGCCTGTAGGCATTTCAGTAAGTGGTTCGGCATTTAAAAGAATGATGGCAATTTTTAGGGAAAATTCATGTTAGAAATAACACAGTATGACCCGGAGCAATGCTACATAAACCTTCATCAATCTAAAAGTAGAGGCTCTGCATTTCGTTGCTAAAATACTGCCAAACTATTTTGGCAAGAGTAGAAAAAATTTTTGCAAGTATATTTTTCCCTTCTTTTCTGATCTCTCATTCAAAAGATTAATTCTTATCATCGCAGGCGTTTTATTTCCCGTAAAGAAGCATTTCAAAAGCTTCAGGCAATATTTCGCGGGACGATAGATAACATACAGAGTTTTTTTTAATATTATTTCATCTTTCGTAAATCTTAACAAGAATCTATTTTTATCCCTTTAATATTGAATATAAGACAAACTTTTCTTTTTTTCTTCTCTGATTATAAGTAATCGTAGTTGAAATAAGCTCTTAATTTCACCGTGATAATCATTTTTCTATCTTTGTTATTAGCACATCTTAGTGAAATAAATGCTGCCTTGAACTTATCTAAGGAAATAATAACAGTTTACACATCAATTCCCTCTGATTTAAAAATAATAACAGTTTTCCCGATAGGAAACTAGTTACGCAGGACCCTTTTTGTTTGTATTAGGGCTTTTCGAAACGGTTTTCTCACACTCATCAATTTTTTTCGAGCGTTTATTGTTAATATACAAATAGATGGAGGGTAGTTATTAACAAAAGTCTGTTCAAACTGATAAATAAAACTTCTACCGATACCCTCAAAACACCAATTTTTTTAAAGAATTAATATTTAAACTGTTTGTCATTGCAGAATTAACTAGTTATTTATGAAATATGTATAAAGAAAAGTAAGATTTTTTTTGAGGAATTAAAATAGTTTGTTCAAGAAAAATAATCTTTGATTTAAGTCAGGAAAATTAAATTTCAAATTTCTACTACCTTAATATATAAATAAAAAAAACTCGATCACATTTTACATTTAAGAAGATAAATATGAAGATTTATACTATCAGAATGCGATACCCATTTTTAAAACAATAACGGGCGTAAGATACCTATAGATTGATAAATTGAAGTTTCTTTCAGTATTCAGCTCATTTATGTCACTTGCTTGCGCTTTCATGTTTTTCGTGTTGCAAGCAAAAAATTTCTTTCTAATTTTACCAAAATCCTTGTTGTATAGCTCTTGTCTATATTTGCATGGATCGGATTCGAGTAACGAAATTTTAATATAAATATACGCTATTTCATTTGTAGCATGGTTGCCATACAGTAACATGTCAAAGCTCTATGTCAGAGTGGATTTGGTTCTTTCGGTAAGTCAATTTGCTAAGATCTCATACACCTGTTCATCGCGCTTCTGCACATCTCTCTCTTGCTGCACTCACGTTCTTAAGACACATGTTAGTTAGTTTTCCCTCATTATGCTTAATTTTTGCGATAGATATTCATCTGGCGAGTTTGTATTTCTTGCAGTTTTTCTCGGGATAAGTTCTGTTTCATTTTCTTTCATGTAGATTTCGCACTTTCCTTGAGTGGATGGAGGACATTCTACAATAGAAAGTTTTGCCAATGCGAGGCAGTTGTCAATGAGTCATTGATATAAATACATTCGTAAGTAATCTGCAAGAGTCGTTGGTTGCTTTCTAGGGGGACCGTAGAGGTGAACCAACACCATTCCCTGGTTCCACCTCAATTTTGATCGAACAACCCGAGAGGCAACATATGGAGTAATCGTACCTTCTCTGACATCATGTATGGACTTTCTGTTCAACGGATTTAAACTGCCCATGTCCACCTAAACATGAAGGTATTTTATGACATTCGTCGACATTCGAGCCGAGTACCCCCTATTCCAAGCCCAAAGCGCTACCACTAGGATACCTCGGGCTCCTTCTACAATTGGGAGTCGAAACGCATAAAAAAGGATTTCGGATTTATCCTAAAATACAATTCAAACAGTCAGTCAGATAACTTTCAACCAGATAAAGCAAAATAATAGGGAGGGTGCAAAAAATGATGGGCGCGGTGGCCCAGTTGGCAAGAGCAACAGGCCAGTGATCAGAACGTTCCTGGTTCGATGCTCGTCGCTGCAAATCCACCGCCGTGTTCACTAATGGAGGCCGGGGCACGTACAACAGGTCGTGGCTGCAATGTCCTCCAAGTTCTCAAATTTACCTCTGGAGGTGCGGGGTCAAGCGTTCCGGTCTTGTCACTTGACTCGGTTTAAAATTATGGGACGATCATTTATCCAAGTGGAACTGCGACCCTTGTGGTGCAAATTCAAAACAGGAGCCACCTCTTTCAGCCCAATAGCCTATTAGGACCTGGTAAATGGAACCTCCAACCAGGCGGCATTAGCAACAAAAAATGATGACTGAAAACAAAGAAAATAAGGTAAAATAGAACAATCACCCAGGCAATACCTTGTGTTTCATTTATGATTTGCTGCTGTAGCATATGTTCCTTTATATATATATATATATATATATATATATATATATATATATATATATATATATATATATATATATATATATATATATATATATATATATATATATATATATATATATATATATATATATATATATATATATATATATATATATATATATATCTGTTACACGATATATCTCAGAACGACTTCCATGAAGGACACTGGCGTCTGCAAAAGGGATTTGTCATCGGAGGGTCCACTGGATGACTGCTAATGCTCTGGCTGAAACGTAAACTTTCCTGTTTTACCTTTCATTCAATAGACGCCGTGAGCAAAGTTAAACGACGAACCCAAAAATCTTCTGAACTGTCACATCGTGTATATAACTTTCGTTTATAACATCATGTATGGGCTCGAGGTGGCCTTTCGATAACGTGCTGGCTTTCGGTGCTGAGGGTGCTCGGATCGAATCCCGACGCGTGCCGTTGAATACCTCCGTGTCTAAGCCGGATATGGGTACACTAAATCCGTATACCGGAAAGTCCCTCTATGAAGGTCAGTGAGGGTGGGAGGGTACGATTCCCCCATATATAGCTTCGGGGGGTCCTCCATCAAAATTGAGGTGGCAACTAGCTAAGACGGACTCCGATCCTTGTGGTGCTAATTGAACTGGATCCGCACAATTCAACCCATATGACCAGGTGTGGAGGTTTCAACCAGGGGGCATAAGAAACAATGACAACAACATCGTGCATATAACTTTTCTTATTTACCCCTCCAATTTGGATGGGTTATAATACACTGCTCAGAAAAATTAGGGGAGAAAGCAAAAAAGTTAAGAAATCCGTGCGAGACCACGTATTGGTATAAAATGGATAGTACACGCGTATCAATGCGCAATACAGAAAAAAAGACTTAAAAATTTTGTAATTAAGCTTTATGTCTTTGAAAATATGGAAAAAATATGAGAAGATGATTTAGGGCAACAATTTGGTTACATGTAAACGATAAAAAAAGTATTGTTTAGAAATGATGCAAGATTTTTAATATGGCGTGTGATCTCCTCGAACAGCTAAGACTGCTGCACACCTGTTTTCCATGGATGCGATGATGTTATCGATAAGACTTTGGGGAATACTGTTCCACTCCTCAAGAAGTGGAATCTCCAAGTCTCAGTAAAAGGAGGCCTTGGTCTCGTAGCAATGCGTCGTCCGAGCATGTCCCAAACATGCTCGATTGGATTCAGGTCAGGAGCCTATCAGGTCAGGAGCCTATTCAGGTCTCGATTGGATTCAGGAATGGAGAGCACGCTGGCCATTCCATACGCTGTATTGTTTCAGCTTCAAGCATGTTCTCCACAAGACGAGCTGCATGCGGTCTGGCATTATCATGCTGGAAAACAAAGGAATCTCCAATGTTTGCAGCCTAAGGTATGACATGAGGTCTCAATATCTCGTCTGCATGCCTTCGGGCCTTCGGAGTACCATTCCGAATGATATGCAGGTCCGTACGTCCACCTATGCTGATTCCACCCCATACCATAAAACCAGCTCGTCTGTATTGTGACCTTTCACGAACGAATGTGGGGTTATTTCGATTGCCCCTTTCCCTCCATACCAAAACACGTCGGCTGTCACACTCCAGACTGAATCGGAACTCGTCTGTAAACAGTACTTGGCTCCAATCATGTTGCTTCCAATCTCGATGTTCAGCAGCCCATCTTCTTCGGGACGCACGGTGGCGTGAGGTCAACGGAAATCAGATCATTGGCTGACGTGCATAGAGACCTCGCTGATGAAGCCTATTACGTACTGTTTGGTTGGACACCCTTCGTCCTGTTGCCAAGAGCAACTGTCTTTGCAGCTGAGTAGCATTGTCTGTTCTGTTTCGACGAGCAGTGAACAGTATATACCGGTCATCAGTTGCTGTAGTAGCGCGTGGCCGACCTTGCCCTGGTCGACATCTAACATTCCCTGTTTCTTGGAATCGATTCCACAGCCTTGCAACAACACTTCTGGCGACTCCAACAGCGTCCGCGACACTACGTTGTGTTTGCCCGGATTCAAGTCTGCCTATAATACGCCATGCCATGGATTCCGGTAAATCACGTTGTTGAGACATTTTCAAGTCACCTTTTCTCAAAAAGAATAACTGAGCAATCGAATTTCACAGTAAAGGCAGTGAAACAGACGTTTCTGCAACATTCCGATTTCCGCCCTTATGTTCTTTTTCTGGTTTTTGACGTCATGAACTTTGATTTGCATATGAAGTTTTCTTCTTCTGTTTCCTGCTAGGCTTTAAATTATGGACGATTTATTTTATGTTACTTATCGGTGTAAGTATTTGCGTAATTTCGTTAAAACCATGTTCTCCCCTAATTGTTTTGAGCAGTGTATTTTTATGTCTCTTAAGAGAACTGAAACAGAATCGCATGTCAAAAGATCTGCTTCCCGCATTGAAAACTTTATAACTGTTACTAGAATTTCGCTCGATAACGATTCAATATAACTCAAGACAAACATAGATTTAAAACAAGTTTGAAAATCAATAAAATCAACAAGAATATCGTCGCAAACTTTTCAGTAACAAGATATAACAATCGTAGAAGTGATTCATTTATCAAAAACAAGCCATTAATAACAATGCATTGTTGAGCAGAAATAACGAATGTTAGATAGATGGACTATCAGATTTATCATGAAAAATATATAATCACTACTGTATACATACATGTTAACGTTTCAATTCATCATCTTTGATGTCTTTTATAATAACTCATACTCCAAAGACATCATATGTCATGATTCAATCTCTTATATATGAGTGTGTATATAAGTTTTACTCCCTCTGTGTCGAAACCTTTCAGTAACAACTTAATACCGGGGAGTATTAAAAGTATTCTTTGCTTAAACACATATTACTGGCTTCCCCGATAACTTGGCAAATTTGGATTACGCTTGTGACGAAGAAAAAGTACGATTTCACACCATATTTTCAACGGTGTAGTTGAAAATGTTCTAACTTCGGAATTTTTGATAATTTTAAACTTTTGCTATTGAAATTCATACGAAATAGAATACACTGGCTTTGTATTTTTAAAAATTTCTAATTACTTCATAACATTTTAATTGGTTTTATGCATTGGTTTGAAACGACACTGCATTATTGTAGATCATTGGCTTAAATGGAAGCAATATATGTATGGTTTAAAAGGACTAAGTTCAGTTGTACCATATTGTTTAACTGCCAATAAACACACAAAAGGTAACTGAACTGAAATCATGCTTTTGAAAGCCACCATATGGAATTATTATTCCGTGATGTGTGAAACATATGTTTTATTAACACAAATGCACTTTAAACTTATGTTATGTTATGATAACGTACAAAACGCCCGTATAGGGGACGCTTAAAATTTCTTCGCCACTCACTAAACACCGCTCCATGATCAAAAAGTCGGTGTGAGTTGCGCGATGTGTCGGTTGTGCATCACTGGCAACATTCTCTCTGACACTGATGTGTACCTAAGCATTTTTGAACAGTTCGTGAATCAACTGGATGAAAGTAGGTTAACGGAAGGTTGCTTTCAGTGAGATGGAACAACATGTCACACATCGGCAAGGAGCAAGGTAGAAATTGAGTCCTTTGGCAACATGATCATTTCAAAGGGGACTTGGCCAACACAGTCGCCTGATCTTATACCACCAGACTTCTTCATTTGTGAAAAGTCAATTGGAACAATACCCGCACTGTGGAAGATGTGTTGAGGAACATGCAGTATCGCGTTGATACGTGTCTGGCGGAAACCGGAGATCGCTTCTAGCATACCATGTAATGCAATAGATTACACATAGTCAAGGAATGTAGCATATTTTTTTTGTTCATATTCCTTCGTCCTAGCGAGAGTTATTGCAGAATATTCGGGACCTCTTTCAAATAACCCACCCTATATAAAAGCATATTTTAGCTTCTTTATTTATTTTTCTGAATTTTGTTATTAGTAGCTTTTACGATGTTGGTCTCCAAACAGAAGAGTAAACCTAATAATTAAAAACAGTTTGGTCATCAAAAATAAAAGATCAAAGTGTAGTCTCCAATATTCGGTTGTTGAATATTTGGTTACGTTTCAACCTTAATACTTTCTAAATACCGAAAAAGGAAAAATCTTAGAAGGCAATAAGAGATTCTTTTTTGTTTCCTTCTGTGTTCTGAGAGTTTCTGCAAATTTACCATGACACTGGCTCATAGCATAAAGTCACGATGAATAGCTACATAAATTCTGTAGCAAAGTACTTAAGAAACGGTTATGGACAGGTTGGTGATTTCACTGAGGAGTAGCCACGTGAATAAGCAAATATTTTAACAGTTGATTAACTGTACAAAAACTATTCAAATTCATAATGTATGTGCGAAGAAAATATCCCTTTAACTCGTATGTATAAAGCTTATGGGGAATGAAATTGCAAAAAATGAGAGTTCTTCCTGTCTCTTTTAGTAGGTTTCGAGGTAAGAAACCCGGAGTTCGATCCCTGGTCCTGGAAGATGGTCCTTATAAGCTCTTTTCATAGGTGATAGGGCTTAGAGGAAAGGCTTGGTAGTAAAATTAAAGTTCTTGTTTCATCCCATAACGTTTAAAATTATGGCGGCTAAGCAGTCCTAATAACAAAAGGAAAATAGAATCAAATCTTTTTATAATTTCAATCAACAGTACAAACGTGAATAAAATATTTTCATGTCATTATTTAGATATTTCATTACACATGACAGAAAAGTTACGAAAGAAACAATATTTCAAGTCCTGTCGTAAAACAAGACGACATATCTTTTATGCATACCTCATTTTTATTGTTTCACAGGGTTCAAATTTTTATATAGGCCATAAACTGGGTATATAAATTCTGTTATGAATTCTAAAAATGGATGTTTCTAAAAATGGATCTGTTAAATTAATTCTTTTAGAGACACAAGTGTACCTCTAAGACAATTTCTTTTCTCGAAAGTTTATTGTCCATGGATAGCTTGGAGTAAAATGTCTGTTTATTGACAGTTAAGATTCATATAAAAATACGTAGGATAGATTGATTGACTGATTTGAATTCGAGAGAGAGCTTCTTAAAGAATTAAAGGGTGGAAATTTTCGCTTATATTGCTCAACTTCCAAAACTATTGTAGGAATATTTTTCAGCCTTTCACAACATGAAAAATCTTTTGTAGTTGCGAAATAATTTTAAATAATTTGAAAACCAAGCATAAAGTATATACTCGTACATTTGTTCATATGTATGTAAAATCAGAAAATGTCACAGGAATGGAGAAAGAATATCAAGTTTTTGAAGTGATAATTTTATGTTTCAAATACGATAGAAAGAAGCATGTGCAAAAGCTTCGAAAAATCCTCGAAGTACCAAATTGATTTGTTCTGAAATATTCAGAACGTATTTAATCTTTGATAAAATAAGTTTGGAAGTTGTTAAATGCAAATATTTGCACACTGTTATCATCGATTCTATACTATATGACTTAGAGTGTATTATGTGCCCAAAAAGAATAAAACACTTAGCATACAGATATGATTCAATACGTTTTTAACATAATCTAGTTCTTTCTGGAACTGTCTATAAATATAAATTGGATAAAATATTTCTGAGAGATATACATCTAAAAATCCTACTAAAAAATGTACACTTTAGTTTCTACAATGCAATATATTTCCTTTAAATAGTTGAACAAATTTTCATATTTCACAGTTTCAAAATTAATGGTATTCATTAACTGTCATCAGACTTTTTTTAAAAAGTCATGACCTTATTTAAATCAATACTATCAACTACAGCAAGTATCTAGGTAGGTAGGAACAGAATCAATTCAAAACTCTGTATTCCTGGCCTATATTGTTAAAAAAATAATTAACTTAAACTTCTACTTTCTTATTTCGTATAGATTTGAAAACAATTAACTTTAATTCCTAGTTTCCTCATACAAAGTCAACCGTTAGCAAATTAATTTCCACTTGTAATGAGAACGGCATTCTTATACACTGCTTGACAATTGCTAAGGAACAACTGGTTTTTTCAAACTAGCTTTCCCGACAGCAGACTAATCACAGTAAAATGAAATGCAGAGGGCGTAATAGGGCAGGACCTGTTATCTGTATAAAAGGCAGTGCACGAAATCTCTTTATTCTTTCAAAAGTTGATGCAGTTAGGTGTTTGACGAAAATAGTGCCGTAGGTTGTTGGAAGTTATTTCTGTGAAAATCAGTGTGGTGTGGCTATAATTAAGTGCAAAATGTCTGCAAGACAGCATTTGAGTGCGCACGGTGGTGGACGAGCAGTTGGACGACTCGCAGCAGGAGAAAGTATCACTACTGTGGCCAGAGTAATGGGAGTGGCAAAAAGTGTCCTATCGCGATTGAAAAAGGCCGCTGAAGGTGAAAATGCTATGTGAAAGTATTCCGGTGGTCGTGGAAGGAACACCATACATCAAGAGGATCGATATGCATCCCTAGTGGCGAAATGGAACAGCCATCTCACCCCTAGCCAGATAGCTGCAGACCTTGCAACCGCTACTGGTACAAATGTATCAGCCAGAACCATTTCTAGGCGATTAAATCAGGTTGGTTTGTATGTACGGAAGCCTGTTCAATGCATCCCACTTAAACCACACCATCGTCGAGAAAGATTACGTTGGTGTAAGGAACATATTGGTCGTGGTTAGCAAGAGTGGTCCAGAGTGATGTTCTCTGACGAATCCCGTTTCACTGTGACAAGTGATTCTGGCTAACAGTTAGTGTGAAGAGAGAGGGGAACAGGTTATGCGCCACAGAATGTTCAGGAACGTCATCGGTATGGCCGTATGATTTTGTGATCAATCATTATGCACAATGGCAAAACACCGCTTCACATCTTTGAGCGGGGTACCATTACATCGCAGCGGTATTGTAGAGAGATTATTCTGAATAATCTGTTCGTCTTTTTTAGGGGTGCGGTAGGTCCATATGTCTGTGTTATGGACGACAATGCGCGCCCACACAGGACCGCTGAAGTATCGGATACACTAGAAAGTGTAAATATTGAACGTATGACATGCTCTGCTTACTCTCCTGACCTAAATCCTATAGAGCATGCTTGGTATGCTCTTGGCAGACGTGTTTCTCAAAGAACTCTCCCTCTCTGAACCATGCAAGAACTGAAAATTGCCTTCAGAGAGGAGTGGGACAATATCCCCCAAGGACTCCTCAATACTTTAGTAGACAGCATGAAAAACAGATGCACAATGTGCACTAGTGTCCGAGGAGGTCACACACCTTACTAAGGTACTCATAACTGTTTCATTCTGGCAGGAAGACCCATTTTTCGTGGCTGTTTGGAAATGCTCCAAAGATCATTTTTTTTTCGTTTTCTTCTTTTTCCATGTGGCGAAATCTGTACCATTTTGCATAATAAATAATGCACAGTATCTCTACTAAATATGTAGAAAGTTTCATTTCTTGAAAGTTTCAATGTCTATTATGAAATATTCCGAAAAATGTGACTGTTCCTTAGCAATTGTCAAGCAGTGTAGATTCTGCCTAACATTTGCTTTCATCTTAAAACAACTAGAATGAGTGAGAAATTGACTAACTCCCTTTCCGAGATGTTATGATGGTCATGATACCGTCAAGTCATCTTTAAAACAACTGATTTGGTTTTATCTTCGACCATGTAACTTAATGTGACAGAGTGAACTTGCGAGGTTTTCCTTGAACTTTCCAATGAGTATCGAGGTAGAACAAATTTATCCTAAAAAAATCGGGAAATAAAAATTATCACAGTGATATGTAAGTCTTACACTGCTTTGTTATTTTTAACTGTTCTTTCTGATTCTTGCTTTCAAATAATCAAATCTATTAAATAAGCATGTGGTGCTGAATTCATGGTGAGATTGATTTTCAACATATACTACAGATGCAACGATTCCTACTGTGAAAGTCTGTCGTGGAGTCTTTTCTTTTCTTTTATTTTTTTTTTTTTGCAGAATTGAGCGATTAGCGTAGCAAGAAATTAGTCCCTTTTTTTCTCCTGAGTAAAAATGAAAACCCTACCTTAGTTGTATGAGGTATGCATCAGATGCACTTAAGTATGTTCAATATAATTTCGTCTGATTATTAGCATTAGATCTGCATTTCCTCAAGCACTTAGCCGGAAACATAAATCTGAATTGAGGGATGCGCTCCATCTATTTTCTTGGAAACGTAAACGATGTGTAAATGGGTTTCTCGTATTCGGAAGCTTTTTATGTTTGCCATAAAAACCAAATGATAGTTTATATCGCTCATCGGAATGTCATACAAGTCGGCAAATATTTTTATGCGAGCTATAAACCCATATTGAAGGATATTTTTTTCTTACTTTTGGGAAGTATGGTGGATAATTTGGAATTGTAGCCACCATCGGTACGTCTGGTGCGTTCATGTTTAAAGATTGTTTGGGAAAAATGAGATGAAATAAAATTTTTGTTCTATGACGCTTCAACAAATTCAGACATACTTATTGATCTGAATTTTTTCTAAAAGAGTTGAACGTTAAATCTATTTTGTGCGACTTAAAAATATTTTCTAGTATTTCTATTTGGATGTAACATGAGTTTTCGAATTGAGTTCACTCATCGCTTTCTGCAGGAAGTACATTATTCGTTCCGGCGTGTAAAAGAAGCAAACATATACACTCAAAATATTATATCTGCTCTAAAGCATCTATTCATCGATTTTCAGTCATAATAACTGTTTTCAACTTTTGACAACATTTGACATGCCAATTCATTTTAACAATTGCCAGCCAATATTTTAACACTGACTAAAAGAGCAACGTAAAAATACATGGACTACACTTTTCTAATGCTGTTACTCTCCACACTTCCTCTTAAAGATTTCACAGAGAAGCAACAGAATAAGATGTTCGAAAAAACAACTACCATTCTAATCTTATTCATGGTCGGTAGCTGTAAAATACACTTGAACAGAAGTAAGACTAAGGTTTTGAGTAGATAAAAGCACAGGATACGGCGAAACGTTCATCCCCATTATCAGTCGACATATTATAAAATTTAGTGATAACTATCTACACTGGTGTAAGAAATTAAGAGAATTTGAAGACTTGGTCGATTATCTCTAGAACTACTGTACCGATTTTAATGAAATTTGATATGCACATACATTGATTCAATACAAAACAAACAACCATTCAATAATTGTAATACACAAGCATTATCATGCATAACACTCGTTGGAATCGGAAGGCATGAAACAACGGTTGCAGAGTAAACAAAAAAATGGGTTAATAGATGGGTTAATAGGGGGTATGGTCCCCTCTTACAGATATACAGGTCTCGCAGCGTGATTTCATACTTGAAATAACGCAGTATATTATTTCCTGTGGCAATTGGTCCCACTCGTTCAGCAACGCTATTTTCATTCCCTGGATGGTTCTCGGAGGGGGGTTGTGAGTTGCAATTGCCCTCCCCAGAGCGTCCCAGACATTCTCTATAAGGTTAAAGTCTGGAGATCTGGCTGTCCAATCCATCCGGCGAATATCCTCACTCTCTAGAAATTCGTCGACCAGAAGAGCTCTATGTGGCCTCGCGTTATCGTCCATTAAAATGAACTCAGGGCCAACTGCCCCCCTGAAAAGGCGAACATGGGGCTCCAAGACCTCATCCCTATACCTCACACCAGTCACAGTGCCTCTTTCAAAGACATGGAGAGGTGTGCGGCCATCCAACATGATGCCTGTCCAGACCATTAAACCTCCTCCGCGATAGTGGTCGATTTCGCGGACATTGGAGGGTAGGTAGCGGGTCCCTGGTTCTCTCCATATGAACGTACGGCGAGAATCGGTGTTAAGGCTGAACCGGGACTCATCAGTGAAGAGAACAGTCCCCCATTGATCCATACTCCAATCTCTACGCTCTCTGCACCATGATAAACGGATTCTCCTGTTCGTAGAAGTGAGCGGGACGCAAACAGCAGGTCTTCTTGCAAACAACCCTCTCTCATGAAGTCTTTTGGAAACAGTCACCCTTGATACACGGATTCCTGTGGCTGCATACAAGTCACGAGAGAGCTGATAAGCTGTAGCACTCCTGTTACGCCTCGCTATAATCGACAAATGGCGATCTTCTCTGGCCATCGTGGCTCTTGGACGACCTTGCCCATACTTTCTCTCGATGGATCCGGTATCCTGGAACTGTTTCCATAAGTTACACACGACGCTGGGCCTTAAATTGAACTCTCTACAAATTTGGACTTGAGATTGGCCTGCTTCTAGCCTCCCCACAATTCGCCACCTCATTCCATCATCTAAACGTTGGTGGTTACTCATTTTTTCTGTTACAATTTGAAATTAACCGAACCCCCTCCTATTAAGGGGAGTGGTCACTTTTACGTACCTTTAAAAGTATCATTTTTAGACCTATGTTCGATTGTATGTACTACTCATGAATTTTGCTTGATTTACATGAAATTTTTTGAGTAACTGTCTATAATACTATTTATTATATATGCAATATTTCAAGGTAATTTAAAAAAATAAAATTATTTTTTATGCATAAAATGTGAATAATTTTTTTTTTAAATCGAACATTTTGCAGTCAACTACTGTGCGCATTCTGTCAAAATAAATTATTAAGGTACAGTAATAATTGAATACTATATGTGATTAAAATACTTCAGGCAATAAAATACACCAACATTTTTTAAACTTAACATATTTTAATTTTTTTAAAAAATTTTTATAAGCTTTTACTCAGTTATTTTTGAAATTTCTAATTAAAAATAGCACGTACTAAATTTTGTAATATATTTTTATTATAATGTTGGTGGATATTGTTGCCTGAAGTATTGTGATCACATATAGTAAACAATTATTACTGTACCTTAATAATTTAGTTTAACAGAATGCACACAGTAGTTGACTGCAAAATGTTCGATTTTAAAAAAATTATTCACATTTTATTCATAAAAAATAATTTTATTTTTTTAATTACCTTGAAATATTGCATATACAATAAATAGTATTATAGGCAGTTGCTCAAAAAATTTCATGTAAATCAACCAAAAATGAGTAGTACAAACAATAGAACATAGGTCTAAAAATTATACTTTTAAAGGTACGTAAAAGTGACCACTCCCCTTAGCTCATTTTTTTGTTTATTCTGCAACCGCTGTTTCATACCTTCCGACTCCAACGAGAGTTCCGCACGATCATGCGTGTGTATTACAATTATTGAATGGTTATTAGTTTTGTATTGTATCAATGTATGTACATATCAAATTTCATTAAAATCGGTACAGTAGTTCTAGAGATAATTTACCAAGTCTGAAAATTCTCTTACACCAGTGAAATATAGCCCGTTTCATCGAATAATTTCAAAATGTTGGAGCCACCTCGTAAATACAGATGTAACTTAATGAACGCGATGAGAAGCAATGGCAGTTTCCCATCGGTCTTTAGAATAACTCTTTACCAAGGCCTATTTCTGGCATTAATTTGTCTTCCACCTCCAAAGTCCCCTGAATGGGGAGATCCTAAATTATGTATCCAGTCTACAATCCATGGCTTTTAGCATAATAACCAAAACTGAGCACCATTGGGAAGCAATAATGAATGCGGAATGGTGAAATGACATTTTGTAATAAGGTAGGACATTTTACAATTATCCGTTGAAAAGTGTGTGTTGCTTCTGTAAATCATGTTCTTGGACATTTAAAATAATTTTCCAGTACCAAAACTCATAACTCTCATAATTCAATTTTATGAATTTGTAAGTACACAATTTAGGTGTTTATATGCAAAAATAATTTTCCAGAAGAAACCACTCTACGTGTGATTCTGGGGATTATTTTTAATTATTATAATGTATACTCGTGTATATATATATATATATATATATATATATATATATATATATATATATATATATATATATATATATATATATATATATATATATATATATATATATATATATATATATATATATATATATATATATATATATATATATATATATATATATATATATATACATATATATATATATGTAGGAACTCGTTCTCGTGCGAGTCCCCACTTTTACTAGAAACTGTGGTCGGTGTCTAGGGGTTGTTATTCTCAGTCTTATAGAAACCTTTCCGCTTACTGCACGGCGGAACTAGACTCTCTTACACTCAGAGTAATACAGTACTCAATTGAAGACAGAGTCACTGCTTCAACACACAAACTATATATTGACACATATAAACTATTTACATATCTAGAGATACGTTACATATAAAATTACACGTCAAGCCGCACCAGGCCTCCACAATCTAAATGGGTTAAAGTATCTGGCCGTCTGCCGAGATAGGATTGACTAAGCCGCCGTCTGCTGCTTGTCCGGAGCTAACGTCATGCCCCCTTCAAGACTGTCTCTCCCTTCGCAGCCGTCTGCTGCTTTCAGCACCTCTTACCAGGTCGGGAACCAATCTCAGTCTCTCCTCTCAAATACTTTTCTTCCCGTTCATCTCTCGAAAACCTAATAGCGCTGTCGTCGCATAGCGTACACGGCGACATATGGCTCAAAGCTGGAGCCCTGGGATAACACAATTCCCATAACTCGGCTGTCCTGACTATGCTGACGTCCTCGGCAGCGTTATGCCTTATCATAATCAGTTTTAGCACATATAATAGCACAAACGAAACAAAACAATGAAATAAAAAGAAAGTAATGCGTTGTTTACAGTCGGTCATGCCTCTTTTCTGAAAGTCTAGTCGGAGCCAGTGGACTACAGTTCACTGCAATACCTAAACAAAAAACACAGGTACACCACGTTTAAATTACGATGCACAATTCGTCTTTAACTGTAACACTTAACTTGTTCAAAACGCTAACGAAATACTCGGTCACACCAAGTTTATGTTTAAATGCGTATCTTGTCATAGCACTATTAAATCATTCATAGCACTATTAAATCACTATTTAATCATAGCACTATTAAACATGCACTCACAAACAAAACATTTCGTCTTTCGTATATAGGTGACACTTAGGGCTACCATTAGGGCCAAACAAAACACTTGAATGCCATATCTTCCTTTACGACACTTAATTGGCGTACACTTGGACTTGACTATCACTAAACACACTTGACATCTAACACTTGATACCAAACACATTTGATCACCAAACACAACTGATGGCACTTTCTTCCCACATACTTCACGATCACAAGCTGAACACTCCTTTACAGGTGGGTTACCAAAATCTGAAGAAGTTTGAAGTATGATAACGATGAAAATTTTGTACTGTTGAGTATATCGGTTCAACACTTTCGAGTCTGGGACGCATTTTGCAGACTCAGAGCAAAATTTCACTACCATTTCCGAAGATCCGTCACTCAAAGTTCCTTGCATTTCTAATACTGTAGCTTTTTCACTACGGCGTTTCCATTCTTTACGAATTACTCTTCCACTAAAATTTAGTGGCAATTCAAAATCTTTTGCCATTGCGCTACGGTCACATCGTGGCTCACAAGAATCACTTTTTTCTTCCTTCTCAGTTTTCAAAACATAGGGACTATCGTTTACCCCTAACGAAATCTTTTCCGTTCCCTGGGACACTCGGGGTTGTGTCGTAAGTTCGACGACCTCTTTCATTGCAGGCACTAGAAAATGTACAAGCCTTTTCTGCATCTCAACGCTCTCTTCTCCCTCAACTTTCGGGGGGGTAACTGAAGAACTTTCTGCCTCGCTCGTAAATTCGGACACGGTTAACTCGGTGTCACATTTCAGAAGGGCATCGCCGTTTTCGCTGGGAGTGGGTGTCGAAAGTTCACTGAACTTTGAAGAAAGCAATTCTCCGTTCTCTCTAAAGTGAGATAAGGCTATGGGATTCACATATTCCCGCTGCTGGCTTGGGCGAATTTCGGGCTCACTTTCTTGAATCACACTCGTGAAAACAACATCAGATACACGAAAATATCTCTCTTGGCTGCACAAATAATTATCTGCACCTTTGTCCATACTGAGTACAGACACACTATTCGAGATTGTTTTTGGCGCTAACTGTCGTCCTACTCTTAGTATTTGCAGTTCGCGTTCAATCTCAGCCATCTTTCGTTGAAACTCCATCTCTTCGGCTGCCATTTTGTCTCGCTCTTTCCTCTCTTCCACAATCGAAATAAGCAGATTCTCCATGTAAACATCGTCACAATCCGATGTTATAACCAGGGCGATTAATTGCTCAACCTCTGGTTTATCCGGGACCTCTAGGCCCAGCTCGTAGACTAGAGTCACCAGGTCTACCATTCTGGCATGCTCCAGATACGCCATCTCAGAATTTTTTTTTTCACTTACATCAATATTCTATGTTTTATCCGTTCAATCCGGGGCACAATTTCAACTCTGTTTCGCAATCTTAAATTACGCAAATGTCACAATTATCTCACTTAACGGTTCATACCGTTCGATGGCACTTCACTTTCACAAGTTTGTCACTCGCGTTCAAAACACTTTAAACTCCACAACGTCGCTTCCATGGGTGTCACGCACCGCACTTGGTCGTCGGTTATCCTTCTTCACACTTTTAGTAGAATCTTTATCCGATCCCGATCTTTCACTTTTGTACAATTTTGATCCGATCCGGGTCTTTCACTTTTGTACAATTTTGATCCGATCCGGGTCTTTCACTTTTGTACAATTTTGATCCGATCCCGGTCTTTCACTTTTGTAGAATTTTTATCCGATCCGGGCCGGGCGCCCACTATTTGTAGGAACTCGGTTTCGTGCGAGTCCCCACTTTTACTAGAAACTGTGGTCGGTGTCTAGGGGTTGTTATTCTCAGTCTTATAGAAACCTTTCCGCTTACTGCACGGCGGAACTAGACTCTCTTACACTCAGAGTAATACAGTACTCAATTGAAGACAGAGTCACTGCTTCAACACACAAACTATATATTGACACATATAAACTATTTACATATCTAGAGATACGTTACATATAAAATTACACGTCAAGCCGCACCAGGCCTCCACAATCTAAATGGGTTAAAGTATCTGGCCGTCTGCCGAGATAGGATTGACTAAGCCGCCGTCTGCTGCTTGTCCGGAGCTAACGTCATGCCCCCTTCAAGACTGTCTCTCCCTTCGCAGCCGTCTGCTGCTTTCAGCACCTCTTACCAGGTCGGGAACCAATCTCAGTCTCTCCTCTCAAATACTTTTCTTCCCGTTCATCTCTCGAAAACCTAATAGCGCTGTCGTCGCATAGCGGACACGGCGACATATGGCTCAAAGCTGGAGCCCTGGGATAACACAATTCCCATATATATATATATATATATATATATATATATATATATATATATATATATATATATATATATAAATGTGTGTGCGTGTAATATACCCATTACACCATAGTCCTTAAATTATAATCTGAAAGGGAAAACTAGCTCATATTTACATGGCTGGAGCTAGACTCAGCCTTAAAGGAATAAAATTTTGATACAGCCTGGCCGAATCGTTTATTAGAGCGACAAAAGCACATCCGTTCATTTCAGATGAACGTCTCGGAAGTTAATATCACCTTTCAACATTAAACGCGAGTGCGAGAAAAACATGTGATTATCATTTGTAGGGTCAGTAGATTTTGGGGCTCACGATGCTAACCCACTCCTGAATCCGAACATATACACTTGTAGAAATGCAAAGGCATGCGATTCATTAAGTTTTGTGGCTAGGGGTTTTAAAGCGATAAATTAATATTACTGTCGATTGGATTTAGGAAAGGGAGTATAAATAATAGAATGGAGGGTATAATATTTTATATATATGTAGGATTTATGCAAATTCTCTGGCCATAGTTGTGTCCTATGTTGCTATGCGTAGAGACGCGCCAAGCCCGTCCATGCGACGGCGGGAGGGGACGGTCGAAAGAGAGGGTTGGATGACCTTGACTCTTAGCCGCTCGACAGAGGGGGATGTTTTCTTGTGCCCCACACGAAAGGCGCAGGATTTTAGCGAGGGAGAGAGAGAGAGACCTCGTTGAGGGAGGTTGTTTTTTGGACTCCGTGCGATAGGCACAAGAGAGATTGTATTTTCTAACGGGGCGAGTCAAGGCCTGCGTTGTGGTGTATTGACGGGAGCGAGAAGGCTACCCGATCTTTTATTGTGTTCGAAGGGAAGCGAAGCATTGTGATCCCGTGATTATTATCATATTGTACCGGAGACTGTAAAGTAGGCTCTTCGGGATATCATAATTGCTGTCTACATTAATAAACAGTATTGTTGAGTTTTAAAAAGTAAAGTTGATTGATGACTTCTTCTTATACACCCCCCTAGACGCCGCCACGTAGACAGGAAAGTCTGCATATATATATATATATATATATATATATATATATATATATATGCATTGCGCTGTAGTGTGCACTGATCTCCGGTGCTTTGGCGAGCTGTTTGTCTGTGGAGAAATGTGTGAATCCGTGTGAGCGTTTATCTGCTAGTTACCGTCCTGGTATATATATATATATATATATATATATATATATATATATGAATTAAGTAGCAAATGTACCTCAAAACTTATATATATATTTATAGTTTGTGCAATACAATATCAACTGAACTTATTTTCAAATTATATATAAAATTCAATTAAATAATCTCGTCTCATTTTATTCGTATCCAATAACTGCCTAATCAAAATCTTGAATGGAATTAACCAACTGTTAAGTCAAATATGATGAGAAACGCTCCCTCGGTTTCCTAAGATAATTAAACCCTCAAAGATTAATTATCGAATGTCCCCAGTAACACCTTCTCAAAGGAATCTGGCATCTGGTGCAAACTGAACCTTGCACAGTCTGTTACTGAGGTGTGAGTGATTCATGTATTTTCCAATTAATGCAAATCCCAAATCATGATCCGAAGGCTTATCGACCTCAAATCGATCTCAGACAAGCATGAAAAAAGATCTGTACGTGGTGGTCATTTCGAATGGTCAGCTGGGAGTGACATCGATCGTCTAGACGGTAAATTCATATTCATGATGTTAATGGTGTTATCGGAAATTATATACAGTCCGGTGGACGTGTATTGGCAATTAAACATGGCATTGTTCCCAAACAGGAAAACGATATTTGGAACAAACTCTTGAAGGTTTGAAGTTAAGTTCTTTGAGATGGAGGGGGGGGGGGGGCTTCCGCCTTTTATAACCTTTAAGCTTTCTGATTTCCCCATTGACATGATTGTTTATAACAATTTTCCAAGCATATATGGATCAAATAATTGATCATGAGTTAGTGAATAACAGCCTTCTTCAGTAGCTAAATAACAAAAAGCAAAGAAAAAATCAGACAGATCAAAAGTTAAAAAGGAGAAGGGGCATATTTAACCTTTAACATTTCTAATTTTAACCTTTCTGATTTCCCCATGCACATGATAGTTCTTTACAATTTTCCAAGCACAGAAGGATCAAATCATTGACCATGCGCATAGGATTACTTCCGGCTGCTAATAACAGCCTTCTTCAGTAGCCGAATAGCAGAAAATTAGAAAGATTAAAGGTTAAAAAGAGAGGGTGGGGACCCATTTTTAACCTTTAACGTTTCTGAAATTAACGTTTCAAATTTCGCCATACACATGATTGTTTTTCACAATTTTTTAAGCAGATATGGATCAAACCGATGACTACGCGCATAGGGTTACTTCCGTCTAGCGAATAATCGTGTACAGCTTTTTTATTATTATTTATTTTGTTTTTTTAACGAAACACGAAAGAGATCTTAGATATCGCAGTTTTGACTCTAAAAAAGGGATTTTCTAAAAAAATTCTCCCTTTCCCCAAAAAATCAAAATTTATTTCAAAGCAGGAAAAAGGGATAGTAAATGAGACATTCTTGTCGTTGGTAAGATGATACCCATTAATAATGGAAACAGAAAAGAGTACTGAAAGTTTCTCTCATTTTTTTTCTTTAAAAGAAACATTATTAAAGCCATTAATCGATTGCATAAAACACTTTAAAGGATAAATAAAAAAATCTCAGCTCTAAGGAAATATTTTAAAATTAAATATTACTGTCATGAATAGTTTATATATATATATATATATATATATATATATATATATATATATGACGGGCGTTGGATTTAAACCCGCTATAATAAATATACCTGCAGTCATCATGTCCGTTAACATGGTTGGCGAGTGGAAGGCACTTTGACAAATAAACAGTCCATAATTCAAGTCAATCACTTTAATTCTTTTCTTCAAGAGAACCATGCTCAAAGTCTTTCTCCTAGCATCGCCATTTTCAAAAACTCCGCGGCGCCGAGTAGCGCGTGTTCGTTAGCAATGACCTTCCATCTTAATCTACCACTACTTCTATATACTCCTCAGAGCGTCTCCCCCCTTATCGCGCATGCTCAAAACACCACATGGAAACTTCCAGAATCTCCTTTTGTTTATGTCAGCAATATCTTCACGCGCTAAACCTGTACATCCAAAATAGATTACCTCGGTGGAACTTCAACTTACTTTCGCAAATCGAGGTCACTTCCCGAAACGGGAGAAACCCTTTTTCAACGCGTTTTGACAATGATTTTAATGTTAAGTATTCTAAAGCCCCTTGTAATTTTCTCAATTAATGTTTTGATATATATATATATATATATATATATATATATACATACATGCAAATATTCTGACAGGATATGTTGAGGGAAGATATTGTATGGGAACCTGGGAAACTGTTAGCATTGGATAGATACTTCATTTTGCTTATTATTCACACATCATAAAAGAAATAAAACAGAAATTTTCCGACAGTGTCAAAATGGTTCACAAATAAAAGAATAGAACGCCCTTTTCTTCAAAGAAAAATTGATACAGCATGTAAGCTTCATCATTATTCTTGTTACACCCTTTTGTTATCTCAACTTGTAGTACATATAAAACCTCTGAATCGTTTCTTTTTAACTTCACAATATACCATTTTTAACAACCCCAAGATTCTAGTTTTTTTTCGTGTACCCTTTCTCTGCATTAAATAGCTTTGATAATCAAGAGTATGATTTTTGTTTTACATATACCAAATTATAATAATAAAAATAAGGAAACTTTGTCTCGAAGAACGAACTTCACAAACTTTGATTATAAGCTCAATTGACCAAGATCAAATGATGCAACGTTCGTGGAAAAACTATACAAAGTTGAAAATATATTCTGCTCTGGCTGTATAATTCTTTTTATCTATAGATCACTGAAAAAAAAGAATCAAGAAAGAATTGAAAACTAAAGTGTCCATTTCTGTTAGAAAAATTTACGCCTCTTTAAAATCATAAACTTGATTGGTTTTTAAAGCGGGACTTTTATCTTAGGCTTCCCTTTTAAAGTAATTTGGTTTGCCTCTTTGATCTCGTGTGTGGTATTATTTAACTGTTGATTATTGCATGATTGCAACACACTCACACAGAAATTTAACTCTAACTTTCTTCAGTATTAGGAAGAAAAAATATATATTCCTAAAGTAAAACAAAAAAGAAGAATTTGAATTAAAGAGCCTTCCTCTGTAGCCGAATAACAAACCGAAGACCGTACAAGGAATGACGGCAAAAATGAGCTGTAATGAGTTAAGGAAATTTCCATTCTCTCATCAGAAAAAACTGTATAGGGAGGGAATTAACTGCCTAACTAAGAAACCGAAAGACAGAACTAACGTAGGGAGTAGGTTATTAAATTAAGCAAAGGGAGAAAAAAGACAATAATCGACGAAACTATATAAATAATCAAGTAAGGCAATAATGAAAAAATTGTGCATCGTAGCTTTCCAAGCTAAAATAATATTTGATTAAATCTTTAACTAAAAGTTCAGCGTTTACAAGTTAATTATACCGTTGCAGGTCATAAAGAAAGAATAGTTTTATTCAGAATAAGGCAGTACTGGCCTATGAAATTCAATTATTTATTTTATAGTAAATTAACTAGACTTTTTTTCCTCCCCATATGTATTCATCATTTTTAGTGTTTTAGTTTTCTGTACGTTTATATCAGAAAATATTCACATCTAAGAACTGAAGTGAAATATCAGCTTTCCTATATTATTAAGAGCAATAATTAGAATATTATTATAATTCAATAATAATGATACTAATAATAATGTTATTTATACTTTTCGTATAGTCTTTAGAGATTAGAGAAAGAGTTTATTTTAAATCCCATGCTTTATAATTATGGATTTATAGAATTGTAGGAATTGTTAAAGTACTGCGTTTTATTTTTAGTCTGTAACCAGTTTTTTTAAAATTGCTATTCGAACTTTGCAAAATGTTTTTCAATGCTTAAAATATATTTAAAAAATATTTTTATGAATATTGGGAATGGAAATGCAACAGGTAATTTTAGACATTTAGAGGTAAGTATTTCTGTATAGAACACAAAATTTCCCGGGTACATCTCCTAAACAAGGAGTATTCTAAGCTCAAAAATTAATGAATTTCAGTAAGTGGGGAATAATGGTCATTGTAATAATTCTTGTTCTTAGTTGATATTTTTAATTGAAAACTGACAGTGGGTATGAAACTTTCTTTCTATATAAATACATGAGTTACTAACATGTCGCATATTAAGCAATAATAAAACTTCAAAAAAGTATCAGTTTATGGAAAATATTTCTGTTCCATGATGATATCTTGTTCATATAACATACTCTCGGACTGATTGGTTGGAGAAATCATAATCATCCGGTAGAGAGGGTTCTAAACAAATTTAATTAAACCTTTCTTTGAAAATATGAATGTTTTATCTATGGAGCGCAGTTTATTGACATTTATTACGTTAACGGTTGTATAGAAAAATATAGCAGATTAAATTTTCTAGAGAAGTGGTTCCCAACCTTTTTTACGCTTACCACTGGTGGTACGCAACAATATTTGAGGTGGGGAGCAGAAGGGTCCAATAATAACAAGTAAATTAACTTAAGATTAAATATAAGCACTATTGAACCTGACACAAAAGCTCTAATAAGAAATAAGCATAAGCAACAGCAAGTTTCTCATTAAGCCTCTTGATAAAGACATTTTAGTGTTGGGAAATTGTATTTGCCATTTGTTAATAACAATTACGTATAAATGGCCTTTTGCTATTTTTATGTATATATTTTCTGTATTTTGTTTTATTTATACTTAAATGCATTTTGTAAAGTTATTCATATGTGTATAGAATTTACTTTAACACCCCCCCCCCCAAAAAAAAAAAAAAAAGTTATAACATAACCAGTGGTACGCCATGACCCTACAAAGTTCTCAGGCTGTACTCAAGTATAAAAAGGTTGGCAATCACTGTTCTAGAGTATTTACTCCATTATTAACGTAATAACAATCATTAATATCCCTTAGATTCTAAATTCAAGATTTTTTTTACCATAACATAAATTATTTCTCGCATACAAAATACCCTGATATTTTAATTTTTTCAGATGTGCATCACCTTTTGAAGACATTAAAATCATGTGATCATATTCCCATAATTACAATAGTTTGAGACGTCAAGATTAATTTGAGAGCTGCGAGAGCTCTCCTCCGAAAAACGCTAACTGCGAGAAATCTCATAGTCTATCTAATAACAATCATAGTTTGTACGCCAAATCCCGCCGATCCGGAGAACAGCTAATTTCGCGGACCGTTCCACTTCCTAGTATTATTTTTTAACTTTATAAGAAATGCGAAATAATTTAGTATCCCTAGTAATAATCTAACTGGACCTTCTTTTACATTTAAAAAGCAATGCTCCTTCGCCTGCAGAAGATTGAACGCTTTGGAGATAGCCTTTGATATTTAAAATAGTGTTTAATTTTGATGATAACATTTATTTTGTTTCTGTAATTTTTAAGCGATCTCGGCTCCGAAACTCTCCCAAAAGAGCAACTAATCATAAACGTCAAGGAAAAATCAATAAGAAAAATAACTAAGTTATTGAAATTGATGACGAATGAGAAAACTCAAATAGTATTTACGACGAGATATCTTTATCGATGACAATTTTTATCGATGCCAAGGAGGTTGCCTTTATAGTAAAGAACGAGTGAAACATTCTAGCAAAAGAAATGACAAATGACAGAGTCGACCCTACGAATCAGTTATGGTTGCGACATGCGGGTACTTTATTTCATTGTGTGAAGGTTGCCAAAAAATTTTACTATAACCTCGGACTTGAATATCAGCCAATATTTCATCGTAAAATTTCTTTGGCTAACCAGGATTCAGGAGGCATAAATATGCCACCAATTTTTTTTTCTTAAAGTTAGCCTTTGCTTTGCAGCATAAAAATGCTCGGCCCTTCACCTAAAGATAGCACTTAAAAATAAACAAGCCAAGATAGGTTTTTTTGAAATTTTAAAGAAATGTATTAAAAAAATGAATCTGGCCCACTTTCTCTTTCTAAGATTTTCTTACACCTTCTATTTCTTACACCTACTATTCTCACACCTTCTTACACCTTCTATTTCTTACACCTACTACTCACCTATTTCTTACACCTACTGGTGCGTCGCTATATGTTATTTTGATTCAATCTGCGCAACGCAGACCGTTTTTTATGAGTCAGTCGCTCATCAGCGTTGGACGGAGAAGCATCTCCCCAACCATGTAATAAATTGTTTAAAAAGCATTACAAAGCGTGTCTTCAATTTCTCGTCTCGTCTCGTTTGCTTTCATGGTGCCTCTTCACCCGGGATACTAACCTTCAGTCTAATCATCGAAATCGAATCTTCAGTCTAAAGCGAAATGGATTTACTCGTACGAAAAAGATCAGCGATCAAGGGTAAGTGTACCCGACTTACTGATAGTATTGAAAAATTAACGTCTTACGACGACGTCACGATTCAAATCTATGCCACACAAGCCAATGAGTTGTGGACAGAACTGTTAAATATACATGATGAAATTATGTGTACATGTAAGGAGAAATGCATTCAAGAGAACGAAAATGAGTTTAATACAATCGCGGAAAAAATAGATACGTTAAAAATAAACATAGCGCATATGTTTAAAGAAGAAAATAAATCGGTTGAAATCGAAAGTAGTAATAGAATTAATGTACATTGTAATATTAAATTGCCGCGATTAGATTTGCCCTCATTTGCAGGTAATTTTACAGATTGGATTTCTTTTCGGAATATATTTGTGTCAACCGTTCATGATAATTCTTCCCTAAAGTAATGCTCAAAATTGCAATACTTAAAATTATCGTTAAAAGGGGAAGCATCGACAATAATTCAGAATATTCAAATTTCGGATGCTAACTATAATAAAGCGTGGAAATTGATATGTGAACGTTTCGAAAATGTAGGTGAAATAATCTATTCGACACTAGATAAATTGTTTTCGCAGCCAGCATTACAAATCGAAAATGCACAAGGTTTGCGCAGAATGTTAGAAGTTACGAATCAATGCTTAGACATTTTAGAAGTATTAAACCAACCCATTCAACATTGGGATATTATTCTTGTATATTTCTTGCGGAAGAAACTAGACTCTGAGACTTTAAAGGAGTGGCATCTGTCACATAAAGATCGTTCATTACGAACATTTGCTGATTTTAAGGTTTTTCTCGAACAGCGCGCTTCCGCGTTGGCGTCGATTAATGTAAACAAACGAGGTTCGTTTAATGAAAACAAAAGTAGATCTTTCAGTAAAAATAACAATATGTCAGCGCATTTAACTTTTTCTCATGTATGTTTTTGCTGTAAAGGGCAACATCCTATATATAAATGTGATGATTTTATTAAACTTTCATTTAACAACAAAAAAGATCTTATTGCGAAGAATAAATTATGTAGCAATTGTTTACGAATGGGTCATCGCGCGTCAGCCTGTGCTAGTGGTGGATGTAAAATATGCAATTTAAGACATAATACGCTATTACACATCAATAAAAATCCAAACACAACGGTCAACGGTAGATCGGAACCAGAAGTTGATCCGGTGATATCAACACATTGCGCTCAACGTGAAAATAATCAAATTCTTTTACCCACCGCCATAGTTAATGTTATCGATGCTACCGGTAATTATCAAAATTGTCGGGTTTTAATTGACAGTGCATCACAGTCTTCATTTATAAGCGAAAATTGTGCTCAAAAATTGAAATTGAATAGAAAATCTGTTAAGTTACGCATTTCTGGTGTGTCCGGAAAAGAAACGGCAACCACTAACGGCAGTGTAATTGTAAGTTTAGTTTCATGCTACAGCAAAAAATCGGTACAATGTGAATTACATATTTTAAAAAAGGTTACAGGTGAACTACCGCAAAGTTCTGTGGATACAAATACATTGGATTGTTTTAATTCAGTAAAATTAGCAGATCCGAATTATCACCTATCAGGTAGCATAGATATACTTCTTGGTGCGGACTGTTGTTCAGATATTTTTGTCGGTAATTGTATCAAAGCACCTCACGAGTCAATTGCAGCACATGAAACAATTTTTGGGTGGGTTATCTTTGGGAAAGCCACACCTTGTAAATCGAAGCAACGTGTTGTTCATGTACATCATAGTAGTTCGGATATCGACTCTTCCTTGCAGAAATTCTGGCAAGTCGAAGAAATTCCTAACGCTAGTAAGTGGACTAAGGAGGAAATCAAATGCGATAAACATTTTCAGATCACACATTCCAGAGATAAATCTGGCCGTTACATTGTAAACCTACCATTTAAGGAAACAGCTAAACCTCTTGGGGAGTCAAGGGAGGTGGCAATTAAACGCTTGCAACAAATTGAACGTAAAATTGCACGGCATCCAATCTTAATGCAGAGTTATTCTAAATTTATGAGTGATTACTTAACATTAGGTCACATGGAAATAGTTCCTGAAAACGAGTTAAATGCTACCGTCGAATCTACGTATTACATACCTCATCATTGCATAAAAAATGAATCGGATCTTAAATTCCGCGTGGTATTGACGCCTCTGCAAAAACTACGAACGATGTCTCATTAAATGATAATTTGTTAATTGGACCAACCATTCAGGATGATCTTTTTAATCTCATATTGAGATTCAGGGAAAGGAAAATCGCCCTAAAGGCAGACATTGTAAAAATGTACAGACAGGTAAAAGTTTCTCCTAGCGATACAAACTTTCAGCGAATACTTTGGAGAAATTCTCCCTCGGAACCAATCAGTACCTACCGGCTGCTTACAGTAACATACGGAACTGCATGTGCACCGTTCCTAGCCACCAAATGCCTTCAACAATTAGTACACGATGAAGGGCATGATTTTCAATTAGCAGCAATGGCGGTTAACAAGGATTTTTATGTAGACGATCTGCTTTCAGGCGCAAACACCATTGAGAAGGCTATTCAATTACAGGTAGAAATTAATGCATTATTAAAGAGGGGTGGTTTTGAACTAAGAAAGTGGTCTTCGAATGAACCACAAGTGTTACAAAATTTGAGCAATGATTTGTTAGACCTAAATCAATATCAGGTTCAATCCGACAATAGAATTAAAACATTAGGCATACAGTGGGACCCTAGGAAAGATGTGTTTTTGTTTAAGGTGTCAATTAATGGTAAATATGCATACAATTCTAAACGAACTGTTTTATCAATGCTATCACAATTATTCGATCCTTTGGGATGGCTTACACCAGTAACGATAGTTGGCAAAATTCTGATCCAAATGTTATGGAAAGAAAAGTTAGATTGGGATGAACCTTTACCGTCACCTTTAGAAACTAGTTGGGACAACTTCAAAAACAATTTAAACGAGTTAGAACTTGTAGAAATTCCGCGATATGTTTCAATCGATGGCGCAGTGAAATATGAATTACATGGATTCTCAGATGCGTCTGAAAAAGCGTACGCTGCTGTAATCTATTTGCGAACAATAGATAGTTGCGGAAATGTAAGGGTAAATTTAATAGCATCTAAATCAAGGGTAGCTCCATTAAAAAAATTAACGTTACCTAGATTGGAATTATGCGGAGCTCATTTGTTAGCCAAATTGATGTCAGTGTTAATTTCTGGCACAAGCCTTTCATTCGATAAAAAGTGCTGCTGGTGTGATTCCACAACCGTTCTCGCGTGGTTAGATTCGCCTGCTAATAGGTGGAAGACATTCGTAGCCAATCGTGTTGCACAAATTAACGAATTCGTGCCAAATGCAATCTGGCATTATGTACCAAGTCTGGAAAACCCAGCAGATTGCGCCTCTCGCGGTATAAGTCCAAGCGAACTTAGAAATCATGATCTATGGTGGAACAGACCACCATTTCTTAATAAAATTGAATGCATTTCTCACGAACACACATGTACTGAAGATAATGAAATAGAACTGAAACGGGAAGAAAAAAGAATTACAAGTCTAGTGACTCAAACAATGAAAGAACCAAATGATTTTGATCTTCTGAAAAACTATTCTTCTTTAACAAAGTTAAAACGAGTGACGGCATATTGTTGTCGGTTCAGTAAAAACTGTAAATTACCGTTAAATGAAAGAAATCTTGGCTTTCTCACTGCCTCGGAACTTAACCATGCCTTAATGTTGTGGGTCAGAAAGACTCAAGCAGAAAGTTTTAGTGCGGAATTAGAGGCTTTACAAAAATCTAAACCACTTGCTGCGAAGAGCAAGATATTGTCTCTCAATCCAGTGTTACACGAGGGATTGTTAAAGGTGGGCCGCAGGTTAAGACATGCGAATTTTCCAGAATCACAAAAGCGTCCTATTCTCCTGCCTAAGGAACATCTTCTAACAAAATTGATTTTACAAGACATTCATTTGAAAAATTTACATGCCGGTGCTCAATTAATGCAAGCATGTTTGATACAACAATTTTGGATTGTTTCAGCCAGGTCAGCTATTCGTGGAATCATTGCCAATTGTGTAGTTTGCAAGCGGCATCGAGCTCAACACTTAACACAACAAATGGGTGATTTACCGGCTTCACGCATAAACCCATCTCGACCATTCACACATTGTGGTGTTGACTACTGCGGACCTTTTTCTGTAAAAATTTCAAAATCTACTAGAGCAAAAACTTCAAAAGCGTATTTAGCTCTGTTCATATGTTTTGCAACAAAGGCAATTCATCTGGAACTCGTCAGTGACGTGACGACGGATAGTTTCATCGCAGCCCTCAAGAGATTTGTCAGTCGTCGAGGAAAGTGTTCACACATGTATAGAGATTGTGGCTCTAACTTCATTGGGGCCAATCGTAAATTAAAAGCTCAACTCGCATTACTTCTCAGATCGTATACACATAATGATGAAGTGTCACATTATTTAAGTGAAAACAGCATCGAATGACACTTTAATCCGCCAAGTGCTCCTCACATGGGAGGACTTTGGGAATCTAACATAAAATGTGTGAAGCAACATCTCAGAAAAATTGTCTCTAACGTAACACTGACCTTCGAGGAACTTTATACAGTATTCACACAAATCGAAGCATGTCTGAACTCACGACCACTATCCCCGTTGTCCAAGGATCCGAACGATTTAACAGCATTAACTCCTGGACACTTTGTAGCTGGTGGACCTCTTACAGCTATACCCGAGCAAGACTGCAGTACAACAAAGATAAACAGGCTGTCCAGATGGCAGTTAACACAAAACCTCGTCCAACATTTTTGGAGTCGATGGAAGAAAGAATACGTTCTTCAACTGCAGCAACGATCCAAATGGCAGCAATCAAAAGAGAACTTAACTTGTGGTGATCTTGTCCTCATTGTAGATGACAAACTACCTCCCACGAAATGGAAACTCGGTAGAGTTACCTCTGTGCATCCTGGACATGATGGGAAAGTTCGAGTTGTAACATTAAAAACTGCAGATGGCATGTTGTCACGAGCTGTGGCAAAACTATGCAAACTTTAACAAGTTAATTTCATCAACTCTCATTTACGTGTTTTGTATTTCAATTTATTATTGTTTTTGTTAGTTAATGATTCTGTTCTTTTTTTCTTTCAGACATCTTCATGTTTAGTTGTAATTTTGAAAGCTCTTAAAGCTTTCAAGGCGGGCGGCATGGTGCGTCGCTATATGTTATTTTGATTCAATCTGCGCAACGCAGACCGTTTTTTATGAGTCAGTCGCTCATCAGCGTTGGACGGAGAAGCATCTCCCCAACCATGCAATAAATTGTTTAAAAAGCATTACAAAGCGTGTCTTCAATTTGTCGTCTCGTCTCGTTTGCTTCCACCTACTATTTCTCACACCTTACCTAGACTGACTCAGGAATGAAATCCGGACTCTTCGAACAATATACTATTAAATCAATATCTTCTTGAACGAACCAAACAATATGACATCATGAAATAAAGAGCGTAAATTTATATTAAACCTAAATAAGAAAGTAATTTTCTTTCGAATACTATTATTTCCGCTTAGTAGATTTTCGCTTGTGTTTTACCTCTCATCTGCACAAAACACACAACCTTAGAGATTCGTCCTGTGTCAACATGGGCAAATTTATTTTCCCTGGTCGCAGATTCAAACAATGACTTTTCGATAGAAGTCAGTGGTATTCGTCCTTGATTCCAAAGACATCAGTAGCGCATAGAACATAATGTCCTCAATTTAACCCCATTTTGAGGACCCTTACCCATTTCAAATAAGATTTTAAAGTTTTACACCAGTGGACACAACCAAATTTTGAGGCTCATTTCAAAACTTTTTAGGACACGATTTTATAGCTTTTGTAAATAAAAGTCACCTTATTTGTTCTGCAAAAGAAAGATGTCCTTCAAAAAGTTTTTTTACCACTCAATCCATATATTCAGAAGGTCATTCACACTTTATGGAAACGATTTTGAAATTTATTTTTGTCGTTTGCATTTTGAGATAAGAATTTGGAAACTTCAGAGTAATCGACTGCTACTGTTTTGTTTTGATTGGAATGTACAATAAAAGATTTATTTGAAAATGGCTCCTAAAACTGAGAGATTGCTCGAAGGTTACGTGACTGCTCTTTCCGAGGAGAAATATTCTTATCATCAAATTATAAAGGGGTGTAAAAGTCGCAGTTATGACATTTAAAAAAAAAGTTATTTATAATATATTAAATTTGAAAGGGAAAAATCATCTAACTGAAAATAAAAATGTAAACATGACCGCGAAACCTCATCCTAAGACTATTCGAACGCAGGTAAATATCAAGAAAGTGAAATCTCTGATCCTAAAAGAAAATCCGCCGACTCAAAAATACACTGCATCTAAACTAGGAATATCTTCTAGCACTGTATGTAAAATCATTCATAAAAAATTTTAAGTTAAAAAAATGTTTAAACCTAAAGTTCATCTGCTTTTGCCGAAGGATATTGCTGAAAGATAACCAATTTGTAGAAAATTATATGAAAAACACCTAGCTGCTGAAAAATGGAAATTTGTGGTAACACTTTATGAAACATGGGTGCATTTAACTGACTCACATAAAAAAGGATCACTTTTCTATTGCTCAACTGACGGGATTGACCGTACGAAATGCCTTCGTCAGTGTACAGAAAAGTTCCCAAAGGAATTCATGGTAGTTGCTGGATTTTGTTACAACGGCAAATTAAAAATCAAAACAATCTCAAGTCAAGCCAACATCAATTCACTCTACTATAAGAAGAATATTTTAGAACCAATTTTTGAAGTAGAAATTCCAGCCTTATATGGAAAGGACATTGATAAAGTTGAGCTTTATATGGTCAAAGCCTCTAGTCACACGTCTAAACTAACTGCCGCTTATTTAGCAAAGAAAGGATCAGAAACAGGAGTAAAATGTATCCCATTTAATGAAATTACTGTAAAATCACCTGACGCTTCTCCAATGGACTTTTGCGCTTTCGGTTTATTAAATCGAGCCTTAGGAAAACGGCATCCAAGAACACTAAACGAACTTTGGAAAACGGTCCAAGAGGAATGGAAAAAATTGACATGACAGTACTAAGAAAAAGTTTACTTTCATGGAAAATTCGAGCTAGAGCTATTGTCAAGAACCATGGCTATGAGACAGAAGCAAATCGCCGCAAAAAATGCGGCATTTTTACATTAAACTTAACTATCAAAATCGTTTCCATAAAGTTCGAACGACCTTCTGTATATGTTTTTAAATTTTAAGCAAATTTAAATTTTCGTATTAACTGTACTTAAAATTTTAAAATATTTCTGCATTAAATCTTAGCATTATTAGTTTAAAAGCTTTTAATAGAAATAAAAAGTAAATTTAAAAAATAAAATAAAATTCTCTCTGCAAAGTCTGTGGCGATACACGTTTGTGTAGGATTTATCAAGGTCCATAATATAGCGCTTGCACAACCGTGATTTCTATAAACAAAGTTGTTAGAAAATTAGACGAATTGTTTTTATACATGTTAGGTAATGCAATACGTTATTAGTTTTCGAGAGGATTTAGCGTTGATAAAGATCTCACGCTACTAATTTTTATATTTATTAAAAAAGTTACAAAATATTTAAAATTATAAAAATTCCCCAGTTTGGGGAGATCTACGCACCACCTAGTGCCCCTATATGGCAATTCACAACTTTAAATGAAGGAAGGACATGGATATATAGATGGAAGAAAAGGTTTATTTATTAAACGAAAGGTTTATTTTTTAAACCTTTTTATTTTTTAAACCTTTTAAAGGTTTATTTTTTAAACTATCATCCAAAGACCAGATTAATTTCTGAGAAGTACTCTAATAAAATTATTTATAAATACATGCTTATAAATCAAAAGCAGAAGAAAAATTCGATAAAACGAAAAATTTTAGCAAAATATGAAATCTAACTTTATAAAACACAACATGTTATGTACTTTTTAGTTTTTAAAGAGATCGATTTCAATATTCCAATACTTACTCAAAATTAATATTATTTTAGTAGAAAGTTGGAAATAAGATATTTTTCTTTTAAAAAAATTAAGAAGATTTATTATATTTTTCGTTCGATGTTGAAAGTGAAACTATTAGAAAAGATATTTGGGTTCCAAGTTTTTTTAATAATAATCAAACACTCAGTGTGCTTCTCGTATATTATATTACTTGCTCTCCTCTTATTTTTTTGTATTTCTTTCATTTATTGGATAGCATCAAAACTCTAGCAACGTAATAAGATAAAAGTTCGCAGATTTGTTATGAAATATTTTGAAGTTTTATATATTTGTCGCAATTTCTCACATGTTATTGCAAAACCTTAAATTTATGACATGATTATATTTATTTGCTGTACATAGTTTCGACATTATAGACAAATGTAAATTTGATTTAAACTTCATTATTAAATCTTCTATTCCAGAAGATTTCCCCTCTAACTTATAATAACCACAATTTAATTCTCTCTCAAAGTTTATCCAGCGTGTCTTATTAATTGAATAGTTTAGTCTTGTCCGCTGGTCTGTTTAATTCTAGTGTTGCAAAAGATAACCTTCGCACTTCAAAACTAACCATCCATTTCGGCCTGAATATTAATATGCTTTGTAGACGAGTAGTCTCTTGCACTGCAGCAGCAAGGTATTCTCATTTCTAGATCTGGCTCAACTTATTTCACCGGACGCTACTTGAAATTCCCTATACATATACATGATAATCACCACATATCTACGTCTGTAGAGAGGGAGAGCTTGAAATGAGGTAAACTGTACAAAAGTTGGGACAGAAAAGCGAATTTGGACAGAACTAATTGAAAATTATAAATTAATGTAATATATCAGAATTTATTACTTTATCAATTTATATTAACAACTTTTATTATTTTATCAACGTACACACACACACATATATACATATATATATATATATATATATATATATATATATATATATATATATATATATATGTGTGTGTGTGTGTGTGTGTGTGTGATAATAATCACATTTGGAAAATTTAGCACAAGGGGATTGACGCGTAGAACTTATGGAAGATGCAGTCGGTACGAGGTGTGATGCAATCGGGCTGAGTGTTCATTCAGGAAAACATTTACGAATTTTAGGAGAGTAACACACGCGGAGCCATAGAAGAGGAACACATATTTCCGACGATATCCAGGAAATCACCTTTATTCAATTATGAAGCATCGCGAAGGCTGCAGCGACCCTTGGATTTGCCCGGACGGGGCGCGGATTACATACAGGAGCGGACAGCAGGTCCGACAGCAACGGGAGTTAGACACGCAGAGAGAGAAAAGTCTTCTGTTCATGCAATATTAAATGGGTGTTTTGCGATATTGTCGCCAGAGGGCCTAAACTACATAATTTTTAATTGGGCGACTTTAGATTCGTGGAGTTCACGTGTCCACTTCAGTTTCCCGGGGATTGATAGATCCCGCGCTTGTTAGAGCTGCGACCTATTTACCTGGGTGTAGGATAAGTGGCCATAAAGTTCTTGTAAGGTGTGGTTTCGACGTTAAAAAAGGCATAAATCCAGAGTGGTTCGAGGGCTCTTCAAGAATTTTGACATTACACTGACATTCGGAATCTCATAAACTTCTAGCACTCATATCTGGGGATGGTATTGAGTTCAGATAGGTCCCATGCCTGCATAGTGATCTGTAGGGCTACGATAAATTATCTTATTTTACTTTTAGGTTGCAATTTTGGAAAAGGGGTTCGTGCTTTATTAACAAGAGAATATGCTTTAAAGTAAAGTAATTTAGGAAGACGCGTTTTCTTGTTACATATATATATATATATATGTGTGTGTATCTATCTATGTATATATATATATATATATCCTAAATGCCAGAATAGCTGGGATCAACTTCGGAACACGTAGCAATATTCACGTACTCGTAAATGCTTTCGTCCGCAGGCAGCTTATATAGAGCGACATTCATTTGTGGATGCTTAAAAAGCAAACTGAGCAGTGAGAAATCGCCATCACCACGGCTACCCCGCTTAACGCGTATAAGCCAAATATCATAACTACTGATGCTCGTCGTCACGACGGCAACCCGCTCGACCTCGGTTCCACAGGACCGAACACCGGTCCAGCTCCCCGTCCCGTGTCAACGGGGCACTTTGCTCCACTAATGTCCTGTCAATGCCACTTGACGTCATTCGCTAAGCTAGCGGTCTTACGATCAGATCATCGAAGTGCCCGAGCCAATCCATTTTAAAGTTAATATTTCCCAATTTAGTTCGCAGCCACCACACTACGAAATACATCACTCGTCCTGACTTTATTAATTTACAAAATGTTTAACAGATGTCCTGCACCATCTGTGCAGGCAACAAAACAACAATCCCAACATTCAGATTTACAAACTTATAACGTAATAAATGAAGCCTCCTCCACCCGAGCAGGTCAACAAACAACAACAAAATATAAATTTCAATTACTATAAACAAAGTTCAATGTCAAACATCTGCACCACCGTGCAAAACAAATTAACAATGATTCAACAACTTAAAACAACAATCTTCAGAGTAATGGGTCTGTAGGGCCTGGCAGCCAATCTTGCCATCAGCCTTTCTCTCTCGTCATTGAACTCATCATCATCCGTGTGGCTTGAAGCTGTGTCAGTTTTCTACCCAAAGTCGGTCCCCTCCATTAAACGCTCCTCTTCCATTATACACTGAAGTACCACTGAATTAGGGATACCTACCTAGTAACGAGTTGGGCCTCCTCTGGCCTTGATAACGGCTGCCACACAAACGAGGCATAGATTCAACAAGTTTCTGAAAACGTTCCACGGGAATGGCTTGCTAAATATTGGCTAAAGCTGTCCATAATTCAGTAAGGTTCTTTGGTGCTGTGTGATGGCCTTTCACGCCTTGTTCCAAAACATCCCAAAGATGCTCAATAGGATTTAGGTCTGGGCTTCTAGGTGGCCAATTCATGACAGAGAAGTCAGGGGAATGCTCATCCAACCAGCCAGTAGCCAACCGCGACTTGTGAGAAGTACAGTTGTCTTGCTGGAAAACTCAATTACCGTGCGGATAACAGAACAGCATAAACGGATGGAGGTGATCACCCAGCAACTCTACGTACCGAATTGCATTGAGGGAGGTTGGTACACGCACCAAAAGATCCCAAACTGTGCCACGAAAAAACACCCCAGACCATGATTGAGCAACCATGCCCTTGTACAGTTCCAGTTTGGCATGCAGGATCCATGGCTTCATGCGCCTGACGCCATATTCTCAGCCTCCCGTCGGCGTTAAGTTGTCGGAATCGAGACTCATCACTCCATGCTACTCGTTTCCAGTCCTCTACACTCCAGTCTCTGTGCTCTCTTGCCCAGGCAAGACGTGCAGCCCGATGGCGAGTATAGAGCAATGGTACTCTCGTAGGTCGACGGCTCCCGAAACCCATACGGTGAAGCGAGCGTTGCACAGTCCGTTTACTGACTGTACGACTGGCACCGTCATTAAACTGGGTGGTAATTTGAGCTAATGTTTGGCTTCGCTGGCTACGTACAATACGCCTGATCCGTCTCTCACCACGCACTGTCAATGCTAATTGTCCTTTGCAGTTTGCCCGATCGCTAGTTTTTTTTTCCACCATCCATGTATTCTTGGTATACTCTTGACACTGTCGATCTTGAAAATATTAGCTGTCTGACGATTTCGGAGATTGAGTGGCCCATCCGTCGCGCACCTGCGATTTGTCCGCGATCGAAGGCGTCTAAATCAGGCAGTTTACCCATACTGGCAATTCCAACAACTATTTCAGAACAACCACAGTACGCGCTATATATGCAGTTACCACAGCGTCCTCACTTGCGCATACATGATGAGCAGCGCTACACAATTTGCATAGGCTTTGCTATCCCTAATTCAGTGGCACTTCAGTGTATATCATCCACGTTAATGAGCAGTGAGAATTCCAGGCGATGATAATTTTAGTGAATTTCAAAGAGGTATGATAGTGTGTTCTCGTACGATGGGTCGTGGCATTTCGGAGATATGGGTAAAGTTTAGATTTTCAAGATCGACCTTTTCAAGAGTGTACCTCGAATAGAAGATTTTCCCTATTGCAGTAGGTAAAACATCGAACCTACTGCAATAGTGTAGAACTAAAAACTCAAAGTGACCGTGACTTAGTATCTTAATTTACACGTTTCCAGCTCTTTTCCGAACTCGCTACTAAGTTTGAAAGGCACTCTCTACAGGTCACAGAACTACAAAGATTTCCGATAAGAAAAAGAACTTTACCTGGTTGGCACTAAAAATTAAGACAATACATCTTAATACTTTAATCTCGGCTAAGCAGTTTATACCACAACAGAAAGACGAGAATGTTAATTACTCAACGTCTCTTGGTGATGTTTGAAGAACGAAGTATGGCTTAAATCTGTAGCGTTATGACAGATGTTGATATGTCATATTTTCACGTTTTCAGCAAATTAAAAAGGAAACTTTTGTTACGAAATATAAAATCGCTCAATTAAGCTTTTCAATCCAAATATTCTTTAGTTAATACTCCTATTCAACCTGAGTCATATGACTAGTCTTCAATGAAAATATTTTTTTTTCAATTTGGGACTAAAATTTTGGGGTGGGTTGAGAAAACAAGAAAACATAGTAATTTGGCAAAAGAAAACTTTTGCCAAATTACGAATAACTTTTTCATAATTCCACTACCAGATTTTGCCACATTAAAGAGCCAATTTATTGTGCCACATCAACTTAAAACATAAAATTGAATTTTTTGGACATATCAATATTTACCATAACTCCACAGAAATAGGTATGTTTGTACACAATGAGTTGCGTTGATAGCTGTAACGCATCTACAGAAGATTTTCGCAGCATCAAAAGATCTAATGCGTCTACGCAGTAACATCCATGACGTGACCCCTTACCAATGCCACTTAACAAATTTACGATACTATGGTTGCCAAATTCCATTACAAATGTGCAACAAGATAATTTTAGAGGAAGTACTTATGGGTTATGACTTATAATTCTTGTTTTGGATGATGACTGAATACCCAAGTATGAAAACTATCTCTTTCATTCATCTACCACAAACTCTGAAATTTACGCTCTAGATTCAGGCTTCATTCAGGCTCTTCATTCAGGCTCTACAATTAAGAGAAGTTGTAAAGTTTCATTGCGAAGACTATTACATTGTTAAAGAATGAACTAGTACAACACATCTGCTCATAAAACTGCAGATTTCAAATCCTATTTCCTTTGTTAGCCTGTTGTAATTTAAATAAAGAAAATTTTTATAATGCAAGAAAATTAGACAGAGTAGTTATCTGTTTTGTAGTATTTCTAGATATTTATCGGTAAAATGTAATATGTAAAGTCTGCTGCTTTTGTTTTCCGTCCTTAGGAAATACCTGTACTTGGATTAAAGGAAATATTTTGATTCGTAGAATTAATTTTTTCCTATATAAAGGACTTTTTACCGAAAATTATATTTTTTAACAGAAGTTTTGTTTTAAAACTTTTTACTGTGATAAACTCAAATTTAAAAAAAATAGGTTATAAGTTATGGGAAATGTCGAAGGATTTTTTTGTTCATCGAGAACAATAAAGATTTATTACTTTCTGGTAAAATATGAAAGAGGAAACTCTTCAAAACGAATTTCATTTAAAAGTTGGAGTTTCTGTTAATGATTATATGTCTGTCTACAAAAGAGAAAGAGTTTTATATCTTTTGCGATTTTTTTGTACTCAAGGAAAAGTTCACAGGTAATAGATTTTCTTTTGCCTTCTACTTAAACGATAACAATTCAGATAAAAATATATTGTTTTTGTCATTCTAGAATAGTTACTGTTAAAACCCGCTCAAAGTTGAATTATAGTTTTCTGAGCTCTTGATTGCTTGAGAAGGCTTATGAATTGTATCGCTAGTGACGTAATAGTATACTCATCTGTTGAGGGTCGATTTTGGGACTTAGCAGTTGTGTTATGTAAGAAAAATTAATAAATGTGAGAAGGTGTGGTGAGTGGTCGATTTAATGGCACCTCAATAATTTGAGTGATAGCTATTTGAGGAACATAATATAATGATTCTGTGTTTTCTTTTTGTGTCGGAAAGAAAGACATGGTGAATACCGTGGTGAATATCAAGTTGAAGTGATTGGTTAATCTTCCTGAGAATCAGTAAGTTCCAGGTTTTATTCCTGCTCTAGCCAAGTTAGTTTTAAGTGGAGGAAAATTACTAAAATCTGAGAGATCATGATACCTTCAATGTTTCCATTTGGATATTTTTGACCTTTTGCTCATGAAGAATTAAAGCAAAAATTTATATTTAAATTCAGCTTTTGTTTGATTTTTTTTATCTAATGCTTTAAAATAATTTGAAATTGTTACAGCTAAAGAATACTTTAAATTGCATCGAAAACGAGAAAATCGTTTTCTTTAATATCTATATCTATCTATCTATCTATCTATCTATCTATCTATCTATCTATATATATATATATATATATATATATATATATATGACAAGAAGCTTATTATTTACCGGCTTATGACGTGTTGCTTCTATACGTTACGTTAATTCCTCTTAACTTTTTCCCTAAATAATTATTCTAAATAGCATTCAGTGAATTAAGGCCTGTGGTAAAGAACTACAATTTAAATACACCTAAGAGTTTATTTCCGAATGTTAAATTACCTCAATTCAATCCATGTTAATTATCAGCCAAGCCATCATCTCAACTCTCACAATGCGTGACCACCGCCGATAGAAAACAATCCCTCTCTGCGTGAAAGCTCTGTTTCAAACCTTCAAATGCCATTGCGCATGCGCTCATGACATTTGTACCGAGATGAGGCTGGGGTGGAGTTAAGTTTGATACTATATTTAGATTCCCCATATGGTTCTTCTTCCAATCTCGTGAATTAAGTTCAATTCTAAAAACGGGAATTCCCCTCCCGCAGTGCATCTCGCAATACGAAAAACAGTGATATTAAATGCCAGAAATTAGATTATGCTGAAGCCCCCCTGTAAATTGTTTAATTCTTCTTCTTTTTCTTATTAATTCTTAACATACATATATACATACATACATACATATATATATATATATGAAATAAATTTAAAACCCTTTTTACTATTTAACACGCCCTTTCCAAATTCTTCATCTTAACGCAACAGAATACCGTCCCTTAACCTTGGATCGCGACCTAAATCCAAACCGAAATAATTTATTAGTTTTTCCCCTAAAGCCACGCGCGGAGCATTACATAACAGTTATATAAGATCGAACCGGGTTGAACATTCGAAAACCATCACCCCATATGACTCGACTTAATCACGTGACCATTTCTGACAAATTAGAAGTTTGATAGACCCGTACTCGGGCGGGAGATTTTCGCGCCTCGGTAGTCTTTTTTGTCTGCTCTCAACCTAACATGACGTGATTTTGAGCTCTCCGTCAAATAACGCGCGGCGTTGCGTCGCCGGTATTCTTCCCGATAAACGGCCCCCGAACGATACTTTTCACGCATGTTAATCCTAAACTAAGTATGTAGTGTTTAGATAGTGAAGTATATTTAATCATGAAAATACTGTGAAAATAAAGAGACGTTAAGCCAGAACGTAATGTCTGTATTATTCGCCTGGATTGTCTTCCTACGCCTTTCTTCGCCACTCGCTACGACTACATTGAGATTGCAATCCTGGTTATGCGACTACAAGCCGTCCAGCTTCTCCATCCATATCATTACATTTAAGTCGGCAGGATTCGAACCTGCGCGGGAAGATCCCAATGGATTTCCAGTACATTATGACTTTCAAGCCTGTGATGTTTTTATCGAAAACTGGGACCGATTTTTCCCCCTACTTTCTTTGTGAGTGTTTGGCTACCCAAGGTCGAGCGCATTTCGAAGTTTTCAGAGTCTCGTTCCAACAGTTTTGTTTTTAGTCGAATGTTTCGACCAGATTTTTCCTCCGCCAATGTTTTCATTCTGCGTCTCCAAAAAGTGTGATCGTCAATCAGTGCTTCGGCGTACTGTGAAAGAAGAAAAATTTAGTGCGTGTGAAAAATTCGAACGTCGGCGCTGGTTTTTATTTTCGTGGTGATCATGCTTCAAGTCGTCATGTCTCGTGATTTTTGTATTTTCGTGATGTGTCAGATGTTGGAGTCCGGCATAATTGTGACAATGACGTTGATTTGGAAACGGAAGAGGAAGAAATATTGTAAACTTATGAGTAAAACCAAAGCATTAGAGAGAACTCTCGAACATCATGTAAATTTAGAGGAATGACGCCAAGGACTGTTACGCGATTAAACCAATGTGCTGAAGATTTCATTTTCTAATTAAATTGAATATTGATTTTAAAATAGTAATAAAAAATTAAAATATGATATACGGATTCTAAAGGTGAGTTAATATTTGTGAAGTAGTTTTAAAAGTGAAGTGTTTTTAAGTGAGTTACATTTTAATAAAAAAAAGTTATGAGTGTATTTTAATGTAGTGAATAAAATCTTATTGATATTGTATGAGGTATGACAAATATAATATTTTTCCATTGATATGAATATTTTTATATAATATAATTTCTATATGAGTTATGAAATATATGTTTGATTTAGAATTTAAGGTTTTAAAAAGATTTTTGAAATTTATATATTGATGTCTTATGAGTGTTTTTAGTGTAATTATTAAAAATTTGATAATATAGTCGTAAATTCATGAAGGGTATAAATTCTATAAGTATCTGTTAACCGCAACCAAATTTAAATCATCGCAGAGAAGGAAAAATAAAATAAAGTAAATTGAATCCGCTTCGTTGATGAGAGCTCGCTTTTGTAAACAAATCGGCGCAAACTGCGCATTAGTATAAACATTACTGGAGCTGTACATTACTTGGTCATCAGTATTTTCGGCATAGACTGAAATTGTTATAATTTTTTTTACATCATGATATATTTTTGTTTTCGTTTTCTCTGCTGTGTTAAAGATAGCGTACTCTGGATATTTATGTGGATTTTGAGTGTGACATATAATTTTTCAGATTTTTCCATTGAGTGATTTTAATATTTCCAGTTTATTGGCGGTTTGTGAGTGAATTTAATAATTGATGAAGATAGTAAAATATATTTTTTAGTGATTAACATGCTTTTGATTTTCATATTGTATTTTTGTGGTACATTTTTTACAAACCCTGGGACTTTGTTTAGCAAAGAGTTTGAAAGTTTTTGTTGAACCAGAACTGAGAGTTATTATTTTTATTCAATAAAGACTGAGATATATTAACCTCAGATAAAAATTTCAGGGGCCAAACTCTCCCCAGTACCAGAAATCATTTAGTTTCTATTTAAGTACCTATTTAAGTGTTTTTGATATTCTTTAGTTTATAATGAATATTTGGTATTTTTATTTTATAATAGTAATTTTGATAATTTTGAATTTTGACGAATCTTGAATTTTTAAATATTGATAATTTTGTATCAGGATACTACAAAGTCAAAGACGTGAAAGTAATTGTGAATTCCTGATTTGTGTTAAAGTGATCCTGTATTTTATTATTATGACCTTTGATATATTTTTCCCCTACTCTACCCTATTATCACATAAACGTGCACGCTTCTAACTTGATTTGAATATTGAAGAAAATTAATGATTTAAAACAATTTGCACCGAATTAAGTCAAACAAATTTTTTCTTCCTGTAACCTAACCTCAACTTAATTGAAATTTAATTCCTTGTGAGTCGGTTCGACCCCGACCACAAATATGATATAATATAAATCCCCATTGAGTCGGTTAGACCCCGACCATAATTCAATTTAATAATAATAATAAATCTTTGTGATTCGGTTCGACCCCGAACGCAAAATAATCCTCGAACAACCCAACACAATGGTAGCTCAGTGGGCCTGAATTTAGTGCGTTTTCGCGGGGCCTCTGCGGAATATCACACCGTAGATTGTCACACTTGGAGACCTAGGCTAAGTTCATTGCTCCAGTGGTGTAAATCCATTTCTTCCTAACTTAAAAAAAAATTAATGTTGAGTGTTTTGGTTCACTGAGAATTGTAACGCAACTTTTAAGAAAATTATTTCTAATACCCTGTTTAGCCTAATTGAACCATTTTCCTAATTAATCGAGAAGTGTATTGCCAAATTACCTTTATTCAATTTGTTTACTGTGTTGAACTGTATTTTTAAAATTTTTCTTATTAATTTGTTTTCCATGGTGCATTTGAAAAAATTATATTAGAAAAACCTTTCAAGATATTTACCAAGAATTTAACAAATTGACTTGAATAACCACCATGAAGCCTGAACCCGAACAGCGACCAACCTCATGAACCAGAGATCCTTTTCCTTTTTGATTTTTAATTTTTTTGGGTGCCTAACACCTCTTGACTCCATTTAGATGGTTAAACTTTGCGTGTCGTCTAAATAAAGAAAAAAATCTATCATTTAAACTTTCTCTTAGAAAAATCGTACTATGTGTGAACATCTGGATCTCATGAATGTAACCCGACAATGACCATTTTGAATTATTTTTGCCTTTTAAAGTTTTAAGTACTTTTTTTAAAACAAATATTGTGATTTATTGTGTTTTAATAATTATATTTTTATCATTCCATTTTAAAGTGTAATTTAGAGTTTTTGTGAATAGTTAAATATCGCCATACATATTCCAAGCTGTAATTTAAGTGTATTAATATTTTTTAGTGCTATTTTATGCTATTTTGTGTAAGTCATGACCTGAGCAGACACACAAGGCTGTTAGTACCACAAAATTTAAATTTGTCAATCCCGACTCAAAATTTTAGTCCCAATTACATTTTGATATGCGGATCTCGCCTGATGGAGAGCCTTGCTGAAGGAGTCGGCCCTTCACGCAAGTCTTTTCCGGAGGGGGGGAAATTGAAATAAATTTAAAACCCTTTTTACTATTTAACACGCCCTTTCCAAATTCTTCATCTTAACGCAACAGAATACCGTCCCTTAACCTTGGATCGCGACCTAAATCCAAACCGAAATAATTTATTAGTTTTTCCCCTAAAGCCACGCGCGGAGCATTACATAACAGTTATATAAGATCGAACCGGGTCGAACATTCGAAAACCATCACCCCATATGACGCGACTTAATCACGTGACCATTTCTGACAAATTAGAAGTTTGATAGACCCGTACTCGGGCGGGAGATTTTCGCGCCTCGGTAGTCTTTTTTGTCTGCTCTCAACCTAACATGACGTGATTTTGAGCTCTCCGTCAAATAACGCGCGGCGTTGCGTCGCCGGGATTCTTCCCGATAAACGGCCCCCGAACGATACTTTTCACGCATGTTAATCCTAAACTAAGTATGTAGTGTTTAGATAGTGAAGTATATTTAATCATGAAAATACTGTGAAAATAAAGAGACGTTAAGCCAGAACGTAATGTCTGTATTATTCGCCTGGATTGTCTTCCTACGCCTTTCTTCGCCACTCGCTACGACTACATTGAGATTGCAATCCTGGTTATGCGACTACAAGCCGTCCAGCTTCTCCATCCATATCATTACATATATATATATATATATATATATATATATATATATAAACACAATCTTACCTTCTACACGATTAATACCTTCACTCTTGAACTTCAAAGAAGATTTCAAATTAGCCTACTAGCAATATTCTGAATATCTTTTACATTGCATGAAAAGGAAACTTTTAAGATAAATTTGAAACTAAAGATCTCTAATTCTGCTGTACGAGATGTTTACTTAAGGTTTGCTACCAATTAATATACGGAAATTGTAATTTTTAATTTAACTTATGGATTACCACGTAGTCAAAGTGTTTGAATCTGTTAGTTAGTTTAAACAGATCCGAAATTTTGGGAATGAGTCCGTCCGAAATTGAGGTGTATTTAAGAAACAGCAACATTTAAATAAATATTCTGCTACTTACATTCTTTCTTGAGAAGTCAGGATCGTTAGGGTCTGGAGTCTGGCGATTGAAGAGGAACCTAGTCTGGTCGTATGAACCTCATATTCCACTAAAATTAAATAAATTTATAGTCTGTCGAAAGTAATAAAGGACCACGTTAAGTTTAAATATTGCTTTATACTTCAAAACGAATTTGAAGTACCTTTATTTAATCCAGTGATATCAAGTTGTTCATGTTGTCATCATAAATTGGCCACTCAGTGTATAGAGTGAAATATTTGTTACTCCATTCTATCTTCGAGCTCTTTTTACGTTATATCTCCAAGTTATGTTAGTTAAGATCTCAAGCTGTGAATGATTTTCTGATGCTTATTTTACCCTTACTGTATTCAGATCTAATTGGCAGTAATGATTTTTAATAAAATTAACTAGTATAGTTTGTTTGGAACCTAGTTTGTTTCTTCTTCTAACAATCCCTCTCTTGATTTCAAGGCTTCAAAACGGTATTCTTCGGACCAAAATCCTTAATGAAACTTAATATGGAAATCTCTACCACGTCAATATAGTCCTCGAATATTCCCGAAAAGAAAAAAAAATCAGGTTCACAGTTTCAGTTTAACTGTTGAAAAAGTTGATAAATGGGAGTAGGGGAAAAAGACGAGCAATTAATTTTACAGAAAATAAAAAGCTCTTGAAGAATCTATCCTTAAATATTTTCCCAAAAACATTCTCAGTAAAAAAAAAAAAAGTTAATTTCTTAAAAGAGCGTCCGATGTTCCCCTTACATTAAATGGACGAAAGTATGAGAGATTAGAATTTCCTAACAATCTTGAAATAAGATCTAAATGAAAGCTATCCGAGCATTATGAATAGATAAATAACAAGAGAAAACAGCTGACTTGGCTTTAATAAAAGCTGATAATTAAGATATTTAGATGATCCTATAGAAAGAAATCCCATTCACGTGAAAATTAAAAATTGCCAAGGAAGTTTTAAGTTTTCCTCTTTTGACAGAAAATTATTAAATGTGATTTTATGAAAAACAGTTTTAGCAGATAAAATTCTTTTTTTTTTTTTTTTATATTTCAGGTAGTCTCGTCTAACGAAACTACCGCGGGATATTAACGTAGAATTACTTATCGTTGCTTACATTTTTTTGACGCATTTTAGTACTTTGTATGACTAACTGTTTACTGCTTCTGGGTTTGGCGCGCTGCCAAAATTATAACTCGCGACGCCGCACAATTATTTTCTCTCCCCAAGAAAGTTATTGAGGAACGTAATCCTACGTTAAAATATAGTTTCCTATGCGCTACTCATATTTTAAGGATTATTTAACAAATTTATTTTATAAGGATCACAAATACATAATTTAATGCTCTGTAAAATAGACACAGGCAAAAACTTTTTCTATTTAAAATTTTGGGGCTTCCTCTCTGATTAGATTTTATTTACGGCAAATAATTAAATCTTTATGAAATTTCACGGAAAAAATATACACTTATATGAAAGTAGAGCACTCTGCAAAGGCTCTGTTTAACAGTAGGTTTGGCCACATTAAGGCGAAATGAAAAAACATAAAATATGTGTCATTCCATTTTAGCAGTGCTTAACAAAATAAAGATCTCGAAAAAGAACTTTTTATATACCATGTTTTTAAATTTTCTGTTGAATCATATAAACTTGACAATTCTATATATTAATAAATGCTTTTTTAAAAATTTTTTGATGAATTATCCCATCAACTTGAAAGAAAATAAAGTTAATTGGAAGTTAACTTGCGTTTAACTTTTCGTTCCCGTCCATGCCGATAGATGGCTGCACCAGTCTACAAAACAAAATTATCTGAAAATGAATTCAATGCAGCTTAAAGATGACTAAAAGTATCAAAAGAATGCATTGTCATCGTGTTCTGAGCTATTCTAAAAGTTTCAAATGTCTAGCTAGTCGGGATGTTAGTTAAAAATCGATTGCAAGATTTGTACTGGACAAAGACACAAGCGCACACACAAACAAACAAGAAAGAAAGTTAATAAAAACATGGTAATAAATATGCCTGTTCGTATTGTTATAGCAAAATCTTGTTATTATTCTGTTAACTGTAGTTAAAAATCGATTGCAAGATTAGTACTGGACAAACACACAGACACACAAACAAACAAGAAGCGAGTTAATAAAAACATGTAAAAAAATATATTTTCCCCCATTCAGTCAGGGACCCCTGTCTCAAAAGGTAAAGAATGGGACGCTCGTTAATTAATATGTTATAACTTGTGCAATAGTGTTTACACTTGTACTTATGAGAGGTCTGCGCTCGATTTTCGAATCAGCCGAGTTCTGTGATGATGAAGGAAAATGTTTCAATGAGAATGTACGAAGTACACGTTACCGCTGTATGATGAAATTAATATATCTGATGAATGGGAACTTAACATTTGAGCATTATCAGAGAAAGGGATTTAAAAATTATTTGTAAGGGGTCTGCTCTCATGAAAGAAAGTAAGATGTAAATTCTTGATTCTGCATTCCCGATAATTTAACCAAAGAAACATTGAGGTGAAATATTGGTAGATTTCCAAGTCAGTGGTCATTGTAAAACTATTTTGGCATCCATCACACAATAAAGTAAAGCACTTTATATGTACCCCCGCGTTAGTGTGCATCCATTGTTAATGCCAAGGATTGCCTCTGTCATTTGTCCTTTCTTTAACGACAATGCCTCACCCTTTCTTTACGATTCAGCCTCCCAAAGTGACATCGATAAAGATTTCTCGCTGCCAACACTGCTAGATTGTTGGCATTCTTCTCCAGATTTGATAATTTAGTTGTCCTAATATTGATTTTCTGTTGACATTTAAGATTCGATGTTGCTTCGCGAAATTTCTTAATTACGATTACTTAATATTTATACAATAAAATAAATCTTATCGTCGTCAGTATTTGAAAAGGCAAAGGCTATCCGAGACAATCAATTATTAGCATTATTGCAAAAAAGCATTTCATGAAATATATAAAACCATATAACATCAAGACTTGAATATATATATATATATATATATATATATATATATATATATATATATATGTGAGAATGAGTTTGGCAACACAACTGAACTATTACTACAACTTCCACTCCTCACTACTGCGGCACGAAGGACTTTAAGCGGATGTGTTGTTCTGCAAGCTCCCGATGTTTAGCTCTTTTGATGCTTCTGTGTTTATTTTTTAATTTCATACTAAGTGTTAGTCCTGTCTTGTAAACATCGTCTAGTTTAATTAAATGTTCAAAATAATTAAGTCTAATGATTCACTTCTAAAGGAAGGAGTACTAACTCCTTCCTACATGGGTGCTCGGCTCTCGGACTCGAAAAATACCCCTAGCATGCTGAACTTAAAAAAAAAACTTTATTTTCTTTCGATGATACGACTTGATTTCGACTTGATTTCGACTTGATTTCGACTGGATTACTGTTGTCTGTCATTTTGGATTTGGATATCGAAAGCGAAAGCCAAAGTGATGTGCCACGGACTCTGATGATACTCTGATGGGATGATGAGAACCAAAACCAGAATTGTAAGTAACTTGGATCATATTAAAATTATTTGATGCATACGTTGACGCTTGTTCAAGAAAATTTTGATGATTAAGGGAATTCTCAACTTATTGATGATTTAAGAAAACTGAAAGATATTTCAACGTTCTTTTGATGCAGGAATTTAATTGATGCTAAATTCACTTTTGATGGTCTTTGACGTTGAATTTATCACTTCTGTTTTCTTGAAGAGAATTCTATTTCGATGAAATTATTTGATGATTTGATGAAAATTTCGACATTTAACTTGAAGAATCTCGTTTCCTTGAACAAACCACAACATAATATATATTTTGAAAGATCGCGAATTGAATACTTTTGAAGATTATGATATTATTATTTTGATGCATAATTTTGACGAAGCGAATGTTTATTTGATGACAACTTTGCTTATTTGATGCGCTTTGATGTTGAACTTAATTCTGCTGTTTTCTTGCGAGAATATTTTTTATTTTGCAGAATGCTTTGATGCTTTCGATTTCACAATTTTGATACTTTCGATTTCCCAATTTTGATGCTTTTAACATTAGAACTTTAACTATTATTTTGATGCTGCATTTACATCCTCTATTTTCTTCAACAGTGATTTATTTTGAAGATTAATTTGATGAATATTTTGCTGAAGTAATATCTAACTTGATACATATCTAAATTTACGTCATCTGTTTTCTTCAACCAGAGAAATTATTTTGAAGAACTTATTATTTGATATTTGATGCTTATTTTAGTTCATAATTTTGTTTTCTTGAACAAAACCTGTTTTAAAGATTACTTATTTTGATGCATATTTTGAGAATCAATATTTTATTATTGAATTGGTATTTGAAAAAATTTCGATTTGAAATATTATTTTCTACTTTGAATTTGAGTAACTACGTATTATAATTATTGATTTTGGTTTTGAATATTTGTATATTTGTGTACTATAATTGTTTGAACCTAGTATATAGTTATGGCTACTCTCAACGATTACCCCAATATTGCAAATCATTAAAAATTGGTAGTACGAATCAAATAAAGGTTCTACATCGTTTAATTTTGGTACAGACGGCGACAGACAAAATCGTACCAGATTACGTAAATTTACAGGTTTTAAACAGCCATTCGTGTTAGAAGCAACGAAACAGAAAGTACTTAAAGAGTTTTCACTTAAAGACTTGATTTCTATTTGTAATCTACTTCATTTAGAATTTTCAACTGACCCAGACAAATGTGCCAATACCATTCTTATGAGTCTTACTGATTTATCGTTATTAAAAGCAGAATTTTCTGATCTTTCGGAATGCGAAGTGAATGATGACTCACTTCCGGATGCACGTTCATCCCAAACTAACAGCGTTATAGAGGAAAATAGATCTCCCTTTTCCCCCACCATTGACGCAAAAGAATCTTCGAATAAGCAAAATACACACATTTCCGTTGGTGAATCAGATCAAAATTCATTGCCTTCAGTTGAAACTGCGAATCTCTCTTTCCAGTTGTTTAGTCTGAAAGACGTTGTTGATTTAATAAAACCTTTCTCGTCTCGTGATAATTACAGTGTTGAGAATTTTATATCTGACGTTGAAGAACTTTTTTGTTTATATCAGATAAACAATCCAATTCACCAAATTACTTTTGTTAGAAAATGTTTAACTGGTCCCGCTCAAACTTTAATTAGGTCTATTCGTGGAATTACAAATTGGGAACAATTGAAGCACCATTTATTAGACGAATTTTCGGACAAAATTAACGGTATTCAGTTACATAAATTAATGGAATCTCGACGTATGAAACCGTTTGAAACCCTACAAGAATATTTCTTAGCTATGAGAGATTTGGCACACAAAGGTTCTCTCGATGACTCCTCTCTGTTTGAGTATGTCATAAACGGAATTCCTGATTCAACAAACAATAAAGTTATTCTTTACGGTTGTAAATCCGTCCCTGAATTTAAGGAAAAGTTGAAAATTTATGAACAAATCTTTACCAGATCACAAAATTTCAGACAAAATAATCAGAAAAAAATTGATGCTTCCTACCTCAATGTGAAAGTCGATAATACACGTAGCCCAAATACACAGCCAGTATGTTTTTCCTGTGGCTTGAGAGGTCACAAAAGCAACCAATGTTTGAATAAGTCACATGGTAAACAATGCTACGGATGTAAAAGTTTTGGTCATGTTCATGCTAATTGCCCTAAAAGTTATCGAAATTCTAAACCAAAACCTGATTCTCAAAAACCTATTTCTGATAAAACTGTAAATGCACTTTCTCCTGAAACTTCATCGAAAAATCCCATGCATGTTGACATTCAACTTGCAGGAATTCAATTGACAGCACTCTGTGACACTGGGTCACAGGCAACCCTCATCAATGAGAAAACCTATCGAAGAATTGGTTCGCCACCATTGCAGCCCACCAACATTCCCTTTTCAGGAATTGGCAAAAACCAAGTTCAGCACAAGCATCAAACACAGCATCGGATTCTTTCAGGATTCCATCGAAATTCAAACCATTACTTTACCTGCTAAAATACATGTTCTAGAGGATGACTTGATTCCTTTTGATGTGATTATCGGAATCGACTTTTTGCAGCAAACCCAATTTACATTTGATGAAGACGGTATTCGTTTTACTCTTGATAATAACATCTTCGTTAATATTGCTAATATTCCTGATGACGAAGCTTTCCCATTTGATCTTTCACACATTTTGAATTCTGAAATTCGTGAGGAAGTTCAAAATATCGTTACTTCCTACAAACCCCATAAAGTTCAAGACACTGAAATTAAAAGGACCATTTTATTACAAGATGAAATCCCCGTAAATCAACGTTCTCGACGACTCCCTTTTGCGGAACAGAAAATTGTAGAAAAACAAATTCAAGATCAGGGCCAAATATGCATGTCTGAAAAACCTCTAACATCTACTCAAGATAAGATTTCTAGGGTAGAGAAAATGGATAATCCAATTGATTTTGAACGTGATGATGATGATGATGATGCCAATGATTTAGATTTGCTTCATGATAACGATGATGATAATGCTTTTGATATTGGAACTATCAAAGCAACTCTTGAACCAAAAATATTTGATGCCGATGATGATGCCCTTGAGAATGAATCCGTCAAAAGTGAAAAGGTTGAACCAAAATTTCAAGTTATTGAAGCTCCCAAACCCCCTGAACAAATAGCAGCTTTTCAACAACAGAAAAACATTCTTTCACAAAATCCAGTTCTTCGTGTTTTTCAACAGGGATACATTAGAACTCCACACTGATGCCAGCTCCTTAGGTTTTGGCGCTGTGCTCTTGCAACAATCCGATGATGGACAGTTTCATCCTATTCATTATTTTAGCCGTAAAACTACAGTTCAACAAGAAAAATATCATAGATATGAACTGGAAGTTCTTGCCGTTATTGAAGCGCTAAAAAAATTTCGAAACTACTTGTTGGGAACAAAATTTAAAATTATCACCGATTGTGATGCTTTCCAAACAACGATGCACAAAAAAGACCTACCAGCTAAAATTGCTCGATGGGCATTGATGTTAGAAGACTTTGATTATGAAGTTTGTCATCGACCCGGTAGACAGATGAAACATGTTGATGCTTTAAGTCGTAACCCCATTCTTGTAATTACCTCAAATGATATCACTCAAAAGGTGAAAAATGCCCAAGACCAGGATGAATTTATATCTCAAATTAAATCTATGCTTGAATCTACACCTTCTGATGAATTTTTTGTTAAAAACGGAATTCTTTATAAACTTCATCAGGATGCCGAACTTTTAGTAGTACCACAAATGATGCAGAAAGAAATAGTGCTAAACGCCCATTCACAAGGTCATTTTGCTTCACAAAAAACCGAATTAATTGTTTCTCGTGAATTTTTCATTCCTCAACTTAAGAAATTAGTTCAAGAAATTATTTCGAACTGTATTCCTTGCATTTTGTCCTCGCGAAAATCTGGAAAACAAGAAGGATACCTTCACCCCATTCCAAAAGGTGATGCACCCCTTGAATGTTACCATTGCGACTTTTTAGGACCTTTACCATCGACAAAAAAATGTTATAAGTATCTTTTTACAGTAGTTGATGCCTTTTCCAAATTTGTATGGATCTATCCCGTGAAGTCCACCTCTACGAAAGATGCCTTAGACAAATTATCCTTGCAACAAACTACATTTGGCAACCCTTCAAAAATCATTACTGACAAAGGTAGCGCATTCACATCTTCAGAATTTCAAAGTTACTGCCAGGAACAGTCAATTGAACACATTTCAATAGCAACAGGTGTGCCACGTGGCAACGGTCAGGTTGAGCGTGTTCATGGCACAATTATTCCCGTTTTAACTAAGTTAGCTCTAGATGAACCTGACAAATGGTTTAAATATGTCCCAAGATTGCAACGTATCTTAAATAGTACCACCACACGCAGTACAAAATTCACACCCTTTCAACTTTTAATTGGTGTTAAAATGAAACAACAAGAGGATCTACAGATTAAAAATCTTCTTGACGAGGAACACCACCAAAGAATTCTTGATGACAAAGAAGCGTTACGTATCGAAGCTAAACGAAATATCCTCCGTTTACAGGAAGAAATCATACGACAATATAACAAATGGCGTAAACCGGCTTGTAAATACAAGATCGGTGACAAAGTGGCAATACAACGAACTCAATTTGGAACCGGATTAAAGCTCCGACCAAAGTTCTTCGGACCATATGAGATCACGAACATCAACCCCAACGATCGTTACGAAGTTCGAAAGTTAGGGCATCACGATGGTCCAACCATAACATCAACTGCAGCGGACAAAATGAAACAGTGGTGCAGAAACTGAACACCAATACCACTGTGTTGAACACTGCTTGATTTTTTGAAATATTTTTCCTTTTTCTGCTCTTTTTTTTTTTTTATCTTTTCAGAATTATTGTTGACAACCCAGCCGCGGACGTCTGGAAAGTCAGAACGGCCGTGTGAGAATGAGTTTGGCAACACAACTGAACTATTACTACAACTTCCACTCCTCACTACTGCGGCACGAAGGACTTTAAGCGGATGTGTTGTTCTGCAAGCTCCCGATGTTTAGCTCTTTTGATGCTTCTGTGTTTATTTTTTAATTTCATACTAAGTGTTAGTCCTGTCTTGTAAACATCGTCTAGTTTAATTAAATGTTCAAAATAATTAAGTCTAATGATTCACTTCTAAAGGAAGGAGTACTAACTCCTTCCTACATATATAAAGTAGATAGAGAGAGAGAGAGAGTATAATTGAGAATACCTTATTTTCTCGACTTTAATCAAATGTTTCAACGATATAAAAAAACTTGAAAATAGAATACGAGATATCCTGTTCTTCGGTAAATTTCGATATCATTCTGGCTTTAATATATTTCTCCATTGCTAGTTTTACATTTCCCACTGCCAGAGAAAGTGTGAAGGACAAGAAATTCTAAAAGACTCATTGTAGTTGAAAGCCTCTACCATGATAAATAACCTCCTTTCTTATATTTTGACGTACATTTAAAAAGCATTTACCTGGACTTAGACTCCAACCCGAAATCTACAATTTATTTCACAATTGTATCACCGGGTCCTGCTACGGTCTTTCAGAATCAACCCCAGAATACATGGCTGAAAAAATGCAATATTTCTGTGTTGAATTTGATTTATGTTTGTGAGTGTGTATATGATTACAGGTGTCATCTTGGAATGGGTTGTATTTGAAAGGGACCACAGGCATATAACCTTTCATACTTTATATTCTTTTGCATGAGGAGTTGTCTATGATATTAGTATATGTACTTATACATAAATTACATGATAAAAAGACCTTTTTATATGCCATGTTTTTAAATTTTCTGTTGAATCATATAAACTTGACAATTCTATGTATTAATAAATACTTTTTTAAAATTTTTTTGATGAATTATCCCATCAACTTGAAAGAAAATGGAGTAAATTGGAAATTAACTTGCATTTAACTTTTCTTTCGCGTCCCGGCTTATAGATGGCTGTACCAGTCTACAGAACAAAATTAACTGAAAATTAATTGAATGCTGCTTAAAAATGGCTAAAAGTATCAAAAGAATGCATTGTCATCGTGTTCTGAGCTATTCTAAAAGTTTCAAATGTCTAGCTGGTCGGGAAGTTAGTTAAAAATCGATTGCAAGATTTGTACGGGACAAACACACAAACACGAAAGCGAGTTAATAAAAACATGGAAAAAATTAACTCAAACCGAATTAATATTTTTAGTAACTTTTTATTTATATACCTGAGGGGAATTTTGTGACTGATCTGTACATAAGCAGGTAGTTTTCATATACTTATTTATTAAGATAGTAAAATAAAACTTCCTAACTTTCTAGGAAAATGCTGATAGTCAGATTCCCAATTCTTTATTCTTAAATACTTACAGAATTAAAATATGGAGATAACTAAGTATTGACTTTCTAAGCTGACTAATTAACTGCGCTGAATTCCTAGCTTCTTTCATAAGCGACCGTGATAGAAGAAGTCATTAAATAGACAACTCATCCACATAACATAGCCGCTTGAATAAGCTAAATACAGGGTGGTCATAAAGAAACTTTGCCGATATATGGACATCTAGCGGCCGTTCCGTTCAACCTATCGAAATTAGATTTCAGATATAGTTATTCAGAGGTATGAGCTCGAGATTCTGGGAACGGCAACACAGTGATTCTCACGGTTACGGTTATAAGTATAGAAACTCGAAATTTTCAAATGGCAACGCCCACTTTTTCCCGTCGCAAAATGCTCAGCGGATTTGAAAACCCTAAAAAGCGTTGTAACGGTACGTGTATCACAAAAAAACAACTCTGCGAATGGCTAACAAAAACACGATCAGAGAGCTTTTTATCTATTTTCTACGCTGAGTATTTGGTGAACGGCGTTCTGTGATTGGTTTCTAGCTTCTGTCATATGGTAATTTCCTCCGTGCACCCCGAACGTGTCTTTGTTGGCCGTTCGCAGAGCTGTTTTTTGTGCGTGTATAATACGTCCTTTTTTTTGTGATTCACGTAGCGTTCCAACACTCTCTAGGGTTTTGCATGCGTTGAGCATTATGAGAGGGGAAAAGTTGGTGTTGCCTGAAAATTTCGAGTTTCTGTACCTATAACCGTAACTGTGAGCGCCACTTTGTTGCCATTCACAGAATCCCGAGCTCATATCTATGAATAACTATATCTGAAATCTCATCTCGATCGGTTGAACGGAACAGCTGATAGAGGTCCATATATCGGCAAAGTTTCTTTATGACTACCCGGTATATGGTAATTCCAAGCCTTTGTTTTCACTTGTGACGCAATTTACTCCTCCTTTACATACAGCGAAGAATGAGAAAAAACTGAATCCTTACAGGTAATGTAGAGTCAAAATATCAATTTCGATGGATGGAGTGTGTGTATTTCTTTTACTGTACTTCCCCTTTAAATATCATGCTGACAGAATAATTATGGTAATAATAAAACATGCTGACAATAAAGGGGTTTTACTATTTTTATTTTATAAGAACTCTATTATCCGTTGCTAGGCGGTCGCCCACACCACACTGAAGGCAATTTATATGTTGTTTATTCACTATAATCTGATACAACGAAATGCTGAAATAATAGAGATGTTATTTTTTCCCTGCCATATCTAATAGGCAAATAAAGCAAAATACCCGATTATGTAGATGTATTAGGACCGCATCGGTGGAAAAAGATTCTTGACATAAATAGAACGTTCCATCGTGGCTACCACGGTTTCCACATACCCCCCTCCCGTGACGCAAATCCACATTCATTACTCATATTTGATGTTACTGCCTCTATTTCTCAGTCGGACTTCGGGCATTAGTCATTTGTAACGGCAATTTTTGTCATAACTAAATAGTTTCTTGGCGGGGTATCGAAAACATGCTTCCCTGTTTGGATTATGAATATAGCCTCGTTGTTCGTAATCTTATTTACATGTCTCACTTCTTGTCACTTTTAGTTTTAGATTGATGGTCTGATATAATTTTCTCGTCTGCACCCACTTGAAGAGCAAAAGTTTAAAAGCTTCTTTAAAAATGTCTTTGAATTATAAACCCGTATTTTTTAAGAACAAAGAATATCTGAATTTATAAATAGACGCAGTATTTAAGCTGTTTTCGATACATTTTTCCTCTGAAACTTATGCCCATAAATTACATAATTTAGATTCAGTAGTTTACTTTAACGATTTCAGTATTGCAAATGTTCCGTTGTTCTACAACTCATGAATTCGTAACCTCCTCACAACTTTATAACAGTTTTAAGACACATCTGGTTTATAGCAAACAAGTTACCCTCTGTGAAAAAGTTACTATTTCAAAAGTTAAGTCTTTAACTTTTGAAATTTAATCATGAACGTTTCATCGGATTTTTACCAAATTCAGAGATCACGGGTGGTTGCATCATTTGGAAAATTCTCAGTTCTTTCGATAGTTGAGCGCGGGATCCAAAACTGTCTACTCAGTATTTGAAGACCATAAAATATTCCTTCGAAACGAAAAAATCTCTATTATGCCTCAATAGAAAAACTTTTCCGCCGCCACGCGATGTGCAGAAACATTTTTTTTTATAAAAGTGAACCCTTTCGGAGTTGGTCGATGTCCAAACCTCGGATCGAAAGGGTAGATAATAATAAATCTAGGCACTATCCACACACTTTTGCCGTCACAAACATCCTTATAATTCATTTGACATTTCTGCTGCCGATTTCTCGGTCAATACTCCGAGATTTAGGGGTCCATCTTAGCTATCATTTATTTTCCACTTCAATAGAACTTCAAGCAGTGGATATTTCAAAAATATGTTTCTGAATATTATATAATATATTCTTTGTAATGGAAAACATAACATCTTAAAACTCAAATTATTCTATAATGTGCTTTGAAACGTCTCAAAATTTAAGGAATTGAATTTTTATCATTATTAACCTTCATTAGTAGTACAGCGTTCAAAAAAATCTTGGCAACTTAATTAAAATAAATGTTATCTTTTCATGTATGCCATTTAATAGGTATTTGATTCGAAAATCCATGATAACTCTTTTTGAGACTAAAAACAGAGTATTTTGATTTGTTTTTCGTTTTTATACGTACAGAGGCTGTTCACGCATTTTTTAGACAATGTATATTGTATTCACAAAACTAAATTACATAAAATTCTTGTGTTTTAAATGTTCTATTTGACATCCCTTATTCTGAACTATCTTTCGACACCGCAATTTCCAGGATAATAATGCCTTTTGAAGTGTCAGAAGAGGTATTCTATCCCATTCCTCCTGAACAGCTTTCCAGAGTCCTGTAAATGTTTTGGGGCGACGTTTGGGTAGTGCAGATTTTAAAAGTCCGAAAGCACAAAAATCCATAGGTGATACATCGGGAGATTTAGTAGGGATATCTGTGAAGGGTATGGCCTTGATACCAGTTTTTTGTTCCATTTCTTTTAGGAAATTTACAGTGGATTTTGATGTGTGACTGCTAGCTTTGTCCTGATAGAGTCTCACAGATTGATGGCACTGTGGGTAAAGCGATGGCATTTCATTCAGAAAAATTGGCTATAAAATATGTTCCTGATAGTATTTGGAGTTAATCTTGACATTTTTTTCCACTCTCTTTATTTTTAACTTGCCATTATAAGAAAAACCAGCAACAATCATGAATCCCTTAGAAAAACTTTCTTTCGATTCTTTGAACCAAGTACTTAAATTTTTTTCTCCCCTTTTATGATAATAAATGGCTCTTTTTTTTGCAATCATTTAAATACACCCATGATTCATCTATTGTGACAATTGTTTTCCATTTTTCTTTGGATAAGTGTTTCTCATATAGAATTCTGCAGCGTGTCCTGCGTTCAGCGATATGATTTGGAAGAAGACGATGCACATTGCGTTTTTTCGCTTTCTTAAGATTTAAATCAACGTTTATCATTTTGTTTACAGTGGACACCGAGCATTTTAATGATTTTGCAACTGTCCTTTGACTAGGGGGATTTTCTTTTAACATTAAACAACGTACCTTTGCAATAGTCGAAGATGTCCGTTTTTTCCTTGGATACTTGTTTGGAATTTTTGTCCCACTTGAGGCTCCAATTTGACATTATTTCCTTTCTTGTTGACGATATTACCTATCGACGCATTAGATATCACAAAACCATGACTCTCACATCGTTTTTGGATAACGGAGTATGCATATTTCTCTTCGGAAAGAGCATAAATGTAGCCTTCGAACCACTGCTTTGTTAAAAACGCCATTTTGAATAAAAACAAAACTTTCAAGCCGCAGACGATAATTTTGACTTTTAAAAACATAGTACAATTGCAATTATTTCTTTTGCAGCAAACGTTTTTTTTATTACCGCTTACCAAAATCGTCTAAAAAATGTGCGAACAGCCTCTGTATTTGTCAATAAATAAGTATTATGTTTTTTATACAAATTACACTGGACTTAAGAGTAATCACTTGTTGTTCAATATGGTTATGAATGGGTCAAACTTTTTCATTCAATTTCTAATTCAAGTGGTTTGTAGAATAGAAAGTTTTAAATCATAGCAATAACTCTATTTAATTCAATTTTATTTTCCTTCTGAAACTGTGATTACTTCTCGTCATGCTACAATTTTCATTTTAGCTCTTTAAAAAGAAAGCTACGTATGAGGTAGAATATTGGTGACAGAAGGTTTAAGGGAGAGTTAACTAGTGTGTGTCGTAAAATTGATTGATGGTCGGCTAAGAATCAGGGTAGATAAGTACTGCTAATACTTGGTGTGAGAAATTTGTTCTGTGAACATAAGCGGAACGGGGCTTGAACACAGGCTTGTTCTCTGTCCTGAATGTGTATTGAGAAAAAAATATCGCAAGCGGTAGGATTTCGAAGGCTGTATGAAGGTTCAATACACCACAGAGAATTTTATTTTAAAAATTTCTTCTATATTCATACATACAGAAATTTATTAGAGCGTGTTTATGAGTGTAAATATAGGTATAAAAAGTAGACTGAAAGGAATTAATGTGTAATAATATTTTAATAAATATTGTTTTATTATAAGGACATGTTATTTTAAGCAAGTTATAAAATTATAACTTAAGTCTGCTATGAAATGTTTAATTACCAAACAAAAGAAGTAAGTTTAATGGGAAGATGATGTTATCCTGGGCAATTTCCCTTAAAAACAGACGATAAAATACAAGGAAAGAAAAGTTTCTCAAAAATTTTTGTAAAGAGTATATATATGTATATATATATATATATATATATATATATATATATATATATATATATATATATATTATATATATATATATATATATATATATATATATATATATATATATATATATATATATATATATATAAATAAAGTAATTTGGAAACTTACTTGATAATTTATTAAGCACCCCGTTAATTTTTATAAGGGCCTACCATCCCCACGTGTACTCTTTTACATATCTTTAGGTCTTTCTTTCAATGGTTTGGCTTCACACTTCAAGACATAACAATTCTGAAGGACTTCTTGTGATCCGTGGACTTCAACAAATATCAGCTGATCAAGTCACCGTATACTCCATTTACGTTGTAGCGTAATGGAAGTATGGGGTTATTTTTCCCAAGACCTCACAGGCTGCACGACACACAGCTGTGTGTTTATCTTGGTAGTTTTTTTTTCAGTTCCCACCGTTTTTAAACACGTGCAAGAATTTGTGGCCTGAAAGCTAATCCCGGGCATAGCGGTTTCTCTAACAACATGTGAGGATAACTGTTTGGAAAAACAGAGACGTTGTCCATCATGATCGTAAAGAAGCTGGCTTCCTAACGATACTGTAATGTAATAAAGTTTCGGAGGTACGAAAAACTGTCAGCAACTGGGTCGCCGGCCCCCTCTCTGAAAAACAGACGCATTTTCGAGGGATTGGGAGAGTCGCCGACAAAGAAACGCCACAATATATAGGCAGAGAGTTGGAGAATTTGAGGAGATCGGCCTTATAATATCCAGTGAACAGACGTGCTTTTTAGGCTCCTGTTTTTTGGGCCGAGATGGGTCCTGGAGCGCGCATTGTAAATCTGCACTTAAATTAAGTGAATATGTTGCAATGGTTTAATGTTAATTTTTTGTAAATAAATTATTAAGTTTTTGTTTTAAAAATTGGCCTTCGAAATTTTATTTTGGACTCTGTCTTTCTTGGTATGGATCAATAGTAGTAATTTTAGCAAAACCTCAGAGAATTGCCTTAACCATTTACAGTGACGCCACAACGTCCACCTAAATTATCATATGGCTAAGCATGATGGCAATCATCATGATGGCAATGATGGCAATCAGCAAATCTTAATCTTACAGTTTGAATCATCATTTTAATCACTAAAATAATGACCAGACGTATGACAGAACAGAGTTACAATGCTTCAATAGGTAGAAAAACCAAGGGGTAGTGACAAAATGGCATGCGTTGAATAAAATAACATCGTCTCAACTTCTCTGTTTTTAGAAGTGGTAATTCTTTACATAGCATGAAATATCTAGCGTATCTGCCATGATCCTGAATCTTGTCCCTGTCTTTAGTTTTATATACCACTCTTAGTTTAATATACTCACTCTTTTTTTTTATTGGTGTCACAAAATACTCCATTAATTTGCAGCTCGATCATAGAGTCTCCTACGACGAAATGTAATATAAAATTTGGAAATGCTAAAGAGATGTGAAAAAGTACTATTTCTAGTCTGTCCCCATAGTAAGACGTCTTGATATACAAAATTATATTATATACCTCGAACATGCAGGCAATTCTGAAACTGGATTTAGCGCCATTAACGGGATTAAAATGGCGCCATACAGCGCCATTAAGTCCGACATAGCTTCAAGGGGTGAGATAACCATTTTAGCCTCTACAGGGTATTTAGCTGATAACTATACCCGACACCTCCCATTCAGTGGACGAAATAGAGACGATAAGAGCCGGTCTTTGGAGGAGTTGCAGCAATAAATTACCATCGTGAATGAGATTTAATACATTTATTTTAATAACATTATACAGACATTATTCATATCGACATCATAAATATGCTACTTGTTACTTTCTGAATGTTAGCATAATTTTAATATATTTTTATAAATTAGAAGATTACGATTTTTGCTATCTTTTGAAATAAAAATATTATTATTTACAAGATAATTGTTTTAGTATTTGCAAGACGGACCATCACATGATGCGCTACTCGTTATGCATACTTCAGAACAATTTAATATCAATATTACAACGAAATAAACATTTATTTTGTGGCAATTGTTATTTTGTGGCATTCGTGTTGTTCAAGAAATAAAATTAATTATTCCTCGTGGTTTTAAAAGTAACAACTTTGGGCTAAGAAAAGAATTCCCTCGATGACCCCGACCTTTCCATGATTTTTCCCTAATTATAAAATATTCGGACCTTTATCCTTTCTTTTTTTCGGAGCTTAAAACCACGTTAATTACTTTTCGACGCTTTTGTGTAAATAGTTTAAATAATAAAACATGTTGTGAGATGACATATAACGTCAAGAAAATTTGAAATTAACCACCATTTTACTTTAAAATTCAATTATGAATATATACACGATGATAAATAATACCTGTAACTTTTTGTTCCTTGCCCTGATTTTAACGAAACGTGTTTTATTCTCTTTTCACTACTAACAGGATTACTAACTACTAACAAGTGTAACGTTCTCTTACAAATAATGGGTTGCCATACACCACTTTGGTTGTGTTCAGTCAAAGGCAAACAAACTCAAAACTACAGCCTTATATGGGTTACATACGATTTAGATGTAGTTTTAAAACTATTGATGAAACAGGTGTGCTGAGGTGAACCTTAAATAACTCTCTAGATTAACTTCGTAAATATTTCCAAAAATTAAAATTACAGTCAAGCTAACCCTCTAAATTCGAGAGTCAAGAAAATATGGCCGAATATATATCCTTATAGATTATTCTATAATAATGGTCAAAATTACAAAAGTCTGGATTGCCTATAAACGGGCATGTTTCAGTAAAAATATACCATTCAATGGAACCATTACATATCTAGACTTGCGTTTCAAATAATATGTCAATTCATCACAAATCATATTCAATTTTAGGGAAAATCCTGATGTAGAGAGATGTCGAGAAATATCTTCCTCCTCAGGTAGTGTTTCGAAATCCAAATAAAAAAGTCATTTAGCCTATACATTGCTTACCAAAATAGCATTTGTATACTCCGTGTTCTCGTTCCGTAATATAAAATATTAGAGAACACGAACATCATTTTACCATTAGGTATCACGGAGATGTTTCGAAAGGAAAGTATCAAGGGCACTTGCCGTAGTATATACGATTATAATAATATCCTTGTTTTGTTTACAGCCTTTCGAGAAAGGCAGAATTTTTCAATCAGAGTTCAATATAATCTGTACGAAATACTTTTTCGCGCCTCGGAGAATTCAAAAATTGCTTGCGTGCTCTGGTTTTGAATTTGTTTAAGTCTACGTGAAAGGGATGAGAAATTTCAGCCATTTTAGCACCTTTTAAAACAAAACGCTATTTCTTCCAGTTTGCAATGTATATTTTATCTTTGCTTTTGCAAGCACGTAATAACAGGATATTCTGCAATCGTGAACAAATTAGAGGGCTAAAATTTGACAAAAACCGGAAGACACAGATGTACAATGCTATAGAACACGCTTTTCTCTCTACCACAAATTTAAAAAAAAACTTTCTTCTTATGAAAAAGAAGGCATCTATAATGAAGTACTAATGACGTAGATAATTTCCTTATATTCTAATGTTTTTGGTTCTTTAAAAATTGCAACGATTGGGGAATTAGTGATGAGATGTATTCGAGTACTTAGATTGTAAATAGTATAGAGCCGGATTCGAGGAGGAAAAACTTTTCAATTATGTTGAAGAATTATGATAGTAGTCAACAAAAAAAGAGTTCGACAACGTAATGAAAATAATAAGTTTGTTAAAACGGACAGCTGCTTTTGCTTTATTGGCTTATACAGTCGGAAAAGAGTTTGAGGTTCAGCAAGCGATTTCCATCGGTTCAACGGTTTGGCTCTTTCAAGATGTCAAGAAAATAAACTTCAGACACGGGAAGACTTTTAAAATGTGTTGAGAATTAATGTTATAGAAATCTACCATATAATTTTCACTATTGTGGTTTTTTTTAATTTACGGGATTCTGCCCTGAGGTTTGGTTTCGTTTGGAACGCTATGGTCATTTTTTGCTACACGAGAGATAATTAGACCCGGACCTACTGCGTAAAGCCGATTCCGAACGACTACAAACGTCCATTCCGAGAGTGGGATTCGAACCCACAGACTCTGGTACCGAAAGCCAGCGCCCTAGCCATTCTGTATTATTTATTATTGTGCAGGAGCAAGTATATCGCACATTTAATACATGTTTCATTATTTTAAACATAATTAGCAATTTCGGGAATGAGTTGTCCAGAACGAACAATTCTGTAAGGGTTTATTAACCATTACACCTCTTAACCATGTGATTATCTTCATATTCTCCGCTGGCTAACATACTGAAAATTTAAGATTTTTTTCATGCTTGTCAATTAAACTGGCTGCAATATTTTTTCCCAATATTCGGGAATTAAATTTAATTCAAGCATTTTCCAAATTCATTATACTCATTGGAGAGTCTTAAAGTTATTATTAGCTTCTTTTGCATTAATTTAGTGGATGGAGAATTTAGTATGATAAAAAATGCAAAGACTTTAACTTTCTACAATGTCTAATAAAACAATGAATAGATTCGGGTATAGGTGCATAGCAGTTTAGATCTTGTTTAGATTTTCGACTTCTCAAAAATAAGATAATTGTCTGCATGTTGTATTTTAAAACGTTAATAAGGAAAAATTTATTTTTTATATAGCATGTTGAAATGTTTGATCTAATGTTCCTAGTTTTTGTGTATTCAACTAAAATCTTTTTAAAGCTGGAGGTCATTTCTGATTTCTTCTAATTAAAAATTTATTACAAAATAAATCGAAGAATAACGCTTTTACATTGCAAGTCTTTTTAGAAGTATTAACCTTAATTAAAAAGGACTCTAATCTTCAATGACTGTCTATCGTTCCCTCCAGGTTGCTTTAGCAAGGCACAACACACTGCCCTTAGTTTGATACATCCTTCTTTTTTCAAATAACTCTTTAACGTGTGGTCTGTTTACAGAATAGAAGTATACTATTTCCGTCTTTTTTTATCACAAAGGAATGCTTTCGTATCTTTATTACTTTCAAGTTTTCAGTGTTTTAATACATTCATTTGATAAAACGGTTTAAATTTTCTTTGCTCCAAATTCTATTTAATAAAGTTGTGAGAAGATTTACAGATAAATCGTTCGTGTGTGTGTGTGTGTGAGTATGTGAGTGAGTGAGTGAGTGACACACTCACTGACTCACTGACTCACTCACTCACTCACTCACTCACTCACTAACTAACTAACTCACTAACTCACTAACTCACTAACTAACTCACTAACTAACTCACTCACTCACTCACTCACTAACTCACTCACTCACTAACTCACTCACTAACTCACTCACTCACTAACTCACTCACTCACTAACTAACTAACTAACTAACTAACTAACTAACTAACTAACTAACTTACTTACTTACTTACTTACTTACTTACTTACTTTTACTTACTTTTACTTACTTACACTTACTTACTTACTTACTTGTCATTCTGCTAAATCACTTTTTTTATCTGGATTGCATTAGATGCTTTCTGTAATTAATGATATTCTTATTGTTTCTGATTGCTTTTATCCTCTTATCTTTTCGACCCTTAAAACACCTCATAGTTTTTCAAGATATACTTCATCAGAAAATTTTGATAAATGGATGCATATCCCCAATTTTCCTCTTTTCTAACAAAGTCTTGGGTTAGAACCAGTTTTTTTCTCCCTAATTGTTGTATTAGCTATGTAAAAAGTTTATCTAAAGGCAGTTAATGTATTTTGAGGGCTTTTTTTAGGGGTTACTCTTGACACTTCGGTAACCCATTAAAAATAATCGTAAGCAGTATCTTTAAATTGATAGCACAGCTGACTACTTTGGTTGAATGATTTTCACTTGACAAAATGCAAATAGAGTTAAAAATCTTGAAAAATTATTCTCTCTATATATATTTACATATGATACTTATTTCTCCACGGGATTAAAGAGCTGTTCCCAACGGATAATTTTCCACTGAACTTCTATGCCTTATTCCAAGCCTCAAAGGATCAAAAATCCTGGAAATCTTACTCTTCTCCTTTCCTTTATGTATCTTTAATTATTAAATGAACTAAATTTTTGTCAATTCAAAATCTATTATTTTAATTAACATTGATTTAGCAATATCAAAGTTCCTCAATTCTAAAGAATTATATCAAATTCAATTAGTATTTCCGGCAGCTTTTTTGACCATTATTTTATACACAGCTCGTGTGAGATATAAACTATGTCACTATATACACATTACTGGCTCGAACCAATAATACATCTTCATATGGCGTAGATGTTGGTCCTTCATGACAATTTAATGAATTAACTTTATTATGCAAAAGGTACCAATATTTTCGTTTAATTTTTCCTAAGTTTGACTTTTTGAATTTATTTGTATCAGTATTATCTTTAAACACTATTTTTTGATACTTCAAAACTAGTGCGGCCATCTGTTGGTATCCTCTTCTCTTGCTTCTTTAGATCCTGTTATGCAGGATTTATTAAATTGCCTTAGATATTAAGAGACCAACAATTAACACACACAAACTGGAACTTGATAAGGACCTCACAACATTAAACAAACGACGTTGATGTTAAATGAACCATTATTATCTCATATCAGAGATAATAAGGCTTAGATTTTCCTATTGACGAGGCCGTGATCATATGTTCCTAGGGTTATATTAATTCACGCTTCAATTCCCAAACATATATGGATAAGTTCGCAGTTTCGCTGTGCATTTGCTAGCCTTGTTCGCAGAAATTTAAGCGTTTATTAAGCGTTTATATTTCTCATCTCGAGTATTCTTTAATAACCCTCGTACCCGAATATTTAACAATAAATGTTTAAATACATATGAACTGCTTTGAATGTAAAATTACTCATATAGGGGTTGAATAATAAACACGTATTAAAATTGAAAGTTAAATAATGGAAATCGAATATTAATATGTAAAGTAAAATAATAGTACGGGAAATATGTTTTTTGTGTTTTAAAGTTTAAACGCAACATATGTCTAATTGTCCTGTATTTAAGTCAATGATGATTCATGGGGTACAATAATTGCAATCTTTGAGTTGCAGAGGTTTTGCAGCAAAATGATAGAGTTAGAATCTTTACATTAAAGTCATCAGATAATCTCTATTTTATGGAAAATAAGAGTTGTTGTTTCTTATGCTCCCTGGACAGAGGTATTCCAAACCAGGTCCATGTGCCACCTCAAATTTGACCAAGCACCCCTAGGGTTGACATCTAGGGGGTATCGTACCCTCTCTCAGCCTCTCTGACCTCATAGAGGGACTCTACGGTCTACAGATTTAACAGGCCCATATCCGGCCCAAAAACGGAAGTATTTAATGGTGCTTGTCGGGATTCGATCCGAACACCCTCATCATCGAAAGCTCATGCGTTACCAATAGACTACCTCAAGTCGAAATTATAGCTAAATATGCAAGTTCAAAAGACACTCTGTGACATTATTGGAGTTTAAAAGTCCCGGTTGTTATGTTTATGAACGAAGTTGATGGTACAAAGTACAATACGTTTGTTAGTAAAGCATTAGTTTCCAGTTTCAATTCCTGAGTACCCTTCGTTATTTTGAGGTGAAATAAATATACGTGAGAATAATTTTTTGTGAATAATATGGATTTTATAATGTATGTCATTACAATTTTTTTAATACATAATGTATTAAAAAAATTTTTGGGGGAACTTAAAGCTAGAAAAAAATACCTTCCAATTTATCCTTTATTTATCACCTTTCTTTCCTTGTTTTTTTAAGTTCTTTTCCTTTTGTGTATTTTATTTTGCATGTTTCTTCATTTTTTAATTTTTTTCTGCCTTGGTTTCTTTTTAACTTTTTCTTTTTTCAGTTGTTTACTCCCTTTCTTGTTTTAGTCCAGTTCTCCACTGATCATTTCCCCCCTATTATCCCAGTTTTTCTCCTGCAGAAAAACTGAAATAAGAAGTAACGTCAGGAAGTGGCAACGTTCTCTCGGCTCAGTGGGTGGATTTTCGCTGTAGCACATTATCGCTTTGAAGCCTTTGAGAAAAAAAGTTATTTGCAGCCCCTAAAAATTCAAATAACCTCTTGTTTTTCTTCTTGGCTTCCAATCGTGAATTTCCAAGTTTTTGATTTAATCTCGATAGCTTTCTATGTGTTTGATCATATATTTTGTTTGAAACTTAAAATCTGATTGCTTGCCATAGAAATGAAATTATTATGAAATACGATAGAACAAGTAAATTTGTAACTCTTGCAAATTTAGACAGATGACATATACCACGAGTTTTCTTTCTGATAAAGGGAGTCAGCATGATGTAGTGTTTAATCTACGAGAAACGATATGCCTCTGTTCGCTAAATGCGTCTCAATTTTTCATGATGGTAAACTTTACTTCCTCTTTTTAACATTTTTTTTTTTTTTTGCTAATACTTTAGGGTCGGAGCATTTGAATTTTTTTAATGATAAAGCAAATGCTTTCATGTCTATGGCCGGAAACTCAATACAAGAGACATAAGTGACTGTCACGGAGAGTGGCAATATGACAGATTCTGCTGTTGCCTGGCATGGGGTATGTTCATGAATAAGCAAGACCTAAGGTAAAAATATAATGTTAATTCAAAACCTTAATAAACGATAAAAATATTAAAGGCAATTGAAAGAATACTTGAAGAATAGGATAAAGAGAATGAGAAGTTAGTCTTACCTTTGTTCCAAAGGTTGATGATAGCATTTTAAAACTATTGAATGAATACTTCACACATGAGTAAATAGAATGTAAACTGCGTTTTTAAGTGTTTTTTAATGACGTACGAATAAATGACATGTTGACTACATGTAGAATAGGATACGAAGAAAAAGAACAGCGACTTCAAAAAACAGGAAAAAGGCGACTTCTAATTTTTTTAAAACTAAAAACAGTTCTCGCTTTTCGTAGCGAGTTGTCATGGAAACGGTCTCGTTGCCATCTAATGTCAAAAATTGTAACTATTTCGACAGCAATAAACTTAGAACATTTGTATAACCAAATAATCTCACATAGACTTCCAACACACGAATCTCACTAGCTGGTGAGTCTGGCTGTGTTTGCTGCCAGGGGCCCCTTTGCTCTTACTCGAGAGGTATTTATACAAGGAAGTAAGATAACATTAACATATATTTGTATAAAATACACTGGAAAGAAAAAATAATAAACCATGGGGAAAAAATGAAAAACCCCATTTCTCAGGTGTATGACGTCAAAGTTGCCGTAACGCCATTAGCTGTTAGGTAACAAGTGTTACGTCAGTCTAAAACGATAGCATGAATGTCGGAAAGTAATTTAAGTAAACTAAGTCTTACAAACTGAAGTTTAGATAGCACTTTCTGGGTTCATTTGCCTAACAGTGACTTTTGCTAATAAAGTACAGGAAGTAGCAAACGTGACCAGTATATTTATCCATAGATGGCTAGTGTAGCGTTGTCAAGTAAGTCAAGACACAGGTATCATTAAAATCACGTAGAACGTTTGATTACAAAATTTTACAACTAATTATACACAGAACTTCTTTAAATGGCCTACAGAAATGTTACTCTCACAGAAAAACCAATCGAGAAAGACCTCTTTCCTTTGGATTGCCTCTGGGCTATCTCTCCCAAACTAAGAGATCACAGTATCATTCCAAATCACATTAGTATATACCTGCTTTTATCACGCTTAAGTTTCAGTGTTTTTATCACCTTTTTATATGACTGTTATTGTCACTTTTATATTAGACTACTTTATAGAGAACTTTTATCACCTTCATTTATCTTTGTTCATATATCACTATACATTATTGCTTTTACCATTTTATATCTCATTACTTTTATTACTTTTACACTTTTTTTATAATCACCGTTGTGTTTTACAACTTTTCATTCGTCTTGCATTTGGCGCAGCCTGTTCGTTCTCGACCTTGCGCCAAAAAACCACAGCCAGTCAACCAAGTAACCACAATCTCATTCGGACTGCCTCCAAAAATATCCCTGACAGCTTGACCTGTCAGCACTGGAGATGAATTCCGAAAATACCCCGAAAAGGGTGGTATGACCGCAAAAACTCCTTTCCCGCGTGAACACCTGGAGGGTCAGTTCAACATGCCCTCTCCCATGTTCCATGTGATATCCATGGGCTAAAGAGCAGCTGTGCCAAGACATCCCCTACTAAGTAATGACTAATGAGAGTGTGACGTCATGCATGTAACGTGCGTTTCTCACGATCTGCGAAGAAGCCCTTCCACAGCTGCAGGAATTAAAAACATTCCCAGGCGTTTGCACAACATTCTAAAATTCTGTGGGGGGTTAAAAGACTATCCCATACGATTTCACTGCCGGAGTTCGATGCTCCTGGATTTCTGCGGGTTAAGCCCCAGTTTCATCCTCACCGACAAAATCTGGGAACCGTCGCCTTCTCCCTCATAAAGATGTCTATCGGGGTCGTCAATCAGAGTATTCTGACGTTATAGAAGCAATATGTTCCCATAAAAACGTCAGTCTAAACATGTCACCGAATCCAAGACTACCAGCCATCTCAGCGAGCACGGAATTCCTCGTTTTTCCCCCTCTGAAATCCCGCAATTTTCTAAGAACTGGGCGCCACCGGCGAAGACTTCAAAACTGGGTATATATGCGACACCTGGGCCAGAGCGGCTGTGCAGATTTCTGTTCCCCGAAAGACTAAGTTTTGCCACTGTTAAAATCTTTTGCACCAGTCTAGTGATGTTGTAACTTTCTCTAACCAAACTCTTATTTGTTACGTTTTGTGTAAATAAAAGTTAAGTTTTTCGTTACTTCTGGCCTGCTAATTTAGACCACTCGGATACCACGCCAGTTGAACACGTTTCGTTTCAATATGCTAGAAGAGATACGGGAATCGGGTGCCGTGACAGCAGTTTTTACGCCTTGGCTGATTTTAATTTAAAAAATCAAGTTTAAAATATTAAACCATCATATTTGCGTGATTAAAAGATTACCTCCAATATTTACCAAAGTACTTAATATTTGGTTTCAATTTTCTTTTTATATATTAAAGAAACAAAGAAAAGTTTTGCTAAGAATGACTGGTTTCGCCAAGCATTGTTCAACTGGACCATAAATTTTGTTATGAAACTTATTAAAACTTTTACAGCTAAAAGAAATCTAGAAAGATGAAGGAGTTAAAAACACGTGAAAACGTTTTCTTTGTAGCAGAAGGAAAACCTAATATAGCAATCAATATAGAATATTTTTTTGCTTAAAAAAATTTCCTACCTTTTTCCCGACAGAAAGTGGCAAAAATAATCAGATTTCCAGTGTTTGAAAATACGTTAAAGCAATGATTCATAATCTCTCGTAGACCAGAGACCACTTGCCCCCCCCCCCAATTTTTTTAATTATATATATATATATATATATATATATATATAAGCGACCATCTCCTAACCACCCCTTTTAGAGACAAAACTGGGTTTTACTTTCTGAATAAACCAACTTTATGTGATAAAAGACTTTAATGAAAAGTTACATATAAGCTTGATAACAAATTTAACGCAAAAGTAAAGTTTTTAAACAAACATAAAAGTCTTTTAAAAATTCAAAATTAAGGGAGAAAATATTTTTTACTAGCTGTAAAATTGTTGTGACGCTAAGAATCCGCGTTATAGAAAATATATTAGAAATTTTTAAGCAGAAAGGGATTTTTTTCGTGCTTGAAACGTCAAGAAACAAGATAAATGCAGGAATTCTTGGAATTTAAAAGATAAATTCGGAGCAGAAAATTTATCTTGTTTCCAACTTTACAAAATTTTTAAATTCGCGGTTGTTTTGAAAATATAACATCAAATTTTTTTCAACACATTTCACTTCCAGTACACCTCTTCTTGGGTTCTCCTGAACCAGCGGTTAAGAGCCGCTGCGTTAAAGGGAATAGCACCACCACCTGTTATTTTACGTTGTTCAAACTAAAGACAAGGATGGTAACGGAAAACTTCCTTACAACAACAAGCAGCTAAATAAGCGGAGCATCTGTCTCTAAATGATCCAGAATCGACTATCGGTACTGGCATTTCGATTGAAAGCATTTTTTTCTTAGAGCAGAATTTACATGGACGAGAATAAGCTTTAGCGCTTCGGAAATGTTTTATGTAGTAATCTACGTAAAACCAGAGAGATAGCCTGATACAGACAAACTGCTATATATATAGGGTAGGTGGGGGCAAAGGTTCGCATGGGGCAAAGGTTCGCACATACATTTTAAAATGACCGGGAAGAGTTTTAGGAAGAATAGGGTAGGCAATGCATTCCTCTACTTCCAGTCAGTTGCCTCGTAAAACATGTTGGAGTTAAGACCCCCTTTTGCAGAGAAAATGAGGTAAGTTTATTTTCGTCTATTTTAATGTAATTTTTTGCAACTTTTGAGTAATTTTGAGCATCACTCAAACTCACGAACTGTTTTGGGCTTATTTTCGCATGTTAGGGTGGTAAATAACCTTTCAAATCCTACCTTAAGTTTTGGGTTAACTCAAATACATTGGCGTCCATTCTGCAGAAACAGAACCAGCACGAAATGGGGTAAAGGTTTGCAGGAGTCATGGTGTAAAGGTTCGCAGTGCAAACCTTTGCCCCATCTGCAAACCTTTGCCGCTCTAACTATTAACATTTGTTTCATGTCCTCTTTTCATTAGGAATCCTTATTAACAATGTCTTTTATTATTAATGGGAATTCACATTTTTGTAATTTAAAAAAAAATTATGGTTTTTGATAAAAACTGCCTGTTTTTAAATCAGAAAATTTTTTGTAAAATGCTTGAAAATCCATAAATTAAAAATAAAATAAATTAGTACAACACAAAAATAAAATAGCTCTGAACAAAGACCTATTTTACAAGATAAAGGAATTAAATGTTGTTACAAGACATTATAAGCTTCGAAGGTCTGGTTAGGGAAAAAAACTCTAAATGAGTAATTTCCAGATTTGCAAGTCTTTGAAATGCTCCTTGCGTCACAATTTTTGACGAAATTTTATAAACTTTATTACAAAGACTCCTCTTATACATTAAAATAAAGTTATGTATCCATTTCAGGTTTCGACATCATTCAGATTATCAAAGTTTAACTTAAGCGTGGAAAAGTACAAAAATTTCACGAGAATTCAGAGTACAAGCATAAAAATATTTCCTAAAAATTAATTATTCAACGAAAGCACAAATCAAAACATAACCCTGATCAAAATGTATAAGCAATCTAAATGCAAAATTAAGGATAAGACTAAAAATTGGATCGCAAGGAGCATTTTAAAAAACAATAAAAATTTCAATTTTTTAAATATAAAAAATAAAATTTTAAATATTTATAAAATTTTATAAGGTGTTTGAAATAGTTTTACTTTAATGAATATTTATGCCCAATTTCATATCTCTGAGGTAAAAATTTGAAAAATTGCTTTGTAATGTCCCCCATCCCCTTAATTTGCTTAATTTTTACGGGTTTTAAAAGAATGAGTAAAGCCTAAGATATAATATAGCGATAGTGTTAATAGTTGATATTTTAACTGGAAGTTTTTTAGTTTAAGAAAAAAAATTATTGAGATTAACCCCTTTTCATTTTGTGAATTTCTTTGTTAGATTCAACTTTCTGTGTTAATAGTTGATATACCATTTTGAAGTTATTTAGTTTAAGAAAAAATTTATCGAGATTAAACTGCTCAATTTATGATTTTCTATATATGTAACACCTTTAAAAAGATTACAAAATGTGAAATAAAATTATTTAGACAACTCTTTTTGTGATTTTCGATGCCTATCCAGTAAGAAACCAACGAGTGGGGTAAAGGTTTGCAGTGCGAACCTTTGCCCCACCGATTGGGGCAAAGGTTCGCAAACAGGTCTTTTGGTAAAATTAAAAATTCGGTGACTAAATATTTCGGGAAAAAATTCATTATTTTATAGAAGGTAGAGGGGATACCCAACTACAATACAAGTGACTTTTTGGGGCGATAGGATCTAAAGGAGGCCCGTAAGAAACCCAAAACTCAAAACTGCAAACCTTTGCCCCCACCTACCCTATATATATATAGGCTAGCTGAAAACCCGCACTTCGCTACGGAGTACATTCAAATTAAATACAACGGTCAATGTATGCAATTAATGCCAAAAAATATAAATATATATATATATATATATATATAATAAATACGATGATCAATGTATACAATTGATGTAAAAAAAAACACATTTATAAAAAAATCGTAAGGGATATTTTTATAGACAAAATAATGTCCAATCGTCTGCCGCATTAGCAAGAAAAAAATATTTTTTTCTCTATTTAGTTTTTATGCACGTGACGATAAATTTATTTAAAGTACCAGAAATAGAAATCACGTGATCAGCATTTAATAAATTAAATTCTAAAAAATTAATCTTTAAAATTTCACCAAAAATCAGAAAAGGGAGGTAAAGATTCGAGAAAAATCTCATTTTCAAGGAATTTTTATGATCTTTCTTGTGATATAAATTTTATAACCCTCAAATAATTATTTTAAATGCAAACTTTAAAAAAGTTACAAAAACAGCTTAAAAATTTAATTTAAAAAAATCTAAGAATTTTTTCAAAATCTTTCTTAGTGCACCCCTACAATATAAGAAGAATCGCCATGCAAAATTTTAGCCCTTTAGGTCCAGCGGTTTGGTCTGTGTGTTGTATGTCAGTCAGTGAATGAGTCAGTTACGGAACTGTTTTATATATATAGATTATTCCAGAAAGTAGTTTCGGCATAAATCATTCTGTTTGTTCCTCCAATGATTTATGTGTGGAGAGTATTAAAACTATGTTAATTTGTTATAAAAAAATGGGAATACGGACCTTAAATTTCATCACATTTCAAGTGTTTTATCATTTATATATTCAGCTAACCACCAAAATGAACACTTGACCTAGTAAACAACTATAAATTATAGCGTTCAATCAGTTTCGTTTTGCCTCGGCAGATCCTAAATTATCTATTGTCGTAAATTTAACTAAACTGCCCCTTTAGCCCGAACTAAAAGAACGATTACCGAGCTCTATTTGCTCGTTAATTCTTATTTATTGAGGGCAGTGGCCTAGATTAGTCTTCGAAGCGTTGTAAAAAGAATACAGAGGCACATGGGTTTGTGTAAACTGGACAGGGGGCTTTAAAAGCGACTATAATATCCTTTACTGAAGTTAAAGTTACAACCCGCAGTGTTTAGATGCTCAAATATATTTTCTTTCGTATTTTTGAATTCGGTGTTTTTTCTAAAATCGCATTGCTGTACAGACCTCCGACATCGTATGAGATCGTTTAAATAAATGATTCAGAAAGACGCTTAAATTCTCGTCTTCAGAATCCTTCCAATGAGGTCAATGATTCAATTCCAGTGCGTAGGAGGTATTAAAAAGTTCGCGCGCGTAAGCATAGAACATGTTCATAAAATCTGTTGATCTAAAGCCTTTCAGCTAAGTTATTAACATTCACAAAAGAACTATCAGCTTATTCCCCATTTAAAATGGTCGACAGATCTTTACTGTCCGTCCGGCTCCCAGATCCATAATAATTTAAGACACAGGCGGACCCTCGACTACGTATACAGGAATTACTGCAGTGACTTGTCTTCAATTCTATCACGTTTATGCCTAGCGGCTGGGAACGTTTAGTGTTTGTGATTCTCAATATAAAAAATGATCAATTGGGGTAGAAAATTGCTCACTTCAGCAGAAACCAGAGAGCCCAGGGCCTGGGAAAGCTAAGTTGTTTGATAAATGCTTCAATAAAAATGTTTCAATATGTGTGGCTAAGTTATCGGAGTTTTACTGGTAGACGATTCGAATAGATCTGCATATGGCGTTGTTGAGTTTAGAGCATCTATTGGTTGTGCAATAGGTCTGGTTTTCATTCCCAAATTGCATTATTAGGAAAGATCTGAGCATGTCTTGGGTCAAAGTTTTCATTATAGAACGTCATTATAGAGCGTTTGGGGGTAGTCGCTCTCCAAAACATCAATAATAGCACACAACCCTCATATTATGTTGCTAATATCAGAATAAACACATCTATACCAACACAGTATTGTTTCGGGATAATTTAAATTTTCTGGTTATATAATTTGGTATATAACGATATCCCTTTATCTGCACTGCTGATTAAATAAATAGCCTTTATCAATTACGATAATAAGACGAGAAAAATGAAGATATTTAAACAAACATAATTGGTACTAAGCAGAATTTATATAATGTTTCCCGCATTGACATATGTTTACATACGTTAATGCGATGTGCGCTCTTATTTTAATTATTAAAATCAAATCCTCCATGAATCGTAACTGTCATGATCAATGGATGTATGCAATATCTTTCCGCATATGTTCTAAAGTATGTTGAATTTAACGACATTACTTCAGACCTTTAATCTGTTGGATTAAGATTATAAAACTTTCAAAGGATAAGGTATTTTATCAGTAAGCTGTACATTTTCCATCAGATAAGCGTCTGCCACTTAGGTAAAATAAAATATATTACATATTCTTGAAATATCAAGTATTCTATGGAGCACATACAGCAGTAAAATCCGTATGAATACTCTATATAAATAAAGCAAAGTGTCTCTATGTACGAGTATGTATGTATGTATCGTATACAAATCTACATTTCTTGACGAATTTGATTGAAACTTCGTATACTTATATTTTGAAGCCTTAGGATAATTCTAAGATAAGTTTGGAAGCTTTTAAATAATTATAAATAAATACAGTTTATTAATAATATTTCATCTCCAGGCGTTGGAATCAATCATGCGATGATTGAATCTGCGCATGCGCACATATTGGTTGCTAATTCTGGATAATAATTGGGTTAATATTGGATGTTGCAAGGTAGGTAAACGCATGAATTTCAATTTTTTTAAATATCTTTACACATATTATTGTTATTTTGTAGTTATTTGGTATTATAACTGAAATAAACCATTTTCCAGATTGTAACAAGATGGAATACGCTATTTTCAACATCGTACCCCGTTGGAACACCTTTGGGTACAGCTTTGTCAGACGCACTTCTCTGCCAAGTTTGGCGATTTTGTGTACGGCGTGGTAACCATGCGATTTTGGCGAGTTTTTTTTTTTATTTATTTTTATTTTTATTTAGTCGTGTGTGGTTGTGGTAGAAATTAGATTGAGAGTTTAAATTTAATAATAAATAATGAGATTTATAATTTTGATTGTATTCAAATTGGGGTAAATTTTTTAACTTTAGCGTAGAGTTGAGTATTTTTTTTTTTTTTTGTTATTTCTCCTGTGGTGTTTTTTGCGAATGGGTCATTGTTGTTTTGTAATGTAGGAAATTTGGAACTAGTATGCTATACTCCCCCCCCCAATGGCGATTTTTTTTTGTCGCCAAGCAGAACGCGTGTCTTTGAAACGGGAAATTCCGGAAAGTATTTAAAACTCCTTAAAATCAAAATACGCATTTTTTATACTGTACAACCACAGAAAAGCCCAAAAATCACATGAATACAAAAATAAAAGCTGAAAAATACTAAGAAATTTGTTAGGTGGGGGATGCCGCCCTCCCCCCCTCTCAAGAAAAAAAGTCAGTATAGTGCAACTAATAATAATTCATTTAAATAAACATAAAATACATCTTGTTTAAATATATATTTCTTGATTAAACATAAATTAAAGCACAAATACAATAGAAAAAATAAGGGTGGCAATAGAATTTTAAAAAAATGTATCTATACCGAAATTTTGTACTCCTCCCAGTTAATCCCCGAAACGATTTCAATAAATTTATTAAAACAATCTACATTTGCCGCTAAACATGATTTCCGAAACATGTACATTGCTAGGTAGAATTTAAAATGTGCCTTACAATTGTACGTAGGCAACGTTGCTTTTACATGCCTCCACGTACTTTCAATTGTATTCGTGTGTCAACGAATCGGGGTCAACGAATGTTAGCATATGGTTTACTTTAAGGTAATCAAATCCCTCCTGCTCGAGACAGTTGTAACTTTTCCAGCAATCGGAATACACTGAAGTCCCTGGTAATATCCAATCTTGTATAACCCCCAACAAAGTCTCCTGAGTCCTATCATGCACAGCAACTAAAAAAACACTCCCGGAATCCCTCTCAACCCCTCCAAACACCCAATGGCCCTCAACCCTATGTCACGTATGATACTTTTGTTTCCCAAATTTCGACGACCTTACCCCCCCCCTACTTTCTCGGAAGACAATTCAATATAATCCAAAACAGTCTCATTAATAAATTGTCGCCAATCAGCCAAAGTAGTCTTTGCAAAAGAATATTCCTCCATAATTCGCCCAGTTGTTGCACCCTTCAAAATCTCATAAGTAATATATAAAACCTCAAATAACTTTAATTTAGAATTAGAAAACCACGAACCATGCCGAATATTAAATTTCTCAGTGTTACATTGCTTTCCCCCATTAACTTTCCTACAAACAAATGTAAAACCATCAGAATAAGAACTTTTAATTTTAATCCTAATCTCTGACCCACATTTTTTTGCAATTCGCGCTCTTTAACAACCCAACCTCCGTCAAAAAATTAAATAGCAACTGTTCTTTAATATTTTGACGGAGCATTACACCAAAGTAAAAACCGGCAACACTACAACCAAAACAAAGGGCGCCAGATTTGGCGAGAAATCTCTTGGGGGAAGATATCATACTTGTACCGGAAAGGAATTTGCAAACTGAGGTTAGCTGGGGATTTCTGTAATGTTTTTGGAAGTTTAATGCAGCCAGCGGTAACTTTGTTTTTAACTTATTTGTTATTTCTTGGTCGCTATTCATGCTTTTGTTTACATTTAGCACTTTAAGCCTAACAGGTGTGTGGAATTGGGAAAAGTTGGCGCCAAAAATCGCTAACTTTTCGCCAACGGAGGTGTGTTGGCACAAAAAATATTCTAGGGGCCAACTTTTCGCCAACGGAGGAGTGCCTAGCAAAGATGTTCCCAGCTTTGGTATAGTAGAATTCGTATATTGGTAATTTGGTATACACAGAATTCGTTTACGCTATTTTCCTTATTCTATTACTTTTTAATTTATATTCTATTATTTTTTAATTTATATTTTGCAAAACGATATTTACGATGCGATGTTTAGCTAGGCGACAAAAAAGTCGCCAATACAAAATATCGCCAATGGGGTCCTATATCGAAACTGTTCCTATTATTAGTATAGATTATTAATTTTACGACTTATTTTATATTATTACTTTGAAACCAAAGCCAATTGGGCTCGATCCCAATACACGGTTCCACATATTTTTTTGATTTTTGCAAATTGGCGATAAAATGCTAAATATGGGTTGTGTTAGTTAATTGCTTTTCAGTTAGACGTTTATTGCTATGTTGGTTAAAGATGTTTCTAAATATCAGGGGAGGATTTTAAGATCGGATGATATTTTTTGAATTTTTGTGAGCGTAGCGGAGTGAAGCAAGGGTATCTAAGCGAAGCGAAGATCCCGTGTTCGCCTGTGAGTTTTATAAAGCAAGCAGTAAATTTGTTTTCCAATTTATTTGTTCTTTCTTGGTCGCCACATTTGTTTACATTTCGCAGTTTAAGCCTAACAGGTCTCCGAATGGGATTTTGGCGCCAACTTTTCACCAAATTGGCGATGGCACCGTGTATTGAGAATTAACCCTATAATTTTAAAACATACTTTTAACTTCATTTTCTGTAATTTTGCACTTTTGATTTTAATCTCAGTTTCAAGGCAAACTTTTTCAGTAATTTATTTGGGTTATTTTAATTTTTTTCTTCAGTTCCCTGTCCGTTTAAGTTTCGCCATGAGCATAAACAAGGCACAAGGGCAATCGCTAAAAGTAGTTGGACTCGATATTCTTAAACCCTGTTTCCCCCATGGTTAGCTGTATGTGGGTTGTTCTAGAGTTGGAAAAGCTGAAAATCTCTACATCCTAGCTCCAAATGGAAGAGCAGTAAATGTAGTATAACCTGAAGCTCTCTAAATTGATATTTCAAGCAAGAAAAGGGAAAGAAGACTAAAGTGAAAGAATATTATCAACGATATACAGGATTATCTCTTATTTAAAACAAAAACTGTCAAAATACCTTTATTCGTTGTTTCTTAGTGTTTCCATCCTCTGACGATGATTGCTGAAGGGAGCGGGTCCCTAAACCGACCGGCTAGACGGGCGAAGCCTGGCTAGTATTTAATATTATAACACAAGAATTTACCCCATGTTCCCTTTCAAGGTACAAGGGACTTGACAGATATCTATTTTCTACCACTTTTGATACTTTTATAAGTTTTAAGAGCGACGGGAATTGTTTCCGCAGGGTCTTTAATTTGCTGTGAAGGACCTGGCACTAAAAATGAAGGATATATCCATTACAATTCCCTTTGAACTGTTTACTGATCAAAAGGGATATTTTCCATTCAGTTGACTGAATATCAAAATGCAGAGTCAAGGCTAAACAGAGCGGTGCCTTCAAATTTTATTTCTACTATCTCGCTTCTTAAAATACAAATAATTAGAAGACAAAAATAACTTTTTATATACCATGTTTTTAAATTTTCTGTTGAATTATAAACTTGACAATTCTATATATTCATAAATATTTTTAAAAATTTTTTTGATGAATTATTCCATCAACTTGAAAGAAACTGATCAAATGCGTAATAAAGAGGTATAAAATGCGTAATCAATCGTTTAACTCGGGAATTTGAAGTTAACTTGCACTTAACTTTTCGTTCCCGTCCTGGCTGATAGATGGCTGCACCATTCTACAAAACAAAATTAACTGAAAATGAATTCAAAACTGCTTAAAGATGGCTAAAAGTATTGAAATAATGAATTGTCATCGTGTTCTGAGCTATTCTAGAAGTTTCAAATGTCTAGCTATTCGGGAAGTTAGTTAAAAATCGATTGCAAGATTTGTACTGGACAAACACACAAGCACACAAACAAACAAGAAAGCGAGTTAATAAAAACATGGTAAAAAAATTGGGCATACACCTACAGAAAATTATTTCCATTATAAATAAATTTCTAATTTTAAGAGTTAAGACTAGTTTCAATTAATATCATTTAATGAAATATAACCCGAACAATTATAAAAGCATATTAAATGTTCCATTTCAGATTCGGCGGACATAGTAAAAATTACAGTAAAAAGGGATAAACAAAAAATATGTAGCCTATTCCAAAGTATATATATATGGCTTAATGTAATTTACTGACAAGTATAGAAATAGTACAAGAATAGAACAAGTACAAGCATAGAAGTTCATATAGAAATTTTAAAGCAGTTATTTATTCATAAAAATGCTTTTACACGACATTATTATATTTACCTGAGCTGCGTATCCTGTTTAATGCTTGAAACAAGATTGCAACGGAGTGGTCTCAAAGAAACCGTTCTTTAGAACAAGTATGCCATAAAATTCTTCGCAAATGAAATTACAGTTTATTTTTTGTACAAGCAATGCTTTTTATGTAGTTATTTTTAAAGATTTTTTTTTTTCTCGAGTTCAGTATTTTGCACTCAGCTTAAGGACAAAACTCTCTCGGTTGGAAGTTTTTTCCCTAAAAAATTCATAACCAACTGCAACAACTTCAATAATTTTTTTATAAATTTTTAAATATATTATTTCGATATATTATTTAAATATTCTCAACTTCATATTTTTCTGTACTCCAAGCGTTTAGGGGAAGGTGGGATAAGATGACGAACTTAAGCTTCAAATATTTTTCCTGAATTCAATAAGTGGTTTAAAAACCTGAAATTTACAGAAAGACTTTTTCAACCTTTATGTTTTATAAAAAAATTGAAACGATTTCATCTCCTCTTGGAAGATGGCAAAATATTCCCTTTGAAAACTGTACCAACTGTTTGGATGGCAAATGATTCCCCAAGAAAGTAATTTTCATCATCTTACCCATTAGGTGGGGTAAGATTGCTAAGGGCGGTGGGTAATATGACGAATCGATAACAATATAAATCAAGATATAAAGGTTTATTTTCAAAAATGCAGAGAAACAATTTCACTTAGGTACTTAGTGAAAAAAGCACAGATAACACTAAAAATACAATGACAGATTACCCATAATGAAACAAAAACTTAAAGAATTAGATACAAAAATTAAGAAAAAACATAGGTAATAAAGTTCATATACAAAAATCTCATTTCCAGGGTCTGTCTTTCGCTTCATTATCATCCCAGCCGGAACATTGAGCATGTGCCCAAGATTTGCACCTGAAGCACTGATACCATAATTCGTCCTTTCCCTCCTCCCCGCAAATAATGTAGTCTTTTTCCAATAATGTTTCAGTAACATAGTCGTCGTCCTCCTCATATGGAACTTCTTCTTGTGATGACTCATCAGATGACCAGTAATCTCGTTGACGCATTCTAGTTTTCCTTCTTTTTCTAGGTGTTTTCGGTAAATATTTAGCTTTCTTTGACGCTAATGTTTCAGCTTTCCTTTTTTGAATCTTTCCTGTCGTTTCAGTTCCATCAATTGTTTTTCTTTCTTCATTTTTTCAAGATCTTGTTTTACAGGAGATCCAGAAATGTGGTATGAAGGCAGTTTCTTCCATGGTTTCCTGGTTGTTTTCTTGGTGGCCATCTGAAGTGGAGGAAGAGCTGAGGAAGTTGATGGATGTGCGGATAGGGTTGATGAAATGGTAGGTTCAGGAGGAAAGGCCGATGAAATGTGCTGCTGACAAATGGTAGTATAATCTAATTGGCTGTTTTCAACGACATCAGTGGTGTATGAAGCGTGAAAATCTTCGACTGTTAAAATATTGCTGTCTAGAGGCTCAATGCCAGTAGCTCTGAATCTGTTCACAGCAATCTGGACAGTACTAATTCTAAGGTAGGCTCTTCGTCATCTTACCCCAAAACGCCATTTTCGATTTAAACTTTTTTATCAGTATCCAAGCTTATCGTAAATAAACTATAACATACATGATTTTTAACGTTACGAGTTATACTCGTATTTTGAGAGAGAAAAATGAAGGAGAAAAAATAACTTACCGTAGTCGGGTAATTCCTTGCGCTGTGAAGTCCAAAATTTACAAGCCCAGATTAAAGGAATACATTTGAGTCGCCACTACTCACAAAACGATCTCAACTTATATTACTTGTAGTGGGCGTCATAACCCAATACTAGAGTCTTAAGAATTGCCTGGACAGGTGCTGCTATCTATGATTGCGTCGGAGAAATACAGAGTTCATCATCTTACGCGCTTCATCATCTTACCCTACTTTCCCCTATTTATTTATTAATTTTTGCTCTAAATAAATGATTTACAGTCCGTAAATCATTCATCCAATGAATTACTAAAAAGGATTAACAGTACGCATGCTGTAATATAACTCAGTCTGTCAAATTTTTAGCTAAGGCACATCTATTACTCAGACAAGCGTTCTTTTATGCTTTTTTCCCAGACTGTATTGAATGTTATGTAAGGAAATAACTCATACTGTTAAAAAGGGAAATATCAAATTTATTAAATATTGCATACAACACCCATAAAATTCTAAAACCCTATTCATTGTTTATTCACTCACTAAACAACACAATAATTTGTTGAGGTCAAGAAATATGAATTAATCCTCTAAACTATTATCATAAACTTTCCAAACACATGTCAGCGATTATAATATTGCGCATATTTTAATGTCCGTAATTTAGTCTTGCCCTCAGTTTGAAAAAAAAAATGGGGGATGTTTTGAAACCGGACACATTTTATTAAAGTGGGGTTGTTAGACTACCTTATTTCGAGGGCAAATCTAAGTTTGGGAAGAAAAGTCTTAATAATAATTCAAAGAGATCGCACCCTTTTCAATGAAAATATTTGAAGAGAGAGCCCCATCCATGTTCCTTTAACGAGGATTTTAAAACGCTTTGAACTCTTTGTAATTTTTTCCTTTACCCTTCCTTTGTCATCTAATCCTCTCCAGAAAGGTGGTGAAGCATTTGTACAATAGGGTGGAACGAAAAAGTCTTTTTTTAAAATTTCAATATGCTCTAGTTTTCATAAGTTGCCTTTTAACAAAATAAAGACGGAAATTAAATATTAGCGTAATTGGTGCATGTTTTCAGTTGGCGCAAGAAGGGCAAACTTTTGGTTTTTATTAAATACTAGCGGCCCGTCCCGACTTTGTCCGGGTTGAACAAAATATTATACCAATAAATTTCCAGTTGATAGCTAATAAATTGTAAATCTTTTTTACCTTAATAATACCTTAAATTAATTTTATGTTAGTTAATAATTAAAATAATTTTTTTAAAAGAAAAAGGCGTGCCGGAGAACGGCTAGGTTCGAACCTCTAGCGTCAGAACAGAAGCCCACCGCGATAGCACCACGCTAAGGATCGTAGAAGACTTCGGCACAAAAAGCGGTAGAAGACAGTAGCGGAAACAATGGAGATTCTTAGGATTAAGTCCCTAACTTTATTTCTACTGATCAGATATACATAATATATAGCCTATGTCCATCTGGAATAATGTACCTTTCAAACAGTGAAAGAATTTTTCAAATAGGTGCAGTGGTTCTGAAGATTACCCTCCACGTACAAGATCTCTCTCTCTCTTTATATATAAGTATAGATTTGTTATTAAATATTTGACAAATTTCGCAATTATTTTGAAATTGTATACACTTGTAGTACAAAAAAGTAGCAAAATATGTAATTTAAACATTCCTTTTAGTCAGGAGACCTGATAAACTCATTATATAATACGTTTTACTTCATAAAAATAGTACACATAAAGGCACTTAAGGACGAGGCACTTAAAAGACACTCGGACATCACGGTGGAACGAAAAATTGTTTTTTCGGAATTTCAATATGCTCTAGTTTTCAAAAGTTGTCTTTTAAAATTAAAATTAAGAATATTAAATCTTTTTGCTCTACTAAAATATTTTCAAGTGCCGCAAAGGGCTTCAAAATGGATATTTTTATGAAAAAGTGATTATATTTGTATATTTTGTTAATTTCTTTTATAGTATATTAAAATAATGTATATATTCTGTAAATATAATATTCAAAATATGATATTTTGACAGAAAACTTGCATATTCTAAGTATTTCTAATTTTTAGATGCCATAACAGAACAACTGATTTTGTGGAATTTCGCGATTTTCATCATATTAATTTTACAGTAGCATATTCTTATAATACACATTGGAATGAAAGAAAAACAATATTTAATTGACGGACCTTAGTTAAAATAAACAAATCATACTTATTTAGAAAAATATTAATGTAATGTCTATTAAGGCAAAACGTTATTTTGAAAAAAATATTCATGTTTTTCAAAAGTCCATATTAATCTCACATGGTTTCCATTACTTATTTCACTGACACATTGAATTGTTTTTTTTTGTTTCAAATTTCGGCATTATCTTTTGAGAATGTATTTTTGTTTTTATCAAGGCATCTCTTGCAGAAGTACCACGAACGAACACGGATGACCAGGTAACTAATTTAACAATCCTTTCTACTACTTTCTACCTTAAACATCGATGTTTTAGAAAATCCATTTTTTAAAACTGATTTAGTAATCTCTAACATTAATGTTACTTCGGTTAGTCGTGGGGGGGGGATATAATTTTACTCTCTGATTGGGCTGATACAAATGACAAATATTTGGTCGCTTTTGCCTTGGACTACATTGATGACTCAAAATTCTCGTTGTAAATATCGCCATGTTTTGCCTTCAAATGTCCAGATAAATTCGTGGTATTGCCAGAAGTTTTGAGGGACTTAAGGCAAATACTGCATTTTACCAATTTGTCAGAGATTTTGCAAAAATATTTCCAAACGGTACTTTTGGGAGGCATCTTACTAATAATATTAACGTCAACTTATATAAAACCAGAACAAAACAAAAACTTAAATGGCTGCTCTTGTGTGTATATACTATTCGTAAAATAAAACCCCATGGAAGGTCCTGGAGTTTCAGGCACATTCCAAGCGCTCTGATTGGTTCATTGGTTGTTGACTGCCATTTTTCTGTTTGCTAAGGAATCGTTCCCCCTTTTGTATTCGTCCTTTTCAGAATTCAGACTTACATTTACTGAGTGTGAAAATTATGCTACGTGGTAATTTTTTTTTATTATGGTACTTTTTCATTTAAAAAAAAACATCGAGACAACGTAAAACATCGAGCACAAAACATCGATGTTAAAAAATCATCGACTTCAATAAATCGATGTTTTGAAAACATCGACATCGATGTCGCATCCCTACACTCACCTGTTCACGTGCTCTGGAGCTTTTATCGCCAGTGCTACGTCAGTCTGACATTAGTCTGTGTTTAGGATTCGTTGTGCTAGCATGTTAGTGCAGTTTGTGATTACATATTTTCAAAACTTGTGTTAAGACTTGTTTGTAATTTTTTGAGTAAAGTTAAATAACCCTTGCAAAATTGTCCCCGATAAATAAACCATAAGAAGCAGCTATAAAAAAAATAATAATAATAAAAAGGTAAAAAATTATGCGGTCGGGGGACCCCGTCAGGAACGAAGTTCCTTACGTTATTTTTTCAACTCTAAACGTGATTTCATATGTAGATTTCTATTGATTATATATATATATATATTATATATATATATATACATATACTATATATATATACACACACACACACATATATATATATATATATATATATATATATATATATATATTGCGCTATTCCCAAAATGAGTGGGAATAGAAACGCCCTGCGCTTGTGCGGGGATTTGAACCAGGGACCTCTCGCTCCATAGTGCGATAGTCCGATGCGATAACCATTCAGCCACAGAGTCCATTGAGAGAAAGCTCTTCTGGAGGGAACATAACGCTTTTTCGTTACGTGACGATTCCTGCCAATTCACTCTACTGTAAGCCGCGTAAAAGAACTTCGTTCCAAAAAGAAAAATATTTAAGAATAGAGAAAAATAGATAACTGACATATATAATAGAGAAAAGAACAATACACAAAACTTTTCTATTAAAACAGTTAGTTAAAACAGATTTATTTTGTTAATGAAATTAATAATAATATAACTGAGATGCCATGGGAATTTATTTTTCTATAATAAGCAGAATTTACTTACCAAAAATAGTGTGGTTGAATATTAGGAAATCCATTTCTTATTTGCTATAAATACGTTTTAGAATAAAATGCAATAATGTGATTTTAGCAGTTACCCTGGATGTTCCGATTTTTAAATAAATATTTGGAATTTCTCAAAAAATGAATGAATAGATAACATAGAATAAATAGCAACAGCGTTTTTAAGAGAAAATTCCCCGCTAAGCATAGAACAACTAAAAATCAAACCGCATTCAAAATTACCCAGCATGCATCGCTCTTTTTTTACAATGAAGATAATAAATAATAAAAGTTCTATTAGTTTTTAAAGCTATAAATGTATAAACAAATTATTACAAAAATTCTTAAAAATCTAGAAAGTAATTTACCAATTTAAATATTAATCTTTAAGCTATTAATTCTAAAAAAAAATAAACAATTTTTAAACAAACAAACAAAACGATTTTACATGTGCTGCCATCTTTTGGCAAATAGGTGAAGCAATGCTAAACAACTATGTTTCATTTTTTGATGAAAATATTACTCTGTTTTAAAATATTTTTAAACAAATGAGGTCTAGTTTGAAAGAGAAATGTCTGCAGTCTTAGACTGTAAAAAGATCAAAATTCTACGATCATTTTTTGGCGAGTTATCGTAATCTGAAAATGAAAAAGTCAATATTTCTTGAAAAATTGTGTTTCATTTTTTGATAAAAATATTAGGCTGTTTTAAAATATTTTTAAACAAATGAGGTCTAGTTTGAAAGAGAAATGTCTGTAGTCTCAGATTGTAAAAAGATCAAAATTCTACGATTATATTTTGGCGAGTTATCCTAATCTGAAGATGAAAAAGTCAATATTTTCCTACAAAACATAAAATAGAAAGAATTAACACAACAAAGAAATTAAATTAGAAATTGCCCACAGCTCTTGTGCGGGGATTTGAAGCGGGGACCTCTCGCTCAGCGATAGATCCGCTGAGCGATAGCTCGCGTCGAATGCGATAATCATTCAGCCACGGAATCCTTGAGAAAAAGCTCTTATGGAGGGGACATAACGCTATTTCGTTACGGGACGATTTCTGCCAGTTCACAAGCCGCGTAAAAGAACTTCGTTCCAATAACCGTAGAAATTAAACGTGAAATCATGGAACAGCGAGAATGAGATGTGAACGTGGCTCATCTACAGCACGCACATACAATCGGTTTACATCAACGATTTGCACTATCCTCAAGAACAAGGACAAAATCAAGGAGATAGATGCTTCAAAGGGAGTGACAAGAATATCTACGCAATGGTTACGTACTCTTGACAACATTGAAAGGTTGCTTCTCATATGGATAAACGAAAAGCAAATTACAAGACAAAACTATCAACGAAAACATCATTTGTCAGAAATGGAAAGTTATTTTCGCAGACCTCGTTAAGTACATGCCAGGATCATTAATGGCCGATAAAGAAGTATTTAAGGTTAGTCATGGATGGTTCCAGAAGACAATATCATGGGACTGGAGGTGGATAACAATGATATTGATGAACCTGTGGAAGAGCACAAACAAGAGCTGACCACCGAACAGCTTGTAGAATTGCAGTGTCTTTCACAGGAAGAAGTTGTACAGGAGAGTTCGTCAGTGGATAAGGACGGTGAAACAGCAAAAAAACTATCTTCTGGTGCAATACAAGAAATGATGAAAGCATGGGGAAACTGTTGCATTGTACGTTGAAAAGCATCAACCAAATAAGACGGTGGCTATGCGCGCTACAAATTTATTCAATGATAATGCGGTGACACATTTTCACCAAATATTGAAGATCCGAGAAAAACTAATGTCGCTAGATAGCTTTCGAGTAAAAAAATTAGATGTGTCATAAATTTATAAATAATAAACTACTTATGGGTGAATTTGCTCCTTAACAATTTATGTATAAGTAATTTTCTTTAAATAATAAACGTTACATGTAAAAAGTTTTGAGTATTTTTTGACATGGAACGCAGTATTGAATTTTACATAAATTTATATGGGAAAAAATGTTTCACTTAACGAGTGTTTCGCATTACGAGTAAGATTTTAGAACGAATTACGCTCGTTATGCGAAGTTCTGGAGTGGAAATTCGATGGAACTCCAGTGGAATCTCGATCGATCGTTCCCCGAACGATCGTTTTCCCGTATGCATCGTTTATTTCACCCAGTCCCGTATAAATTCCTTAGAAAACAAGCAAAAACAGACCGCGTGGATCGTTCCTCGGTCCATCGTTTTCCCGCAATATTCGTTCAGAATATCGCAGATTTATATTAATTTATCGGATCGATCATTTTTTTTATAATAACTGAACCTGAAATATACACTGAAGTGCCACTGAATTAGGGATAGCAAAGCCTAGTATATATATATATATGTATATATATATATATATATATATATATATATATATATATATATATATATATATATATATATATATATATATATATATATATATGTATATATATATATATATATATATATATATATATGTATATATATATATATATATATATATATATATATATATGTATATATATATATATATATATATATATATATATGTATATTTATATATATATATATATATATATATATATGTATATACATATATATATATATGTATATATATATGTATATATATATATATATATATATATATGTATATATATATATATATATGTATATATATATATATATATATATATATATATATATGTATATACATATATATATATATGTATATATATATATATATATATATATATATATATGTATATATATATATATATATATATATATATATATATATATATATATATATATATACATATATATTTATATATATATATATATGTATATATATATATATATATATATATATATATATATATATATATATATATATATATATATATATATATATATATATATATACACTGAAGTGCCATTGAATTAGGGATAGCAAAGCCTATGCAAATTGTGTAGCGCTGCTCATCATGTATGCGCAAGTGAGGGCGCTGTGGTAACTGCATATATAGCGCGTACTGTAGTTGTTCTGAAATAGTTGTTGGAATTGCCAGTATGGGTAAACTGCCTGATTTAGACGCCTTCGATCGCGGACAAATCGTAGGTACGCGACGCATGGGCCATTCAATTTCCGAAATCGTCAGACAGCTAGGATTTTCAAGGTCGACAGTTACTATGTTTTCTTGTTACTATGTTACTATGTTTTCTTGTTTTCTCAACCCACCCCAAAATTTTAGTCCCAAATTGAAAAAAAAATATTTTCATTGAAGACTAGTCATATGACTCAGGTTGAATAGGAGTATTAACTAAAGAATATTTGGATTGAAAAGCTTAATTGAGCGATTTTATATTTCGTAACAAAAGTTTCCTTTTTAATTTGCTGAAAACGTGAAAATATGACATATCAACATCTGTCATAACGCTACAGATTTAAGCCATACTTCGTTCTTCAAACATCACCAAGAGACGTTGAGTAATTAACATTCTCGTCTTTCTGTTGTGGTATAAACTGCTTAGCCGAGATTAAAGTATTAAGATGTATTGTCTTAATTTTTAGTGCCAACCAGGTAAAGTTCTTTTTCTTATCGGAAATCTTTGTAGTTCTGTGACCTGTAGAGAGTGCCTTTCAAACTTAGTAGCGAGTTCGGAAAAGAGCTGGAAACGTGTAAATTAAGATACTAAGTCACGGTCACTTTGAGTTTTTAGTTCTACACTATTGCAGTAGGTTCGATGTTTTACCTACTGCAATAGGGAAAATCTTCTATTCGAGGTACACTCTTGAAAAGGTCGATCTTGAAAATCTAAACTTTACCCATATCTCCGAAATGCCACGACCCATCGTACGAGAACACACTATCATACCTCTTTGAAATTCACTAAAATTATCATCGCCTGGAATTCTCACTGCTCATTAACGTGGATGATATACACTGAAGTGCCACTGAATTAGGGATAGCAAAGCCTATGCAAATTGTGTAGCGCTGCGCATCATGTATGCGCAAGTGAGGACGCTGTGGTAACTGCATATATAGCGCGTACTGTGGTTGTTCTGAATTAGTTGTTGGAATTGCCAGTATGGGTAAACTGCCTGATTTAGACGCCTTCGATCGCGGACAAATCGTAGGTACGCGACGCATGGGCCATTCAATTTCCGAAATCGTCAGATAGCTAGGATTTTCAAGGTCGACAGTGTCAAGAGTATACCAAGAATACATGGATGGTGGGAAAAAAAACTAGCGATCTGGCAAACTGCAAAAGACAATTAGCCTTGACAGTGCGTGGTGAGAGACGGCTCCGGCGTATTGTACGTAGCCACCGAAGCCAAACATTAGCTCAAATTAACACCCAGTTTAATGACGGTGCCAGTCGTGCAGTCAGTAAACGGGCTGTGCAACGCTCGCTTCACCGTATGGGTTTCGGGAGCCGTCGACCTACGAGAGTACCATTGCTCTATACTCGCCATCGGGCTACACGTCTTGCCTGGGCAAGAGAGCACAGAGACTGGAGTGTAGAGGACTGGAAACGAGTAGCATGGAGTGATGAGTCTCGATTCCGACTACTTAAAGCCGACGGGAGGCTGAGAATATGGCGTCAGGCTCATGAAGCCATTGATCCTGCATGCCTGGCTGGAACTGTACAAGGGCATGGTGGCTCAATCATGGTCTGGGTTGTTTTTTCGTGGCACAGTTTGGGATCTTTGGTGCGTGTACCAACCTCCCTCAATGCAATTCGGTACGTAGAGTTGCTGGGTGATCACCTCCATCCGTTTATGCTGTTCTGTTATCTGCACGGTAATGGAGTTTTCCAGCAAGACAACTGTACCTCTCACAAGTCCCGGTGGCCTACTGGCTGGTTGGATGAGCATTCCTCTGACTTCTCTGTCATGAATTGGCCACCTAGAAGCCCAGACTTAAATCCTATTGAGCATCTTTGGGATGTTTTGGAACAATGCGTGAAAGGCCATCACACAGCACCAAAGAACCTTACTGAATTATGGACAGCTTTAGCCAATATTTGGCAAGCCATTCCCCTGGAACGCTTCCAGAAACTTGTTGAATCTATGCCTCGTCGTGTGTCAGCCATTATCAAGGCCAGAGGAGGCCCATCTCTTTACTAGGTAGGTATCCCTAATTAAGTGGCACTTCAGTGTAAATGTCTGGATTGAGCTAGAATGACGCTCTAATTAAACAATGAACAGAACATTTGAGATGCACGGTCTCGTTTTTTTGTTCTGTCCTGTTTAGCCTGGTTTTGGGGTTATAGTACCACTCCCATTATTTATCTGCCGTTGATTCTCCTTAATTCTTTAGTCCCTGGAGTATCCTATTTTCGGAATCTCATTCCAAATTCTCCGACTATTCAACATTTCTGTTCTTATTAGCAATGGCTCACACTGAGCCGACCTGAGCGGTTTCTGCTGCCCTCTGACGTTTCTGTTGGCCTTGGGATTGAGGCGACCTGGTGTTTGGTCTAAGGTGTGAAAAGTTTTTGATTGCTGCAGTTCTACACTGGCCGATGAGGGTTTCACCCGGAAGGCAGAACTTCCTGATGGTATTATGTCGGACTCCATCCAGTGCAATGGAATGGTTCTAGTTACAAACGATTCACGGCTGCCGCTTCTTTATATTCTCACACAATAACCGATACTGAAAGGAATGCAAATTGCAACACAGAAAAAATATTGTTTACTTGTGGAGAGAAAGCCGCCAAAAAACATACGAAGATTAAATACTTTTATTTGAATCAAAATTACTGTGTATCTACGTATATTTCTTTTTATTATTATTATTTCGGATTTCAGTATAACTTTGTAATTTTATCTTCAGTTACACTACAGGTATGTATGCATTTATGTATGTGAGTAAATATATTTTAGGGATATCAAACGTTAAGGAATGTTAATACTTTTTTGTATGTTCCCGCATCTCTCGTTTTCCCGCATCCATCGTTTAGTTCAGTCAGTCCCTTCAGAAACGATAGATCGAGATTCCACTGTATATATATACTCTGATGGCCATTAAAATTGCAACACCATAAAGGAGGGATGATACAAACGCCAAATTAGCATGAAATGAAGAAGATGCTGGGATATGAAAAAGCATTTAACCGCAATCGAACGACGCAGGAGGGAGAAACGGCATCTCAGATTCTGTATAAAAGGAAATTTTCCCAAGCGGGTTTCTCATTCGGAAATCGCATTTGAATGTTGGTTGTTTGTGAGAAGATCGTTTTATGCCTCGTATAAGAAGGAGATATGGCTACCAGAACGTGTCGGAATTCGATAGCAGCAGGATCGTGGCCTATCGAGAGTACGGTTTATCGTTCCACGATATTGCTACTCGCATTGGTCGGAATCCAACGGATGTAATGCGACTATGGAATCGATCAGTTCAGAAGGGTCATACTGAACGCCTTGCAGGATCTCAACGGCCTCCAGCAACTAACAAAAAGAAGACAGACATGTTGTCAGGTCGACCTTGCAGGATCGTTCAGCTACATCACGGACCTTGAGTCAAGTAAAGGGCTACTTTGCAACACGACAAGTATCCGCACGGACAGTGCGACGACGTCTGGAGCAGCACTGGCTGTCTGCACGGCGACCATTATTGCGGCATTCCTTGACACTGCAGCATAGAGATGCGCAGCGATAGTGCGCCTAACGACAAAACTTGATAAAAGAGTGGCACCACGTCGTCTTTTCAGACGAGTCCCGGTTCTGCGTGCAGCATCATGATGGACGTATCCGTGTCTGGAGGCACCCAGGAGAACGCACATGGCCTTCTTGCATTTCATCATACGGGCTCTGCACCTGGTGTGATGGTATGGGCAGCCATTGGGTACACTACACGAACACCTCTTGTTCGCGTGGTCGGTGATCTGAACAGCCAGGGTTACATTTCTGAGATTTTAATGCCGGTTATTGTACACTATATTCGAGGCCTCGGAGACATCATCTTTCAACATGAAAAAACAAGACCGCATGTTGCGTGTCGTGTCCTGACCTACCTCGATACAGAAGGTGTTCGACTGTTGACCTCGCCAGCACGTTCTCCAGATCTCTCACCCATTGAAAACATCAAGTCATGGGTTTCTGAGAGACTGGGCAGCCACCGCTCTCCAGCCACTACGATTGATGAAGTGTGGCATAGATTTGAAGAAACATGGAATGACTTGCCCGTATCTGTTATCCGAGCCCAGTTCGACTCGATGCATAACCAGGTTACAGCCGTTTTAGCTGCCGTGGACGTCAGCTGTGTGTACTAATTTCGGACCCTGTATAAAAAAAAGTTACAAAAACAGCTTAAAAATTTAATTTAAAAAAATCTAAGAAATTTTCAAAAACATCTCTTAGTGCACCCCTACACCATAAGAAGAAACGCCATGCAAAATTTCAGCCCTTTAGGTCTAGCGGTTTGGTCTGTGCGTTGTATGTCAGTGAGTCAGTTACGGAACTGTTTTATATGTATAGATATATATGTGTGTATGTGTCTGTGTGTGTGATAATCACAATGGGCGAATAGCTGCGTACAACCTATTGGAGATGCTGTCGGCACGAGGGAAGAAGTGTTGATCCAGGAAAGCACTTAGGAAATTTAGGAGAGAAACACAAATTTCACAGACGTATTTTATTTATCAGTAGACGAGACACACAAATTCCAGAGAATATCCGTTCAAATATTTTATTGATCAGTAACCATTACAAGGTCATTAGCTGTAGTGGCCAGCGGACTTGACCGAAAAAGATCATAATATCTGACAGTCGATCTGCAGTAGCTACATGCAAAGGGAGTTAGGAGTGAAGAGTAGTTACGGCCACAGGACTTGCCCGGCATCCATGCAACGGGCGCAAAAACAGACAAGGTCAACATACAAGGAGATTTTGGAGAGAAGAGTCGTGGCTCCACCGGACTTCCTGGGGTGTGGAGACAGCAAGATTCAACAGAGAAGACAGAGGTCTTCCGTTCAGGCAATTATCAAATGACTGTTTTCTGATATTACCAGCAGAGTCCGGAAATTGGTCACATTTAATCACGGGGTGTCCAACGTCGTGGTTTACCCGGGGATTAATTAATTGTCATTTCACGCGCTGCTCTGCATTTCACCAAAAAGGAAGAATTTGAAAACAGGTCTTATTTATTGTACATAATTTTTATGAGGACCTCGGATTTCGAACAGATATATGGGGATGTTATTGAATTTAGATATTTCAAATACCTGCTTAATGATCTGCAAGGCCAGTTTAAATTATAACTTACATTATTTTTTCGTTGCAATTTGGAAGAGTGGTCGTGCCTTATTAAAAGGATAATTTTGAATACGCGTTCAATGCAATTTAATAGGAGGACGTGCTTTTTCGTTACTTACACACACAGGATTGCGATCGTGAGGCCGGTCTTTAGTAATAAAATGGCTGATACTCCTTATGGAGTGGGGGGCCGGATATGTTTTACAATTACTTACACACACACAGATATATATATATATATATATATATATATATATATATATATATATATATATATATATATATATATATATATATATATATATATATATATATGTATGTATATATTAGGTGGAGCGAAAACTCCAATTTTGCCAGATTCTTTCCTAATAACGAAAATAATTTGACCCAACCATTAAAAGGCGCATCCTAAAATATTTTTAATTTATTTTGAATCTATCTACCCGCGCATTTGATTGGAATTTCTCAAAATCTGATCAAATATCACTTTTCAATATCATTTGTAACGGCGAAAGAGAGAAGAAACAAGAATTAATTACGTAGCCACCGAACCGTTTTTGCAACCCTATAGGTGTGTTGGAGTGAATGTCCTTGTCCGGTTATTACTCCTTTGTCTGTGCGCATGCGCAAGCACACGCGCCACAAACACTTCTTTGGTCAGAATCCGTGACTTCGCGATTATTGTACACAGTTCGGTCGTATCTAGAGTTTCGTTTGCTAATTGTTATAGAGTTGAATATGAATAAAACAAGAAAAGCTTCTAGTTGTTATATTTTTGGCCACATTGAAGAGGTGAAAGGTAATATGTTACCTACGTATAAGGAGGTTATGAAATTTTATAATTTTCTAAGATTTCAGCTAAAGCTTTAATCGGATACTCGAAGGGAGTCAGCTGTTTTACATATTGCGGAAATTGTTGCGGTGAGAATCGAAATTATATAGCAAAAAGCTTCAATTCCAATCGTATACCACATCCACATTATACAGATGATAAGAGCTTACCATTCGAAATGCAAAAATTTGATAAAATCTTGGAAACGATTGACTAACGATAAAAAGATTTCCACACCCATAGTAACAAACTATTTGTTATCTGTTCTTGTAAGTGCAAAGATTTTCTATAATGTAAGTTTCCAAAAGGAACAAAAGTAGAGAAAGAAGAACAAACTTTTTTGACTGATCAGAGGACTGAAGAAAAATGATTATTGGTGGTAAAGACTTTTCACAAACGAAAAAAATAGAAAAACGAAAGGATAGAAATAGAAAGTTAGAACTATATTATGCTTCTGTGATAAATAGAGAGAAACTCAACAATACAGAACTTTTTCCACGAAGCTCTGTTATATCGGACGAGTCAAAAGATTTGATATAGGCGATAATTCAGAACCATGTTCTTCGAAGTTCCAAGTGCCCCAGAAAAAGTTAAATCTCAACTTGCCGTCTTTGTCAAAATCATGTGACCGATATAGCCTATCTGATAGAGCTAGTGTAGCAATCGCGTCGGCAGTTCTTTATGACATTAAATCAGATGTCGAAATAATAGACAGATCAAAATTGTGCCGTGAAAGAACAAAAGAACGCACAGAAATATTAGCTAGACATCGAGTTTTCAGTGTTCAAGCTTTATTCTTTGACTGCAGAAAGGATAAAGTTTTAACGATAGTGAAAAAGGGTGTCAAAAATACCGCTAAGTGATGGTAGAAGAACACATTTCATTTATCAAGGAATGCAATCTATTTATGTCGGCTACGCTGTCCCAAGTACTGGGAAGGCTAATAGCATAGACTTTGCTATATGTGACTTGCTTTTTTAAGAAAACTTTTCATTGAGAGAAACTGTAGCGGTTGGTTGTGATGGAACAGTTATACACTGCTGGCCACTGTAAATGCAACACTCTGAAGAAAACATGCAAATAACATGAAATTTACAACATGCATTAGCGGAGGTGAGATATGCAAATGATTAGAATTTCAGCGCAGACGCACATCACGCGCGCCTGTGGCACCACTTCAAAGCGCTATTTAAGGCTTGGGGATTTCGACGATTTCGAGTTCGGCAATTGTGTTTTTCTTGTGGTTTATTAAAAAAAAACGATCAATTATGCCTCGTCGAAAACAGCGATCATCTTTTGATCAAGTATCCGAGTTCGTCAGAGGAAAGATAGTGGCCTATCGAAATTGTGGATTATCTTTCAGGGAAATCGGTAGTCGTGTTGGATGGAACCAAACAACTGTAATGCGGATATGTGATCGTTGGATGCAGGAGGGTACGACGGACCGGCGTGTTCGATCGCTTCCACCTCAGCGCACCACTTCACGTGATGACAGGCAAATTGTGGGCATGGCAGTGACAATGGATCATATGCCTTTTACAAACGAATGAATTACCTTTAAGACACCTGTTTTCATACTCAGATGGCGAAACTACTGGGCCTTCTTCTTATTCTGTTACTATTGGAAGATTACTAGAAAAATGTGAAAATAAACAGGTTGTACAGTATGAAAAGATAGAAAGCGTGTTGCCGGATATTCAGTCGGATATCATCAGAGATCTAAGTTTGGATCAACGATATTTGTATGATATTGCATCAGCTATAATTAGTGGCTAGTGTTCTTCCGATCTAGCATACAGGGCTCCAGGAATCATTTCGCATGCTCGATGGTTAACGAAAGCCAACAGGATATTAAGACTATATACTTCGACGAGAAATATTTCTGAAAATCTTAAACATCTTGCCACGTTTGTTCTCAGAGTTTACGCGCCTGTTTGGTTCCAAATTAAAATGCATCTGTCATGCAAAGATGGGTCTAGATATTTATGGAAATTGGTTTCAGATTTTCGATACCTTCCACCTCAACTAAAAGAAGTAGTCGATCCTGTCATTGAGTGAGATAGCTTCTTTGTGCATCTTGAGAATGTTCGATTATCGATTTATCGACACATTCGTGAACTTGCTTCTAGAAGAATCTTAAAAGCAAGATACGCGAGTCATCATGCAAAGTTTCCTCGAGTTTTTTAGGTCCCTAAAATAAAACTTAATGCCAAATCATACACAGACCTTATACATAGATTGGCAACAGAAGTATTTTTTACCTCCCATTCTTAGAGACGTCAAGGATGAAGATTTGCTCTCGATAGTGGAAAGAAAAGGAAGTGAAAAGATACCTTTTCTAAGGTTTCCATGTAATACTCAAGCCGCAGAATGTTCAGTATAGACACTAATGGAGGTTTCTATGCAGGTACGTGATAAAATGTCCAGAGAAGGTCTCATGAATTCCAAAATTGATGTCCTAATTCGACACCAAACGTGATTTCAAAGTATCCTTTGACTAGTTTTATATAGGTTTTATGTTTTAAGTGAAGTTTTTTTTTATTAAATTAGTAATACTTTGTTACTTGTGAATCGTTTTATTCTTCATAACTAATAGTTGATATAGAATTTAGAAAAATATCCTCGTTCAAGTTTCATGTGTATGCCAGCAAAAGTGTAAATTTTCAAAATGAATGCGCGGGTAAAAGGAAAATATTAATAAAAAAAGTTTAATATATTTTTTGTTCCTCTATAGGTAGGTCAAACTTTGATCACTATTAGAAATGAAAATTTGAAAAAAAAAAATTCCATATACGAGTGCTCCACCCTAATATATACACTACTAGCCAAAAGTATTGCAAGTTTGAGAAATCTAACATTTTTACAAGATTAAGCCTCCAAAAATAATATTTTTTCAATGAAACTGATATTTTTTAATGTCAATATGTTAAATTATTTTAAATACAAGATATGATTAAGTTATTGAACAAAAATAATTATTTAATTTTATAAAAAATAGTATACAAATGTACAGGTTATCAGAAATCGGCACCGATTTTGGTTTCCTGGAATAAAATGAAATAAATAAGCAATTTTAATTTCTTCTGAGCAGAAAAGATAATAAATGAGTGCAATTGAACCGAAAAGCATTTAATATGTTGTAGGGCCACCTCTGACTTTGATTACAACAGCCACTCTTTTAGGCATGGAATCAACAAGATTTAACAACACTAGATTTTGCATGAGTTCAGACTGCCTGGTATAGCGAAACACACAGAAAGCCAAATGGTGTGGGACTGCATGTCATATAAGTCAAATGGACGACTCCATTTTGTACAGGAATCTATGAAGAGTAACCAGTATACTAGTGTGCTGAAGTATCGATTCTAAGTGCTCATGACATGTTCCCACGGCAGAAATGGGTATTTCAGCAAGACCTAGCACCCTGCAAAACATCGAAAAAGTCCAGAAAAGCTTTCAAATTAAATTAAATTTCATAAGAGTTCAATTCTGAACTCTAAATCGAACAATTCCTTATTTTAGGTTAAGGCTGAATTTACAAAACATGGTATTCATGTTCTACCATGGTCAGGAAACTCGTCAGATTTAAATTCTGTTGAGAATTTAAGGAGTATAAATGGAAGTAAAATATCTCAAAATCATCCCAGAGCAAGACGAGAGATTCAGGAAACAATAATTAAAATTTGGCATCATCAAATACCGAAAGAAGTGTTGCAAAACGTTGTGGATTCCATGCCTAAAAGAGTGGCTGTTGTGATCAAAGCCAGATGCGGCCGAACAGAATATTGAATGGTTTTCGGTTCAATTGCACTCATTTATTTTCTTTTCTGCTCAGAAGAACTCGAAATTGTTTATTTATTTCATTTTAATCCGAGGAACCAAAATGGGTGCCGATTTTCTGATAACCTGTGCATTTTTTGTATGCTATTTTTTATAAAATTAAATAATTATATTTGTTCAATAACTTAATCATATCTTGTCTTTAATGTAATTCAACATATTGACATAAAAAAATATCAGTTGCATTGGAAAAATATTATTCTTTGGGGCTTATTCTTGAAAAATGTTAGATTTCTCAAGCTTGCAATACTTTGGCCAGTATTGTATATATATATCTATACGTATACATATATATATATATATATATATATATATATATATATATATATATATATATATATATATATATATATATATATATATATATATATATAATATATACACTGAAGTGCCACTGAATTAGGGATACCTATCTAGTAACGAGTTGGGCCTACTCTAGCCTTGATAACGACTGCCACAGGACGAGGCATAGATTCAACAAGTTTCTGGAAACGTTCCACGGGAATGGCTTGCCAAATATTGGCTAAAGCTGTCCATAATTCAGTAAGGTTCTTTGGTGCTGTGTGATGGCCTTTCACGCCTTGTTCCAAAACATCCCAAAGATGCTTAATAGGATTTAAGTCTGGGCTTCTAGGTGGCCAATTCATGACAGAGAAGTCAGAGGAATGCTCATCCAACCAGCCAGTAGCCAACCGGGACTTGTGAGAGGTACAGTTGTCTTGCTGGAAAACTCCATTACCGTGCGGATAACAGAACAGCATAAACGGATGGAGGTGATCACCCAGCAACTCTACGTACCGAATTGCATTGAGGGAGGTTGGTACACGCACCAAAGATCCCTAACTGTGCCACGAAAAAACACCCCAGACCATGATTGAGCCACCATGCCCTTGTACATTTCCAGCCAGGCATGCAGGATCCATGGCTTCCTGAGCCTGACGCCATATTCTCAGCCTCCCGTCGGCTTTAAGTAGTCGGAATCGAGACTCATCACTCCATGCTACTCGTTTCCAGTCCTCTGCACTCCAGTCTCTGTGCTCTCTTGCCCAGACAAGACGTGCAGCCCGATGGCGAGTATAGAGCAATGGTACTCTCGTAGGTCGACGGCTCCCGAAACCCATACTGTGAAGCGAGCGTTGCACAGTCCGTTTACTGACTGTACGACTGACACCGTAATTAAACTGGGTGGTAATTTGCGCTAATGTTTGGCTTCGCTGGCTACGTGCAATACTCCTGAGCCGTCTCTCACCACGCACTGTCAAGACTAATTGTCCTTTGCAGTTTGCCCGATCTCTAGTTTTTTTTTCCACCATCCATGTATTCTTAGTATTCTCTTGACACTGTCGACCTTGAAAATCCTAGCTGTCTGACGATTTCGGAAATTGAATGGCCCATGCGTCGTGCACCTACGATTTGTCCGCGATCGAAGGCGTCTAAATCAGGCAGTTTACCCATACTGGCAATTCCAACAACTAATTTAGAACAACCACAGTACGCGCTATATATTCAGTTACCACAGCGCCCTCACTTGCGCATACATGATGAGCAGCGCTACACAATTTGCATAGGCTTTGCTATCCCTAATTCAGTGGCACTTCAGTGTATATATATATATATAAATGTGGGGAAGCAACGACCACAGCAGCATTGGATATATACATCCTTTATTAGTTAAATATTAAGAAATTAAAATAAACAACTCGAGAGGGACGTCTTCCCATCTCGGAGTACAGCGATCGTCTGCTAAGGTGGGAATACATCATGCTGGCGCACGCACTGACGTCACAGAGACAGTAGCGCCGCGTAACGTTTGGAGATGGAGATCGGATTGAATTTCCCATATTCGGTCATCATGACCGGAAAGGCGACCTTGCCTTAAGGTACACAGCAAAAATTTATCAAAAACATTAGAACACAGTTAATACAAATATAAAATAACAGTAAAAATGCAAAATATAAAATGGAGAAAATGAAAATAGTGCTACAATATCATAGTTGGCTGGAAATAAACTGGCAAAAAAAAGACACAGCAAATACGAAATAACTAAAAGAAAAAACAATATTAATGATGACAAGAAAAAAATGGAAAATTATGTACGTGAGAGAAAAAAAAATAAAGTTCTTGAGAGTCAATTGTCAATAGTCTGTTGTAAAAAACAAAGTAAGTTCAGTTGAATAAAAATATCAAGTTATATGCTCAATGGTGTTGGACCAAGGTTTCAGATATTCTGCACAAGTTGAAGTTTTCACTGGTCCGTCGAAGAATGCACACTTTTCAACATCATAAGTGTTGTTTGGTTTTACTTTTGTAATTTTATATGGTCCAAGAAATTTTTGTTTGAGTTTGAGACCAGGACCAAACTGGGTACGCTTGATTGCTACAAGGTCGTCGAGTTGGAAGGGGTGAGCATGTTTGCGTCTCAGATTGTAAGTACGACGATTTTCGTCTTGAACCTTGCATATTTGTCGTTTAGCGTCTTTACGGAGATCATCACGTTTTTGGAGAAATGTAGATTTTATTTCCTCGTTGATCATATCAACAATTTTGATGTCATGGGGAGAATGCATTTTAGTCCCAAAAAGAATTTCGAATGGAGTGGAATTGATACTACGTTGGAAGGTGGAGTTGATGATTTGTTGAACGGCTGGAACATGGGAATACCATTTTTCCGGGTTGTCGATAGAGAGTTTAGAAAGTACGGCAAGTGGGCCTAGATGGTCAATATGGTACGTGTGCAGGGGTGTGTCGTCTTTTTCGATGGGATGCAGCATTCCATCTTGCTTTCCACGTTTTCTATTATTTAGGATGCATGTGACACAGTTATTGATGCATCGCTGTATTTTCTCTTTCAAGTTCGGGATAAAAAATTCTCTTTGCAACAGTTCTTGAGTACGTAGTACGGCGAAGTGGCCTCGTTCGTGAGCTGCCTGGATTATGTTCGCCTGCATACCTTCGGGCACTACAAGTAAATCAGTTCCTTGAACAGTTTTATATAGCAGATTATTTTTAACTATATAGTCGTCATATGGTGCGGTTGAAAGAAATTTTTTTATAGTTTCGATATGCTCGTCTGATTGTTGTGCTTTAAGAAGTTGTATAAGGACACTGTCCTGAATAATCATGCAACATGGGCTTCTACTAAGGGCATCAACATGAGCCATTTTTGAACCTGTACGATGTTCGATTTCATAATCAAAGTCTTGAAGATACAATGCCCATCGAGCTATACGTGAGTTAAGTTCTTTCTTACTTAGGGTCTTCACAAATGCATTACAGTCAGTAACTATTTTAAAATGTGAACCAAGAACGTAGATACGGAATTTTTTAAGTGCTTCCACAATGGAGAGAACTTCAAGTTCGTAACTTGTATATTTGCGTTCGTTGTCCAACGTCTTCTTGGACATGTAGTAGACGGGGTGGAAACAATTATCGTGCTTGGATTTTTGTAGCAGGACTGCCCCCAAGCCATCAATTGATGCGTCAGTGTGAATTTCAATAGGACTCTTTTGGTTAAAAATACTTAAAACGGGCTGTTGGGAAAGGAGGTGTTTTAATTTTTGAAATGCGGCTTTCTGATCAGTCTGAAATTTAAATGGGGTGTCCTTACGAAGCAGATCACTAAGGGGTTTTGCTATGGTAGAATAACAGGGAAGAAATTTACGAAAATATCCAGTAAGACCTAAAAAACGTTGGACATCTTTTGTGTTTTTGGGATCAGGATAATTAAGAACGGCTTTAGTTTTGGAGGAGGAGGGGAACAGTTTTCCGTCTCCACAATGTGGCCTAGAAATTCAATTTTGTTATACAGAAATTGGCACTTATTAAAGTTTATGTCAAGTCCATAATCACGAGCTACAATTAAAACAGTGTTCAGACGTTCAAGAGCTTCAGACTCATTATTCGCTGGAATGATGAGATCATCCATGTATGGGAGTACAATACCTTTGGCAATAAGATCACGAAAAACGGCATTTATGAATCGCATGAAAACAGAAGGACAAGAGCTTAATCCAAATGGCATATATCGGAATTGAAATTGACCTGAATGCGTCACAAAACTGGTGTAACGACGACTCTTTTCGTTTACGGGGACGTGAAAAAATCCATTACGCAAATCGAGTGTACTGAATATGTTGGCATTTTGGAGACGATCCAAAATATCGTCGATCAAAGGTAAAGGGTAATGATCCTTAACTAACTTACGATTTAATTGCCTATAATCTATGCAAACTCTCGGCTGACCGTTCTTTTTACGAACGACAACGACTTGACTAGCGTAGGGGGAAGAACATGGCTCTATAATTCCATTTGTTAACCATTCGTCAATTTGAGCATCCACTATATCACGTTCTGCAAATGGTAAGCGTCGGGGTGTATGGAAAATTGGCTTATCGTCAGTAAGCGTTATATCAAGTTCGATGTTCGCAGTTTTCGTTTTGTTAGGTTTGTAGGCTAACAATTGCTGTTCAACGTCATTACGGGTTTGGCGAGAAATGTTAGGACCAATATCAAAAGAAGGAGGATCGGCTGAAATTGTCATTACAAAATCGTCATGTGCGGCAGGATCATCAGGTTTTGAAATTTTAGAAAACATAGCACCGTCAGGTGTAATAGTCAAATTCGCCTGTTGGATTACATCGCAACCTAGTTTGAGATCGAAAGTCATACAGTTATTTGGAACAACGGAGATGTTCACTGGAAAAATTTGATCATCTATTTTAATTTCGGAAGCAAAAGAACCAATGACTTTAGTTTTTGAAAAACCGAAACCAGTTAGCATTGTAGTGCTATTCGTCAACGGTGGTGATCCTAGTTTAATCCACGCGGAATGTTTAAGAAGCGTCGAATGACTGCCAGTATCCACTAATCCCGAAAATGTGTTATCAAAAATAACAACCGTTTTGCATATATTAGTGGGGAAAGTAACAACATGCACCGTGTTGACACCGTCATGCGTCGCGGAGATTTCAATTTGTTGAGTACGATGGCAGTCCGAGGACTTATGTCCAAATAAATTACAAGAAAAGCAAAGAGGGCCAAGAGAACGACTAGGGCACGTCTTTGAGATATGTCCAATTGCATTACAATTAAAACAGCGTTTATGAGATTTAGATGAGCTAGCAACAGTAAATTTTGAGTCACGTCTTTGTGGTGAGTGTTTGGTTCCGTGCCGCGTCTTTGGCCATCGCCGGCACGTCGAAAATTCGAACCAATTGTGTTCTTTTGACTAACTACGGTTTCGTATGTTCGGAGTTTTTCTTTGAATTCGGTATAAGATTTTGCACCGTAAAGAATAATTTTCTCTGATGGGGTACCCTGTATTCCTTGTATAGTATACTGAATGACGGAACATTCATCAATAGTATTAGTAGTGCGGTTTGCAATTTCACGCATCGCTATAAAATACTGCATTAAACTTTCATTAGAACGCATGTGACGTCTTTCGAGTTGTCTATGAATTTCAATGGATGTGATTCTATCAGAAAATTCATTTATTAACGCGGTCTTAAATGAATCATACGAATTCAGATTTCTTTGTGAAAACAAAAAAGTTTTAGCATTTCCTGTAACGAGGCGTTTGGCAAAAACCAATTTTTGTTGATCACTGATAGCGGGAAATAAATTAAAGTTATCCTTTACGTCGGCAAAACAAATTGTGGACGGAATATAAATTATTGCCTGTGAACTGGCGACACGAGGTTGAAAGGTCTCGCAACAACAACCAGAAGTGAGAACTCATAGAATCGGGAATCAAAACATCGTTATTGTTTATCAAAACATCATTTCTGCTAGGAGAGGCGTCAAGCCACAGTTGTTTAGTCTGGGTATCTGACTGAAACGCGGGAATGTTTTGTAAAGGGCTGGAAGTACTTTGACCTACATTTGAATCACTTGCGGTAGACTCATAAGAAAGAGCAATTTCGTTTTCAGCGTCGCATAAAAAACTCGTATCTAAAGAATTTTGAAATTTTAATAAATTGGAGAGGGCATAAAGAATATTATCGCATAACTCAATTTTGTTAGTACTGACATTATCTAAATGTAATAAATTAGCAACAGAAATAAAATCTGCGAGTGAAAGATCCTTCATTAAGCATTCTTTATGTTTCGCGACATCGAATTCTGCGGGGAATGAGGAAAATTGACGCATTTTTTTTCGCGATGAGCGGTCGAATTCGGTATAACCGAGTACTTTATTTAATAATTTTACGTTTTGGGTTGTTCCATATGTGAGGGAGTTAGCAATTAGAGGGATATCGCCTAAGGTTAGGGCCATAATGAAAATTGAAACAAATTAATAACACAACTGAGGGGAAAAATTTTTAAATTAAGAAATTACGGAATTTTGAAACACAAACTAACGGGGAAAACAAAAAAAAAGGGGCCTACCTCGCTTAAGGGAACAGTCCTTGTGGCTCGAAGGGTATCCAATGAGAATAGGATGAATAGTCCACTAAAGTCCAGTTTTTTTTTATATAGGTGAATGTCACTATCCAAAATCACGTTATCCAGTAGAATGGCACTATATCCAGTAGTGTAGGAATTACACTAAGTTCTCGATGGTTACACAGTTCAGCACTGCAACAATTATTTCGTTTCGATTTCAACGTCCGTGGCAAAAAGATTGAAGATTCGTGGGTTTGTTACAGGTGTTCTAGTAGATTAAAACAAATATCCTTGGTAATAGCAGCCCATCTGCTGCAATTGGCACGTCAGCCACAGCTAAATTCAAAAACAAAAGTGTTCACAGCCGTCTGCTGGGATGATACTTCTTGTTTTAAACGGGAAACGGGTCTAGGGGGAACAATTCACGCAGGGAAAGCGAAAGAAAGGTCGAGCCCCCAAATGTGGGGAAGCAACGACCACAGCAGCATTGGATATATACATCCTTTATTAGTTAAATATTAAGAAATTAAAATAAACAGCTCGAGAGGGACGTCTTCCCATCTCGGAGTACAGCGATCGTCTGCTAAGGCGGGAATACATCATGCTGGCGCACGCACTGACGTCACAGAGACAGTAGCGCCGCGTAACGTTTGGAGATGGAGATGGGATTGAATTTCCCATATATATATATATATATATATATATATATATATATATATATATATATATATATATATATATATATATATATATATATATATATGTATATATATATATATATATATATATATACATATATATATATATATATATATATATATATATATATGTATATATATATATATATATATATATATATATATATATATATGTATATATATATATATATATATATATATATATATATATACATATATATATATATATATATATAAATATATATATATATATATATATATATATATATATATATATATACATATATATATATATATATATATAAATATATATATATATATATATATATATATATATATATATATATATACATATATATATATATATACATATATATATATACATATATATATATAGATAGATAGATAGATAGATAGATAGATGGATGGATGGATAAATAGATAGTGTGTGTGTGTGTGCGTGCGTTCGTACACATACTCAAACACATATATCGTGTGTATGCAGAAGTACCTAATATCACCTGTTTCATAAACCTAACCCAAAATTGAAAAAATGAAAATCTCTTTGAAACTGAAGAGACAAAATTTATAAGGGAAAGTGTTTAAGAAAACTTGATAAATGGTCTCGGAAAAAGTACCGTAACCTTTCATTCTTGCGAAACTCATCTGAGTAGAGGCATACAATGAGCCATTAATCAACGCTCCTTAATGGCTTTTGCTTGTATAAACCAACGGCATGCTAAAAAAGTCTAGAAGTCTGCCTGCTCAAGAATATAACTAAGAAGGTGTATTTTTTTGCGATAGACCACAAAAGTATATATTTTTTTATATCTTAGAAAATATTTTGTAAAGATTTTCTGCACTTTTTAATATTTAGTTCAGTGTAAATCTTGGAATCTCATGAATACTTTTTTTCCATACCTGTGCCGCACATTTTCTCTCCTATTTTTTAATACCGTCTATCACAATTAGACTAGTTTGAAACAGTCGAACCTCTTGCTTTACGAACACATTGCATATTAAAGCCGTATCATAAACTTAATTAAGTAAGCATTTTCGCTGTATCTAAATATTGTAACAATGTGATATCTCGTATATGGAATTTTAAAGTGAATTTCAATTTCAATTTTAATTTTCCACTCGGGTAGATAGAATTAACTGACATCTACGAAATAACAACCTTGACTTATTCAACACGTTAAAGTTATGGTTAATGTTCTTCGTTCACTTTTTAGGTGTACTCAAACTAATTTCACTATTGAAGTGAGTTTGAAAAATTCCTCTAATTTTTCACGAGCATTTCAAATTCTCTGCCATTTATCCCTGGTTGTATTTTCTTCATAGAAAGTCTCTCTAGGATAAATAAAATTCGTGAAAGGATGAGTATTTTGAGGCATTTATTTCCCCTTTGAGTAAGCAGCTAATGTGGTATCGATATCCGCCTTTTTCTTCGAAGCACATCTCGCGTTGGTGAAGGGGACCCCTTAAAGCTTAGGTTGGACGGAGGGCGGGTGATTAATAAAGTCCAAACAGCCCTGGCACAAAGGCCTTTTGTGAAAGCGAATGCATCTCAATCAATAATTCGTAACTGAATGTAGCAATTGACTCAAACTAAGATGCAGAGAAAAATGTTGATATTCCCCCAACTTTCGATTCTCCTATCAACTATGATTTAGAATAAATTCTGTTCATCTCGTTATTAAGAGACTGTCCAATCGCTCTGAATAAAGGCTTTTCTAACCTCTGTAGGGGTATAATATTATAGTATATATAAATATTATAATTAATTTGTAGATGTTAAAATAGATAAGTTACGATTGAAATTGTAAACTTAATTTATTTAAGGGGGAATATTACTTTTGCACTCGCAAAAATAAACTCATTTTACAACCCAACTTAATGTGTTGTCAAACAGTTAATTTGTAAATAATTTAAACCAATTCTTAGGGTGCATTTTACAAAGCTTTATCTATTAGAATACAAAAGCAGAACTGTTTGGAGATTATTAGAAATACTTTTATGTAAAAAATTAATTAATCTTTTATGAATAACGAATCTTAGGTCAATGCATTGCACGCAGATTTTTTTTCAGAGTTATAAGAGATATACACTGAAGTGCCACTGAATTAGGGATACCTACCTAGTAACGAGCTGCCACACGGCGAGGCATAGATTCAACAAGTTTCTGGAAACGTTCCCCGGGAATGGCTTGCCAAATATTGGCTAAAGCTGTCCATAATTCAGTAAGGTTCTTTGGTACTGTGTGATGGCCTTTCACGCCTTGTTCCAAAACATCCCAAAGATGCTCAATAGGATTTATGTCTAGGCTTCTAGGTGGCCAATTCAGGACAGAGAAGTCAGAGGAATGCTCATCCAACCAGCCAGTAGCCAACCGGGACTTATGAGAGGTATAGTTGTCTTGCTGGAAAACTCCATTGCCGTGCGGATAACAGAACAGCATAAACGGATGGAGGTGATCTCCCAGCAACTCTACGTACCGAATTGCATTGAGGGAGGTTGGTACACGCACCGAAGAACCCAAACTGTGCCACGAAAACACACCCCAGACCATGATTGAGTCACCATGCCCTTGTACAGTTCCAGCCAGACATGCAGAATCCATGGCTTCATGAGCCTGACGCCATATTCTCAGCCTCCCGTCGGCGTTAAGTAGTCGGAATCGAGACTCATCACTCCATGCTACTCGTTTCCAGTCCTCTACACTCCAGTCTCTGTGCTCTCTTGCCCAGGCAAGACGTGCAGCCCGATGGCGAGTATAGAGCAATGGTCCTCTCGTAGGTCGACGGCTGTCGAAACCCATACGGTGAAGCGAGCGTTGCACAGTCCGTTTACTGACTGTACGACTGGCACCGCCATTAAACTGGGTGATAATTTGAGCTAATGTTTGGCTTCGCTGGCTACGTACAATACGCCTGAGCCGTCTCTCACCACGCACTGTCAAGGCTAATTGTCCTTTGCAGTTTGCCCGTCGGTAGTTTTTTTTTTCCACCATCCATGTATTCTTGGTATACTCTTGACACTGTCGACCTTGAAAATCCTAGCTGTCTGAGGATTTCGGAAATTGAATGGCCCATGCGTCGCGCACCTACGATTTGTCCGCGATCTAAGGCGTCTAAATCACGCAGTTTACCCATACTGGCAATTCCAACAACTAATTCAGAACAACCACAGTACGCGCTATATATGCAGTTACCACAGCGCCCTCACTTGCGCATACATGATGCGCAGCGCTACACAATTTGCATAGGCTTTGCTATCCCTAATTCAGTGGCACTTCAGTGTATATTAAATTATTTGTATATATTCTATCCATATGTTATACTTTAATCTACACCTAAAATAACTACTATATTTCACATAGAACTATTTTTTCAGGTAAATGTATTGTAATGTACAAGAAATATCATAAAAAATTTTCACAAAAAATTGGTGTTAAAAAATTAGTAACATGTACTTACCTAAATTTAGATATGAATGGTATAAACATACTAGATATACATGCATGCAAAATTTTATCATTTTGTGACCATTAGTTTTGAAGAAATAGTGCGCACAAGTTTGAAAATAAGTTTTTAGAAAATTTCATTTAAAGTTTAAGTTTCTATAAATTACTTTACTATTAGCTTTATGCATTTGGCCATAAAATTAGTTCTAATTGTAGGATCGACTTCATTTTTTTAACAGATTCCTTACATTCCATTCTTCAAAATTAAATCATAATAAAAGAATTGAGTTTTTTGAAGGATTTAAGTTGATTTCCCCCTTTAAATTAAACGTTAAATACGTGCGTGAATAATTAAAGTCATTGTCAATGAAGTTCACTACAAACTAAATTAGCATATTTTAACATTTCAGAATAAGCTATAATATTTTAAAAATCCTTGTAAATAATCAGTTACCTATATTTACCCACTATCACTGGACTTACGTAATGAGAATTATTGAAAATTTTCCTCCATATTAAGCTATGAGGAATTTCTTCTCGCTAATTTTGTAATCACGTATTTGTAAATCTATATTTTTGAACTCCGTTTTTTTTTATAGGAAATAGACATTTAAATAAAGAGTGCGTAGCCTTTAATTTATTTATTTTTTCAACATTTATTTTTACAGGGTGTTAAATTGTTGGTCAATCGTTAAATTTTTTTCTAGTTTGCTGATATGAGATTAGAAATAAAAAGCTGACAGGAAAATTCTTCACAGCTTCAAATGGAAGTAATTATTTGCGAGTTCAACTTTCTCATCAATGTCATTCTGAATCTCAATATTCTGAAATATCATCACAAAATTATTGTTACCTTTTCTTCTCTTTTTTCAGCTTCAGGTCTGCCTCCTTTACTCATTGGGCAAAACTATTTGCATTTCCGCCTTTTCTTTGCTGCTCGATGGTATTTTTATTACCATGTTTTTATTAACTTGCTTTCTTTTTTGTGTGTTTGTGTGTTTGTCCAGTACAAATCTTGCAATCGATTTTTAACTAACTTCCCGACTAACTACACATTTGAAACTTCTAGAATAGCTCAGAACACGATGGCAATGCATTTTTTAATACTTTTAGCCATCTTTAAACATATTTTTACCATGTTTTTATTATTTTCAGTTAATTTTATTTTGTAGATTGGTGCAGCCATCTGTCGGCCGTGAAGGGAACGAAAAGTTAAACGCAAGTTAACTTCCAATTAACTTCATTTTCTTTCAAGTTGATGGGATAATTCATATAAAAACATTTTTAAAAAGTATTTATTAATACATAGAATTGTCAAGTGTATATGATTCAACAGAAAATTTAAAAACATGGTATATAAAAAGTTCTTTTTATCTTGTAATTATTGTTTAATCAAATTTTGAAGTCATTCATTGTTTTGTATCCTTCCCCTTCACATCACATAACATCACGATAATAGTCACATTTTAGAGCCAGGGTTTTCCTTATATTATAAGAAATAGGAACATAGTTCGGGTTTATTGGATGCGGTCCTACTTCCTTCTAAACACAAAATTTTCTTCTGGTTGTCTTCAACAGGAAACATTCCTAATTTACGCCTCGACACCGATCAACATCTACGAGGTAATTGTTTTAAGAAAGCTTTCTTTTTAAAGACTCTGTCGTCACTCAGTCGCCTTAAAAATGTCTCCCGAACAGCGAAAAACACCAAACTACATCGGCGCACTACTATATTCTGTCGTGAATGTGATTTGAAGAACTTGAATTAAATAAAATCATACAGTTTAGAACTGAAGGAATACAGCAGAGAGTTTGGTGTTTGCTTTATCTTTCCTAGTTAACGAATTTCAATTTATTTTAATCCCGGAAATACAATACAAAGAGAAACATTTTAAAATCGTAATAAAATTTACGTGGACTTAAAGGTTTTAGATCTCAAAAAGTTCTTGTCTGTGTTGAACAGTCTTCGGGGAACTTTACTTGCTGAAGAAAATACATTAGAGTTTCAGTTACCCTGTTATTTTAAACCAACATAGTATGTAGATTGTAGAAGCAATATTCTCCAGTTCATAAATGCTTGAATTATATAAATGCATTCAAATTTTTAATGCGTTTCAGACAGAAAAGTTTGGAAACCATAAACATCCGAGAAAAATTTAACCGCAACAGAAAACTTCAATATGAGCACTGCTTCAAATCAAGAAAAACAAATCATGCATCCATAAAAACAAGATGAGAGACCTTAGAATCCTAATTCCTGCACAAAATTAACTACCTTTTCAATGAACAGGAAGTTGATTGAAATTAAAGGTTTCAGAATTTCCTTCTGCATTAACATTACACAACACTGCCGCCCATTCAGTTCGAATTGATATAAGAAAATACTCAGTAAATTTCAACATGATAACACTTAGACAAGACTTAAACATACACTTCCATAAATGGAGATGGGGCGCATCATAATCCTTCATCAAAATATAAACACCTCTTAAGAAGGCGTAAAAAACTGGTACAGTGTTAAGTATATCCTATAATGTAAAATCCAGTTACAAACATAAAAGTAACCACTCCACAAGAAAGATTTCTGTTATCATTTACTCAAATAAATCCTTTGAAAAATCAGCTTACTATTAATCGATATTCTATAAAAAATACGTTTTATTTTACCCGAGAATTCACTTTTCCTCGCCCATTTCGACATGAGTCCAATATACATGACAATCGCCACTCTTATTTTCTTCACTGTCCCTGCGTACTTGGAAATCTTTTGTTGGATCTACTTTACAACTTACTGGGTAACTCATGATGACAAAGGTTCTTTTGTATGCCCGCTTTCCATTTAAATCTACATAGCTACCATTTTGAGGAATTCAAATAGAATAAGCTCATGGCGTATTCCGTCATTTTCACACGGAAAACCTACCCTCCACCACAGTATATTTATTGATTTATTTCACGATGAGAACTTTTTCCATTATAAAAAGGCTCAAAATTATATTTCACTATTGCGTGGGTTATAAAATCATTTAGTCTGTTGCAAGACTTTAATCTCATGAAAGTGTTTTCAAGTAATGATTAAAGTAATAATATTGTTCTGTTTTCCTGGGTTCGATAGGATTGAATAAAATCTCTTCAGAAAGTGCACACAAAATAAAATTTATTATTCTGTAAATTCTTCAGCCGCATACACAAATTCAAACAGAAAACACGTAACAACTGTCTTCTATACAGCAGAAAACTCTAAAAATGCAAGTCAGGATAACAGAGTCTTCAATACAATACACGCCTAACGCACTTTCAATACATTCAATTCCCAGCAGAAAAGAACACTGAGTTCCAATGCCAATGTCAGTGTGACATCGGCAGCCTCTTTTTCTTTACAAGAAATGAACTTGATTATTTACCCCACACGTGCACTCCCAAGTACCCGAAGGAGCGTTAATAGGAAGGACAGATTAATGACTTTTTCCGTTCCAGAGAGCATCTGTTGCAGATATACCTGACATGCAGCGACTGCCCTGTAATTTGGGGGACAGCTGTGATCTATGACCGACAGTAGTGGAACCTCTCCCGGACAATGGAGGAGTTTGCTGATTGTCGCCTAATTGAAAGCTTGGGTTCTGACGGCAGGAGCGGAAATGACCCAATGAATCCGGAAGTAGTAAGCAGTAAAGAATTCTCTGGAATATTCCAGGCTCTCGAGCGGAGAAGATAAAAGGCTGGCTGCCTTTTGTCTCGAGGAACTTGCTACGCCGACCTGCCAAAGGGAGGTCGGAGGTGTAAAGGTTGCGGCCGATTTCATTCTCTTGAGAGATTGCACGGGTTTGCTCTGGTTGGAAACAGAGACCGTGAATTGAGTGATTTTGGCTTGTGTTAGCCAGGGAAATGAATGTAATAAATATTGTTTTGAAAATTTTAAGGTTTAATAAAATCTCCTTGTAAATATTATAAGCAAGTCTCCGTTTCGATTTTTAGTTTCGTGTTTTAACTTGTTTCATCAAGTTTTTAAATCGCTGTGGGCCACGTTTCTACATCAGCTATATTTATACACTTCCAAAGCACTCTCTATCGGTCAACCAGCTAGATATCACTAGAAGATTTCAGAAAGATCTAGAAGGTTGGCGACCATTTGGCGACCAAAATAAGTCACGAAATCCATCACCAATTTGGCGATACCTCTCATATTTGGCGAGATTACCATCTACTCGTAAAATTCGTAACAATATTATATAGTTCCCTCTCTCTCTTATAATAAAATTTTAATAATTATGATACGATCATCTTGTCAGTATAAAACCGTTATATATGTCACAGAATGTGAGGAAGGGAATTAAAATATTAATATTCTACTTGGCTTCTAAATGTTTCCTGTGGTAAAACAGAGGTCTCGAGGTAAACTGAATGCAAGGTTGCTCTTTTAAAGAACCCCTGAATAAGACATACAATCACCTAACCCACCAACTTTGAGGGAAGCCGAAATTGTGTTGTACTAATTCTCTTAACTTAGGCGCGTCGGTACTATCGTGACCACGGTACTATCGGGTCGCATTGAGTACTTGATATTTCCAAGTCGAATGAATTTTATTACGTATTTAACTACAGAGGGGCGTTATTTCACAAAGTATGAATATATAAAATATTACACCTGCGAAATGGTTATCGTTCAAGATTATGTTGCTTCTAGGAATTATTTTATGCTCTAAACTACTTTCTATGTTTTTTTAAATACGGTATCTCGTTTTCCACAAGTTAATAAATAAAAATATTTTATTTTTCTCCACTTGTTATTGAGTGTTCTATTTTTAAACACAATATAAAAAGTTTGCTTACGATAAACATATATTCAATATAATTTCACCCGCGAATCTGTGCATGAAATTATAATAATTGCAAGATAAAAAGAACTTTTTATATACCATGTTTTTAAATTTTTTGATGAATCATATAAACTTGACAATTCTATGCATTAATAAATACATTTTAAAAAAATTTTTGAGTAATTATCCCATCAACTTGAAAGAAAATTGAGTTAATTGGGAGTTAACTTGCGTTTAACTTTTCGTTCCTGTTCCGTTCGATAGATGTCTGCACCAGTCTACAAAACAAAATTAACTGAAAATGAATTCAATTCTCCTTAAAGATGGCTAAAAGTATCAAAAGAATGCATTGTCACCGTGTTCTGAGGTATTCTAAAAGTTTCAAATGTCTAGCTAGTCGGGAAGTTAGTTAAAAATCGATTGCAAGATTTGTACTAGACAAATACACAAACACACAAACAAGAAAGCGAGTTAATAAAACATGGAAAAATCGCCCGTGGTTAAAGCGTTACTACTCTGGAGACAAAGCAGTTCCATATTCACGTGATTATAGTGTTGAAAAGACATTAAATATTCATAGATCTTTTATCCCATAAAAATGTATTAACTGATCTACTGGGACTTAAAATAGGAAATTTTCCTTCATTTCCGTTTTGGGGGATTTTGAAAATATTAAAATTGTACTTAATATATTGTATTACAATGTATTAAAAATTGATTTTAATTAATGATATTACAATTTTTACCCATAATTCATATTATAAAAGTAGATGTTTTCAAAAGATAGCAATGCTCCGAAAAAAGACTCCCTAAATTTTTATTACAAGCCAATACCTATAGCATTGATCGTACTTCGAAAAAAAAAATTATAACTTTAAGCATTTTACTTTCGGCTTTCTGTAGAAGCTTCTGAAGAAACAAAATATATCACATAATTTAAAATTACGGAACACAACATGAACAACACGAAATGAACATGTTATCGTAGGTAATTACAATCAATAATCAAGTATATTTCCGAACTAAACTACAGGAACGACAAAGTAGATTATCAATACCAGTACAAAAAATGCACCGAAGAAAACTGTGCGCTTTTAATGAAAGCTTGGAAATGGCACGTAAAAATCTAATGTTTTCTAAACTCTTTAAATGTTTTAAAGGAATTTTCTTTGGGTAAGAAACTCCGGGACCTCTTGCTTTAAACATGATTAAATGCATATAGTAGTCCCTGATGGGCAGAGCAAAACATGCAGAGAAAACACAAGAGAAAATATGCATATAGTCTCTCTGGTTTTTACTCTGTGCAAAGAAGATGCTGCTCTTAATATTTCAAGTCTTCTTAACATTTCAAGTTTGCCCATTTTATAGACGGTGTTTTCCCTATGTGTGAAAATGGAGTAACTCCAAGAGATTGTGAGGTAATAAGCAAAACCACAGAATATAAAGTCGTTTCAGTTACTCTTAGAAATATTCTTAATTTATTATCATAAGGAAATTAAATATCTATATATATACAAAACGCGTAGGTATGCGGCACAAAAATCGCCGATATTTCTACACTCCTAATGGCAACGGCTACAACTGCCAGATGCAAACATTAGTGATCAACAACGTGTGTGTAGTGGCTCGACAATAGCACGTAGTTTAGTACAATTTAATTTATGTATTTTGCTCGTGAGTAAATTTAATTTATTCACGAGATAATTTATTCTTTCGTTCCATCGGTTTTTCTAAATGTATGTAAAAGGACAAACTTTTAACGAAATATGTTTAGACCTATCAAATCCAGTGTATAGTCATGGACAGTTAGTTGTATGTAGGTTTATCTAGAGTCCGTTCTTTTGATTTTGTCACTGCAGTATCTCCTATTTATGAAATACTCAACTGTGTATATCAAGAAGTTTGAGAAATATCATAGTAAAATATTAATAATTGCATTATAATATCTTAATAGTAAGTAAGAGTTAATTTTCTACACTTTTTTTAGTACTTGGTGAATATTTACTCCATTTTATAAGTGAAGGAATTTTTCCAACAATTTTTTATTTGATATGACTAAGTGTAGATATCTGAATTGTGAACAATAGAACATACTGAAAGTGATGTAATCCACACTATATTTTAGTACTTTCTGAATATTTACTCCTTTTTGAGGTGAAATTTTTTTTTCTACAACAATTTCTTATTTGATGTAATGATAAAGTGTAGATATCTTAATTTTGAAAAATATTACATACAGAGGAATGTTATTTTTAAAATAATTGGTGTTGGATTTCTCAGTCTCATTCTGTTCTGATTATCTCTGTTCTGAAGTAATGGAAATTCACATTTTTTTAATCATGATGTTTTAGAATCAGCCTTATAGAGAATTTTGCAATGATTATATTTTTTTTGGCTGAGATTTCACTTGCTATTCCTTTCAGTTGAGTTGTTTTGCAAAAGAAAATATAAAACTAAAAGCGCCCATGCTGGTCGCGCAGCGGCTAGTATTCGAGAATGAATGACACAACGAAGAAACACCGAAGAATACATTGTCGTTCCAGAACCTATAAATAAGATCTGTGTTTTCTTCGTAAAATCATGATACATTTTAATGAGAGTTGAATTATACGGTCAAATTACTCGGGTAATAAAAGAAAGCATATTTCTTTAATACATGAAAAATGCAAACGCATGTCCTTACTATAAGTTTTATAAAAGGAATACCTGAGAAAAAAAATTTTAAAAACGTGCAAAGTATTTTCCTTTTACGGATTTTGGGTCATCAAAAAAATTCAAAAGAAGGAGAATCAAAGGGAGAGGTATCAATTTTCATCCAAACCTTGATGAACACGTTGAATTCCCTCTCGCATTGAGTTTTACCCCGAAAACCTTCGAGATTGTGGTGTAGCTATTTTTATCTCAGTTTGCTCTCTGGCTATACCATTGCTGTGTTACTTTGAAACTCTTTTTTTTTAGGAAAAAGAAGGGTAATTTTTTTTCATCACTTTAATCACCATTCCATTACCACAAAGAAACCTAAATGTATATTAAGCACACATCTTATAAATATGTGACTAAGAATACGTTACCTTTCATATCTAACCTTTACATGTAAAATAATTAGTTCAAATCTGTATCATTTCTGGGTCATATTTTTCCGTTATGTTATTATGTGAAATTTAATTTTCTGTTTAATATTTCATTATATCTTTCATACGAAAAAAAAAGAGTGAATATATAGAGAGGAGTGATTCGCCAACGGGGAGTGGGCCACCGTAGACGACATGGAGGAATTCATACTAATCTATATATATAAAACAGTTACGTAACTGACTGACTGACTGACATATAGCGCACAGACCAAACCGCTGGACATAAAGGGCTGAAATTTTGCATTCTTCTTATAGTGTAGGGGTGCACTAAGAGAGATTTAAAAAAAATTCTTCTTAGATTTTTTTAAAATTAAATTTTTAAGCTGCTTTTGTAATATTCTTTAAAGTTTGCATTTAAAATAAGAATCTGAGCGTTATAAAATTTATAGTACGAGAAAGATCATAAAGATTCCTTTAAAATGAAATCTTTTTCGAATCTTTACCTCCATTTTCTGATTTTTGGTGAATTTTTAAAGATTAATTTTTAGAATTTAATTTATTAAATGTTGATCATGTGGTTTCTTTACTTTTAAATTTCTGTCACGTGTATAACAACGAAATAGACAAAAAAAAATTCTTGCTAACGCGGCAGACGATTGGACATTATCTAAAAAATAGTAACATACAGTAAAAGACATGTTCCTCAAACTGTACTATATTAACTGTACTATATTATTTAGTATGTTCTATTAGATTTAATAGCAGTATTTTCTTCTACATTATTTTGTCTATAAAAATATCCGTTACGATTTTTTTATAAATACACTGCTGGCCACTGTAAATGCAGCACCCTGAAGGAAACATGCAAATAACATGAAATTTACAACATGCATTAGCGGAGGTGAGATATGCAAATGATTAGAATTTCAGTGCAGGAGCACATCACGCACGCCTGTGGCGCCACTTCAAAGCGCTATTTAAGGCTTGGAGATTTCGACGATTTCAAGTTCGGCAATTGTGTTTTTCTTGTGTTTTTTTCAAAAAAACGATCAATTATGCCTCGTCGAAAACAGCGATCATCTTTTGATCAAGTATCCGAGTTCGACAGAGGAAGAATAGTGGCCTACCGAGATTGTGGATTATCTTTCAGGGAAATCGGTAGTCGTGTTGGACGAAACCAAACAACTGTAATGCGGATATGTGATCGTTGGATGCAGGAGGGTACGACGGACCGGCATGTTCGATCGCATCCACCTCAGCGCACCACTTCATGTGATGACAGGCAAATTGTGCGCATGGCAGTGACGGATCGCTCAGTCACATCACGAACCATAGCACAGCACATGCAGTCTGTATCGCATCATCCAGTGTCTGCGCGTACCATTCGACGCCGTTTACAGCAGAGTGGTCTGTCCGCAAGACGTCCATTGCTTTGTCTACTCTTGACGCAGAACCACAGACGTCTCCGCCGCCAATGGTGCGATGACAGAAGGATGTGGACGGCAGAATGGAATGAAATTGTCTTTACTGACGAGTCACGCTTCTGTCTGCAACACCACGATGGTCGCATTCGAGTCTGGAGACACCGTGAAGAGAGGATGCTGAACAGCTGCGCTATGCACCGCCACACTGGTCCTGCACCGGGTATTATGGTATGGGGCGGTATTGGATATCACTCTCGCACACCTCTAGTACGCATTGCCGGTACTTTAAACAGCCAGCGCTACATCTCCGAGGTGTTGGAGCCAGTTGTCCTTCCTTACCTTCAGGGCTTGCCAACAGCCATATTTCAACAGGATAATGCGCGACCACACGTGGCACGCATTGTCCAACGGTTCTTCGTCAATCGCCAGATTGAATTGCTTCCCTGGCCCTCTCGCTCTCCGGATCTTTCGCCGATAGAAAACATGTGGTCCATGGTTGCTCTACGATTGACCCAGCTTCCACAGCAGATCAACTTTGGCAACGTGTGGAAGCTGCTTGGTCTGCTGTACCCCAAGAACTCATCCAAAGTCTCTTTGAATCAATGCCGAGGCGTGTGGCAGCGGTGATCTCCAACAATGGCGGCTACTCTGGCTACTGATTTTGGCAGGAACCACACTTCACAAAAGTCTATAAATTTAATCATTTGATACTTGGTCAACATGTTATCTACAAAATAAATTTTGTTGTGATATCTCTTGTCTTTCTTGGTGTTGCAATATGGGTGGCCAGCAGTGTATATTTTTCGTTTCTTTTACATCAATTGCATAAGATCGTTTTATTTATTTTAAATCGTTGTATTGTTATGAATATATATATACCTACAGAGGCTGTTCGCACATTTTTAGATGATTTTGGTAAGCGGTATTAAAAAATTGTTTGCTGCAAAAGAAATAATTGCAATTGTACTATGTTTTTAAAAGTCAAAATTATCTTCTGCGGCTTGAAAGTTTTGTTTTTATTCAAAATGGTGTTTTAAACAAAACAGTGGTTCGAAGGCTACATTTATGTTGTTTCCGAAGAGAAATATGCATACTCCGTTATCCAAAAACGATGTGAGAGTCATGGTTTTGTGATATCTAAAGCGTCGATAAGTAATATCGTCAACAAGAAAGGAACAAAACGTCAAATTGGAGCCTCGAGTGGGACAAAAATTCCAAACAAGTATCCAAGGAAAAAACGGACATCTTCGACTATTGCAAAGGTAAGTTGTTTAATGTTAAAAGAAAATCCCCCTAGTCAAAGGACAGTTGCAAAATCATTAAAATGCTCGGTGTCCACTGTAAACAAAATAATAAACGTTGATTTAAATCTTAAGAAAGCGAAATAACGCAATGTGCATCGTCTTCTTCCAAATCATATCGCTGAACGCAGGATACGCTGCAGAATTCTATATGAGAAACAGTTATCCAAAGAAAAATGGAAAACAATTGTCACAATACATGAATCATGGGTGTATTTAAATGATTGCAACAATAAAGAGCCATTTATTATCATAAAAGTGGAGAAAAAAAATTAAGTACATGGTTCAAAGAATCGAAAGAAAGTTTTGCTAAGGGATTCATGATTGTTGCTGGTTTTTCTTATAATGGCAAGTTAAAAATAAAGAGAGTGGAAAAAAATGTCAAGATTAACTCCAAATACTATCAGGAACATATTTTATAGCCAATTTTTCTGAATGAAATGCCATCGCTTTACCCACAGTGCCATCAATCTGTGAGACTCCATCAGGACAAAGCTAGCAGTCACACATCAAAATGCACTGTAAATTTCCTAAAAGAAATGGTCACAAAAAACTGGTATTAAGGCCATACCCTTCACTGATATCCCTACTAAATCTCCCGATGTATCACCAATGGATTTTTGTGCTTTCGGACATTTAAAATCTGCATTATCCAAACGTCGTCCCAAAACCCTTACAGGACTCTAGAAAGCTGTTCAGGAGGAATGAGATAGAATACCTCTTCTGACACTTCAAAAGGCATTATTATCCTGGAAATTGCAGTGTCGGAAGATAGTTCAGAATAAGGGATGTCAAATAGAACATTTAAAACACAAGAATTTTATGTAATTTAGTTTTGTGAATACAATATACATCTCTAAAAAATGTGTGAACAGCCTCTGTATTTTTGGCATTATTGTTTGTATCTATTATAAATATATATATATATATATATATACCTATTGATCGTTGTATTTATTATATATACAACGTTAGCTATACGTTAGAATCGTTGTATTTATTATAAATATATATATATATATATATACCTATTTTTGGCATTAATTGCATACATTGACCGTTGTATTTAATTTGAATGTACTCCGTAACGAAGAACGGATTTTCAGCTAATGGGCATACAAATCGCATATACGGCATATTTATATGTCGACACACATGTATACATGTATACAATTATCTAGGTTTTCCCTTAAAGTTTGTGCCTCCCTTACAAAGTCATTTCCTTCTACACTACCATCTTAACTATTCATTTATGTCTTTGCCTCATTAAAACGTGCCATTCTTAAATTTTCATAATTATTTATCAAAAGTTCACTGTCTAAACAAAATAACGAGCAGAAAAAAAATTAAAACCTCTGTTATTCGTCAATACTCGCTTCGCGAATTTCTTTTTTAACGCTAAAGATAAAAAAGAGATAAATTTCTTCTGTTGAATGCAAAATAATGATTGGTGCTCTTTTGTTGTCTCATCATGGAAAAATTCTATCCGAACAGCTAAGTTCGTTCAGACTTCCGAATTTAGACTCGAGATCCATGTTCGAGATGTCCGATTATTTTAAATTACCTTCATTTGGCTGCAAAATTTTAAAATGTCAGGGATATTATTTTGCATATCTTTTGCTCATAAAATCCTAAATCCTGATATGTTTTTCTTAAATATAATTGATTGAAAAATGTAACGACTAGCTCCCGAAATATATAAGGATTTTCCGAATGCAATGCATTTAATTTTTTTTCTTTCTGTAAATAAGATGTGGAAATAAATATTGCGATAAAATTTAAAATATATCTGAACCGTTTTCGGCATCTATCTTCTAATGGTATAATTTTTTCGCGGAAAACTTTAAGCAATTTTTTTGCCACTTTAAAGATTTATAACGCAAAATTGTACATGGGAAGATTTATAACTTTAAAATGTACATGTGAAATTGATGCAGGCATTTGGTTCCTCAGTTAATTACGTAAAATAATTAAAATCCAGTCAACAGTAATGACTAAGTAATGGCTTAGCTGATAAATATTTTTTTAAAGATAAATTTACAATTTGAGTGACATTTTAATTTTGTTTTACATAAAAAGATCATTTACAGATCAGGAAAATTTTTACTAGAAATTTTCACTCCTGTTTTCTTTTCTTTGAGAGAAAAATACTCCTGATTCGAGATTTAATGGTGTCTCTTGTTTGAATAACATCTTGAATATTAAAAGCCGATTCATTTGTAGTATATTATTTATTTTGGGCTTGTAAATGCATCTTTTTAGAATGGCTTGCTCTTGAAAGATATAATATTGAAGCAAAGTTTGATCGAAACGGAAGCAAATCCAATAATATTAGCCTTCCCAAAACGCATTTTATGAATTAAAGGTTATGTCATAGTATTGTGAGTACATTGAAATGTTTGCTATAAGATGACTATGTAACTGCTGGAACACATAATCTCTCAAAATACCAAAATATTTTATAATCGCCTTAAGCATAGCATTTTAATGACTTTTTGCCCCGACTGAGATTCAAAATCAGGTCTCCTATTCCCAAGGCCAGTATTCTGCTATTTGAATCATCCCCTAAAGCTGTGGACAGAATTTATTATTTTTGCGATATTTTTCTTCAAAGCATTGGCTTGCATAAACGAATTTCATTTCCACTGCCTACGTCTAGCTTCGTTTTGTTTTTGTGTGTGTCCATGTAATTTAGACAACCTTGGTCAATTTTTATTATACCTCTTAATCTCACCGATAATCAATGATGCAGATGATTTTTGTCCTTTCTATTCTTGCTTTTTCGCATACCTTGTATTCCTATCCATCAAAACGAGTTTTTAAGCATTATCCCAGAAACTTAATAAAACTTCATAGCACTAAACAAATATATATATATATATATATATATATATACCCCCATATCATTTCATTTACTGGGACCCTCACTTTTAACAGTAGCAACGTATTTTTTTGCAACATAGCCTATCAATTTTAGGGAACACCTGATGAAAGGAAAGAGTTTCTCCAGTAAGCTGTTACCGGCTACAAAGGGATTTAGCACCTATAAATACTGAAGAAAATGAGTCCATATCTAATCTTATGTATGAACTGAAGTAGATTTTTTTTTGTAACTCGTTGTAATCGCCGTTAAACTTTTATGGAAGGAACTGGAAATATTATTCAGTTTTCAAGATTTTAAAATTCATATGATCTGAATTCCATGCGAAGTAGAAATTACAGCTGATATTTCTTCTTATTTGTATGATTTTCTAAGGTCTATGATGTATAACTGCGAGAATCCTCATATCAATCGGTTTGAAAAAACTCATTTCGTTCAGAGTGCTAAGGATTCATCCCTGGTTGGGTCAGCATATCATCAGCAACTCATCAAATCTCTCCAAAATCTCATCACACATAGAATGTCTTCCGTTTCATAGTTTCCAAAGGGAGAATATAATTAGAACAGGTGATGTTTGATGCTTACATCTGTTCTAATTATATTCTCCAATTGGAAACTTTTTGTTTATAAAAAATAAAGTTTTCTATGTTTTTTAAAACGCTTTAAAAAACATAAGGAACATTAATTTTTATATACCTGTTTAATATCCCTATATCAGGATATTTTTAGTTCACAACAAAATTGTATCCCTATACGTTATGCCTTTAATGTTTTAGAATTATTGAAAAACCTTTCAGTATTGAAGGAATTATATATATATATATATATATATATATATGTATGTATGTATGTGTGTGTGTGTTTATTTATAAGCGAAGCGTATATAGTTTATAAATTTTATGTATATGTTTCCGGAACGCAAAGAACTAGTATTAAAATTCTTTGAGATCGTAAACACAAAATCTGCTTTTCTGGATGAATATCGATTCGAAGAAAAACATTTCGAACGTAATTAAGTAGCTGATAAAAAGTGAACCACCGCCTCCTTTCAACTTTCCATTGATTGATTTCAAGCTTTACAAGAAAGAATTTGCATTTCGAGCGCAAGAATTTCAAGGTTTATTGAGCATCAACTCTAGCACACTGTACCCGCTAGACCTCTCCCTCCCACACGGCTCTCTAGTACATTCCAAACAAAATTTCTCCGAACTCGGTTGATTTCTATGAAAACCGAATACAGTCCACATTTGTATACATTTTAGTAGCGGAAGGCGGGCACTTCTCAGGAAATAAAAAGTTATTTCTATTCCTCGAGTGCTCCAATGTGGAAGCGTAGAATAAATACAGCCCGAAATTCATTTTTATTGAGAAGTTTTTACTTCATGTAATTTTTTTCTGAGAAGTTTCTGAAAGAGTTGCAATCAAGTGTTTTTTACGAATAGCTCTTGAAAAATTTTTATTATTATTATTACTACTAAAATTGGAGAATATTTCTCTAACGCATGAGTTAAATAGTTTCGTTTATTTCACTGTGACACCTTCTTCTAGAAAACAAAAAGCAATTACTCCAAACTGTTCTCATCAGGGTGTTGAAAAATATTAATGTGCGAGGAAAATAATATTCTTCATAAAGAAAAACAGGTATGCAATTAAAACTCAGTATTTTTCCTGAAGGATTTACAAATAAATCGGTCAAATTTTGATTCATTAAAAGGAATTTTCTATTATGCATGCATTTGGAAAACGTTTTGCGTAAGGAATATTTCCTTATTATGTGAATAAGAAATTTGCCTCCGAAAACTAATTAAACATGTCAAGGTCTCTACTAATTTCAGTATAATTAATAACTATAAAGGCTCAATTCGAATTTCTAAAAGCGGCATTTGACTTGTAACAAAACGCTGCAATATAATGTAGTGTATCACGAGTATCCTGTAGTCAGTGCCTGAATTCGAGCGACAAACCAAGCCGCTAGAGACGAACAATCGTGCTTCATTTTTCTGTTTGTTTTTTCCCGAATCCCTTTGTTCGTTACATTACAAGAGAGTGCAGCTCTCACTGAACTGACTGAAATGGAGCAGCTTTTGATCCAATAATGCAGAACTATCATTCGCCAAGAAACAAGGGTACATTCGTAACGCAATGCTCGTCCAAAGCATTACATTACAATGTTACCAGTCAGTCACCGCCAAAGACGAAAACTGCTTTCTACTTCAGAAGCAAATGGCGCACAAGGAGTGCTGCCATTTCACATAAAGCGAAAACTATAAAATGTGGAATTCCCAACACGGAAACAAGTAAAAACTAGAAATCCTCGAGTATAGAAACCCGAAAAGAAGCCCGAGAAACCGGACAAAAAGTTAGTCGGAGAGAAAAAAATTAGTACATAAAAATAGCCCACTAAACTGAGTTAGCATGTGTTATCTGCAAGAGACAGAATAGCCCAGTAGCTATGTACATCTTACCGCGCAAAAAATCGGGTATTAGATTTTTTTTCATACTTGTATATGTTTAGTCCAGTAGCGAAAAACCAAATTTTTCAATTCGAAAGACCTCGGCGGAATTTTCTGTGGCCTTAAAAACAACGAAATTTTTGACTTTTTTTGGTTTTTTTCAAATTTCTCGGCAATGGTTGGTTCTAGAGCTTAGATTACAATTGCAATCTTAAAGAAGACAAAATTTTGAACAAATCTTACTTTTACTTCTTTTTTCTAAACCCAATAACAAGCGAGCTACAGCGTCAGGAAAATGGAATATTTTATTCAACTCGTCGAGAAAGACGCAAAACTTACTTCTGTAACACACTAACTCGTACAATTGCTATATATATATATATCCATATTTGAGAAATGCACAATATGTGTAATACAACATATATATATATTTACTCCAACATACTTGAATAGTGTGCATATTTATATAATTATGTACACAAACTACACGTTTGTAAATACATAGCAAATTAATTACAAAAATTGGAGTATTCAACATTAATAAAAACTGTTTATATACATTATTATAAATTAGAAAATCTAGCAGAAGTGAAATAATATATAAGAAATTACATAAAATTAATAATTATTATGTAATTATAAATGATGCAATAACTGTACTAAAACTGAAATATTTCAAATTAAATAACATTCTTCATACCTATTGTTTTTAGCTATTTTGATGATCTGGGGTGGACATCATCTCTATGTTTGATGATACGTCATCTTCATCCTCTAAATCATGAGGCAGTTCAATTACATTTGTACATGTGAGGCCACTGCAGTGCTTACACATATCATATTTGAGCATTTTAACCCTGCTTTTCGACAACTACATGCACCAGTACAACCCTTTTTGCAAGAGCAAGAAAGAACTTTGAGTAGAGACTCGGGTGCTGGATCTTTCATCATTGCAATAGGCTCCAAGTCATGAGAAGTGCGTACCCACCCCCACTCTTCTAGGTTTTTTACATTTCCTAACCAAGTTTGTACTTGGTGATAAGCTCGTAGTGAATGTTGACGAGCAGAATCTTGACGAGCAGAAGTTGGTGGTAGCCTGGAGAGATCAAATTTGCTCTTTGATCCAGACTTCGTAAATAACTTATACCGCAGTGTGTCGAGAGATTTTTCAGTGCTCATTTCAGCTGATGAGCACTTTTTTAAGCGTTGTATATTTTTGTCGGGCAACACTGAGGCAGAAGGCGTGATACACATTATACCTCCCACAGCGTGGAATGCTCCAGAACTTCCTTTACTACGTTCATCAACTCCTCAAAAGTAAATTGGCACTCTTCAGTATTTTCTTCTAAATAATTATAAATTTTCTCCATAGCATAGTCAACATCTGAAAAATGACGATAACCTCTTTTTGATCCACTTTCAGATTTTTGGTAAAGCTTTCTATAGCAAAAATGATGGTGCCAGGCGTCCACATCATGCAAATCATCTTCATTCCTGATTCGATCCTGTATTTTTCTGGCCCATTCATCATTGCGAATCTCTGCAGCTTTCATAACTGAATCTTTAATTGCTGTTTTTGTGGTAACTTTATGAATCAGGTTTCATTTTTCGGGTGGCAACTTACGTTGTTTTGACAAAAAATCTTTTTCATTTACCTCTCCACACAAAAAACATTGTTTTCTAAAATCGAAACGACCCGTTCGTCCTCGAGTTTATGAAGACACGCCAGCTTGTTGATTACTACTATGGTCTTGACGACGAAGAGCTGCATCGATCATTTTCTCATTAATGTAGCTTGTCTGGCAAGCTCTGTGTACTGTTACTTGTTCTAAGCTTTTCAAAAAACTTTGATGACTAGGGTTTTTACGTTTAAGACTACATTTTTTAAGATTCTCTACTCCTTTCTTTTTCACTACTATAGTATCACCTTCACTTAAATTCAAATCACAAATAAAACAAACTTCAACTTTTGGTTCGCTCATATTTTATGACGAACGAAAATGAAAAACTATGGAGTGACAAACTATTAAATTAAACTATAGTAATTAACTACTAAAAATCACTTTTAACTATTATTAAAATAGAATAAACACGTTATAACACTGTACCGAGCAAAAGAACATACCAATAATGACGCGATTAGTTTGAAACAATCCAGAGACAAACAGATCACGAGACAAGTAAAGACATGTAAAGACCAATACAAACGAAATAAAAAATTCCCCACGCTGGGGGAGGATTCTAAAACGGACCCAACCCGATTCGGACAGGTCAAACACAAGAACAATAAACATGAGGAGTGTTAAAAAAGTAAGTTTTGTGTCTTTCTCGACAAGTTGAAGCTCGCTTGTTATTGGGTTTAGAAAAAAGAAGTAAATGTAAGATTTGTTCAAAATTTTGTTTTCTTTAAGATTGTAATTGCATCCTAAGCTCTAGAACCAACCATTGCCGAGAAATTTGAAAAAAAACAAAAAAGGTAAAAAATTTCGTTGTTTTTAGGCCACAGAAAATTCCGCCGAGGTCGTTCGAATTGAAAAACTTGGTTTTTGACTACTGAACTAAAGATATACAAGTAAGAAAAAAAATCTAATACCCGATCTTTTGTTCGGTAAGGCCATTTATTTTAACCCAGCTACTGGGCTAGAACTGCTATCGTTAACCAAGTTTCAAGCGTTTTAAGATACAGGGTCTGTCCAGAAAGTGATCAGACTGATTCCATAAAATTCGTTTATTTGAAGATAATTTTACAGACACTTAATATTCTTCATAATACCCCTTCCTGCATTAATGCACCGTTGCCACCGACTCTGCCACCCATTGATGCCCGCCTGGAAGTCTTTAACTGGAATGCTGTTCAGAACGCGCGTTACGTTTTTCTGCAAGTTCTCCAGATTGTCAAAACGATGACCTTTTAAGCTGGATTTTAACCGAGGGAATAGAAAAAAGTCCGGCGGTGACAGTTCGGGGCTGTACAGTGGTTGGGGCAGCGTTGCGACTCTGTGTTTTGCCAGGAACTGAGTCACTTTGGAGGATGTGTGGACCGGCGCATTATAATGACGCAGAATCCAATTGTTTGGGATCTCCTGGCGGATCGATTCCTCAACCTTTTGTAAGTCCCAACGCCTCCGCAATCATTCAGACACTCATCCGACGATCAGAGTACAAAATCGCTTTAATATTAGACACATTGTCTGAAGTTCAAGAAGTTGATGGACTCCCAGCGCGTTGTTTGTCATCGACGTCCTCTCTTCCATCTTTGAAGGCATTGTGCCACCTAAATACTTGAGCCTTAGACAAAGAATCACTTGAGCCTTAGACAAAGGCTTCTTGTAACATGGCAAGTATCTCAACAGCCGATTTGTTTAGTTTAACACAAAACTTATGGCGTATAGCTGCTCGACACTTCACTGCATTCTGAAAACTTAACGCCGCTTTCAAACACTTGTCTGCTTCACGAGCGATCCGAGTGCTGCAAAGATTCCAGGCCAGTTAACTTCCTCCAGACTCTGTAGCTGACAGCACCCACCACCCGTACCGCCCGCAAACTCCGCCCCTTTAGCCATGTGCTTGGCGCGAAATATTTAGTCTCATTACTTTCTGGACAGACCCTGCATGAGGAAATATTGAAAAAAATTTAGTTCAGAAATAGATATGGGAGTGCAGAAAATATGCATTGCTAAAAAAACTTACGGCCTTAATTCCAAGAATGAGAGACATTGAAAGACTCGGAAATATCTCTTTATTTCCCTATAGATCGTACGTTCTCTCGGCCGAAACTAAAGAGCCCATCTACTCTGGCCAATGTAGACAAAGTTGTAGTCTCACAGCCTAAAATAAATACCCCGACAATTTTCAAGAAAGATAGGATTTTTCGATGAAAGCTGGTGTACTTTATTTATGGGTTTTTAGATAACCTTTATACTGATCCGAGCAAGTAAATTGAAAAGTTTATAACAATTAGGGAAGAAAAAGGGGCTGGACATTATTATTACATGAGGAGAAATCCTCAGTATGAGAGGTCACTTTTGTTTGTTTTTCTTTAAATTAAAGAGAGTCTTATAAATAATAGAAAGATTATAACCCCGAGTTACTGTAATGGATTTTAAGTATTTAATATCAAAGGTAACAGGTGAAGCAAGCGAATAACTTGCGTCCCATTTTCAGGGAAACATTTTCTATGTTTACATGAGAAAAAGAAAAATATCTGACATAAACTAACGGGGAGAAAATTTTGATGTGGTAATTGAAAAGGTAAATACGCAATTTAGCGACCAATGTTATTAATACTGTTTATAGTGAAATTAACGTTAATAATTTGATGTATATCTTTCCACAGGAACAATTAGGGTTTTTATTATTATACCATGTTTTCACGGCTTCAAATTATATTTATTCCTTCTTTGGCGGTATTAACTGTATTTAACTCCCGCTTTTATATGTTAATCTATTGAAACGTGAAATTTTAGACCCAAAATAGAAAATGTTTGATATTTTTATAACTGTAAATCTACATCTATAACTAAAGCCGCTTAGAATTTGAGTCCGCCTGTTAAATTCAATACCGTAAAACCGGAGAACATATGTGCCGAGTTTAACATTACATTGTCAGTAAAACGAGTAGAAACAGAATAAAATGAACACCTTTAAATTCGAGTTGGGGGTTTTGCCAAGTTATAAGTAATTTTAAGCCGGATGTCCTACCATGTGAAGATATTTTAGGTTTGAACTAATTTTTGGCTAATGCCCATTGGAATCTTCATATATCTATGGAAGACCTCTAAAATAAAAATAATATTTAAATGTTACAGAATTTTCGCAAAGTTGCTGGATAAAGTCCTATAAGCATGAAGGGAAGCTAATCGGAACCGCGGCCAGTTTTAAATCAAATTTTCATCAGAATACATCATTATATTCGTATTTCAAGTTTCATTACTGCAATCTCTTGGCCTAAACAGAAATCCTTTATTTTGAATAAAAACCAGTTTGCTTTTTAGAAAAATGGAATCATTGAAGAGATGTCTATTAGCCAAGTAATAATAAGGGAAAATGTTCGAATACTTTTGAAAGATAGCAAGTCAAATGAATATTGCATTGGGGTTACTTTTTGCAGATCTGAGTCATACTTCATCTAATAATACTGTCGTGTCTGCCGCGTCACCCCCTTTTTGTTTTGTCCCTGCTACTTTCTTCTCCAGGAGGCAGGGGGAGTAGGGCAATGACCGCGGCTCGATAAGGGATTCGAGATTGTAGACGGTGCCCAGTGCAGAAGTCAGGGGGACGTTAGATACTACTTGTGGCCCACGCGAGAGAAGGCGTGCGGTTTTTGGTCTGCTGTTGTTTGCTCGAGGGAGCGGGGCAGATCAGAGTAAAGTGCGGGTGTGTATTGAGACTCCGAAGACGCACTAGGCCTTGTTAGATAGCATTTAAAATTAAGATGATTGACCTAGTTAGATATTTGTATATAATTCTGTCAAATAAGTTTGTAGATAAATTAGTGTTGTGTTGTGTTCGTGAAAGAAAAATAAACTTTGAATATTCACTGGTGTGATACTGAACTTTGTGACGTGAAAATTTACTTGTGTACCATTGCAAACGTCTTGACATGAAACGAACCAAAGCGAATCCGTAGAAGTGAAGAGGTTCGACAAATACTGAGGAAAAATGAAAACCTAATCATTATCTTTTGCCCGAATACACTGAATTAAACTTCTTGAAAATCAATAATCATCGGGGTACAATATCGAAATTGCCATAAATTTTTGATACCCTGTGGATAATTACCCAGCATGTTAGAAAGGGTCTAGGGATCTAAAATTTCAAACTAAAAGACCACCATCGGCGAAACATATTATATAGATTTTAATTACTTGTTTTTAACTTTAATTAACACAAAATAAACTTCGGTTTAATCACAGGAAAATAAGAAAAAACTTCTCAAAACACATGAAAGTATAATATTGAGAATATAAACTATAAATGAAGTTTTATTTAGCGTATATAACACTTTATATGACAAACACAACTTTCTAAATTCAATAAATTAAAGTGCAAGATGATTCACTACTTTTGTTTATATCTGTGGTTTTACAGAATTTGTTTAAATATATCCTTTTCGAAAATAAAAAACTTTATTGATTGTAAAGTTGGTTTCATCGGTGTTTAGGGAGTATTAAAAGCTCCGACAAAATACATATTTTATGTTTGAAATTCTCAATGGAGAAATACTGAAATCCTTTTTGGAAATCCCTATTTCAAACCTCTAACGATAATTTTTTCTTGTGTATTTTGTATCTCAATAGAACTCATTCTACCAAAAGGTTTTTTAATGATAGTTATTTTCACTACAGTATATTTTTTCCTATTTTATCACTCTCAAAATAAAATAAGCTTTAATCTGTTAAATGTTACATACTGAACTGAAAATAATAAGGAAATTTTTTAATTAAACGTTAAGAGATCCATTCAATGCAAGTCTCTATGACAATAAGACACTCTACATAACAACACAATTACAATAAAATTTTTACGCTTATTACAAACATTTAAAGAGCGTTCATTGATTCTCTAAATTTAAAAAACACGTCAATATGATTAGCTTTTTTAGAATCATTATGCTAAAAAAACTGAATAACTATGTGAATTTAACATCTTTTCTAATAAATAGTAATTTTTATTACTTGAATTAATTTTGTTCAGGTCGATATTGGGAGACAACGTCTTCTTAAAACTTGCGATAAAAATTTAAAAGCTCCGACTCGTTTTGATTTTATAGGATTGCTCTTTTTCAGGCTACAAAGCATTTGTCTCTACAGCCACTGGTAGCTGTGTATGACATTTTTTAATGTCACAAAGAGTCACTAGTCTCTCAACAGACAATCACACCCAATACTTTGGCACTAAAGCAACAATACTTATTTTTTCAAAGCTAACTGCCCGATTTGATTTCTATTGTGGGTTTTAATAAGGTGTTTTCCATTACATAATTTAAATTAAAACTTGCTATTTTTCTTAGAATAAGATTACAGCAAATAATATTTTTAAAAGATCCACTCCGATCTGTAATTAAGTAAATTTAAAATTAACCTATCTTCAACCGGGTGACTGAAATTAAATGATGATTAAACTATAAAATACTATTAAAGCCTATGTAGTGACTTTTACGAAACTTTCCTCTTTGTGTATCTACTAGCATCTTCATTTTTGCATACATAACGCTACTGTTCATCATTTCTGGCTTTATTATTTACTTGCCGTCCTTCGCCCGGCTATGCTGGGGCTTCGGCCAGATACGTTCAGGCCATCCGTCCACCACACAGACGGCTTTGAATTGGTTCAGTGAGAGGGGGAATTTTCATAAGAGGCACTATTAATTTGCAGTCTCCCCCCACCCAACAAAAAGAAAAATTTGTTATTCATTTTAATAAACGAAAACTCACATAAATTTTTATTTATGTTAATTCAATACTAACTAACAAATAAAGGTAAAAAAAATTACTTACCTTCTTAAAATTTAATTAATTACCACTAGTTAATTGAAGTGGTACTTTAAAGTACCGCCAGTATTATAGGGTTGCAAAAATCTTCAAACTTTGAAAATTAATCAGAATGTTTAAAGAATTATATAATTATTTATTCTGAAACGCAGAACAATTTTAAATACTATAATGAAGATTTAACTTTGATTATATTAAAAAACATTTTTTTTTAAAATTTACACATAAAAAAATTACATATGCTGCATTTTGAATGAAGTTTTGATTGAACTTTTCTTTGTGCACAAAGCTCGCAGAGATCTCGATTTGACAGAAATGTTGGCCAATAGCATCCTTTATTTTGGAGCTGTATGTAATTTGAAACTGAAATCTCTCTCTCTTTCTCTCTCTCTCTCTTTTTTTTTTTTGGCATAGATTTGGAAGTGTATTTTGAGCCATCATTTACGGCTGATCTCTGTCTTCCTTTTCCTTAGGTTCTGCCTTTGCTTTCATAAGCAATCCCTGTGTTACACGACTTTTGTACTCTAGCAGGGAGATAGATTCATGTTTTTTGGTATATGTTATGTATTAATTTACACATGCTATTTCCAACATAGCAAAAAACAGCCTATGCCATCACTTTTTTGATTTTTTGTCTCTGTCATAGATCAATCGTAGCATATCCGACTTATCAACACCACCCATGTGTGCGTTATGCGTGCAGTAACATTCAAAAAATATCATCTGTAGATAGAAAGTGGAGAGAAAATGTAAGGAAATTTAAATTTATAATGTACCCAGGGAATGTATACTTGTGGTTCTATGTCAAAAAAACTGATAAAATGCAAAAATCATAAAATTAAAAAATATACATTAATATATTGAACACTAATATCTTTCATGTAACATCAGACTCCCTATTTCAATTCAAATGTTTAAAAAAATTGAAAAATAATAATATTTGAAAATTTCTCATTAAGTTCATTTTGAAAAATTCATGTATGTCTTACATATCTTATTTATTCCGCATTCATATTTTTCCAGTAGTTGCATGAAAATACTTCTTGCCAAATTCGAAAAATCTATTTCAAATGCAAAATTTTTCTTTGAATTTTCCAAGATGTCTCAGCAAGCATTGTTAATTAACATAAAAATAAACACAAAAATGTAAAAACCCTTATTTGAAGCATTTCTACACCGCAAAAGAAAAATAGCCAATTTTCTGTTGTATAAATAAGTCCACGTTGTTTACAATGCTCATAGTACTGACGGTACTTAGAAGTACCAGAGAGAAATTTGCTCGGTAAGCAACATATAAATGTCATATAGCTAAACAACTATGCTAAATAATAATCTAAGATCATATTAAACATGAAAAAAAATGTCATTCACTTATCTTCAATAGTTTTAGAGTAGCTAAGATGTAAGTTTCAGAGAAAATGACATTCACAAAATGTCTGTTTCAAACGCTACAACGGACGCTAAAATAATTTTACATCCAAAAATTGGCTAGTTAAAACTGCTCCTGCTATCTAGTAAGAATAAAGAAAGTATAAAGCACCGATCCTTTACAGTTCCATCAGTAATATACAAATAGAAGGTATTTTATAGGAGTTTAAAGAAAGTGGTACTTATAAGTACCGTCAGTACATAAAGGGTTAAAAAGTTAATTATTTAATTTTAAAAGTGTATTACTAATAATTAATAGCAATTAATTACTTATCAATTTACATTAAGATTCATAAAAAACTTTAAAACAATTTCTTTCGGCAGTAATACACAAAAATATTTTACAAACAGTACCACTAAAAGTAAAAATGTCAAATTGTGGAATAATTGTTAATCAAAATCAATTTAAAAACTAAACACGGTATAAATAACATAAGAAAAAAAGCATGTGAAATGTTATACGCATGAATAAAAAGAAAACCCAATATAAAAATCGCACATATTCTGCTTCACAATCATTAGAGACTTTTTTTTATTAAAAAGCGTTGCCATTCTGCAAGCAAACGATAATCAAAATTGATGCGCGTTATATAATATTATATATAAATTATTTAACACAAATATAAATAACAAAAAAATAGTTATTTAGTGTGCTGCCAGCCAAGCCACTTCATATTAAAAATAGAACCAAAAGGATAGAATGCAACTAATTCAGTTACCAATAATTCAAAAAATTATTTTAAATCGTAGTAAGCAACGAAAAACATCATACACACTTCAATAATTGCAAAACAAAACATGATAGTAAAATGGATCTTGTTAGTGATTCATTTTTTAGTGAGAATCACGCTGTGAAAGAATCACGCTGTGTTTACGTTTTGTTCCGTGGAGTATGCATTTAGAATTGAAATATCTCTAAAACTATTAAAGTAACAGAATAACTGTAGACAGAAAAAACTATCAGTTTTTAAAGCTCTTTCCAAATATGTAACATTTATGTACTTTCATGAAAAAAAAATACATCGATTTCGACGTTTTCAAATATGGCCGAATTTCATAATGGAAGCCCGGTTCACCCAGAATCGTGACAAGACAGACATAGCATTTGCTTTATTTATATAGATAGATAAAGAAACTCGGACTATCAAACAGATTAATGTTGTAGTTTTTCAATGTTTTCTAAATGAGAAAGCTAAAAATATCTTATACTTATTTAGAATGCCCTTTTTAAAAAATTCCCTTTTTCGAGGCCTCTTCGGGACTATTTGTTTGTTCTAAACAATCAATGAATTTGAAAAATTAACAGAATTTTTTTTTTCCATAGCAAACTGTAAAATACTAAAGCACATGTATTAAAGCAGTTCAGATATATTCTGTAAATGAACAAAAACTTCGTTAGGCTTCGAAATGATTTACAGCGAAAGATAAAGATGTTAATTACACCAAAATAAAAATAATTCCTCGATTGTTTTTTCCTCCTTTCGAAAGAACGGAATGATTTTTAATTGCCCGGTATTTGTATTTTTTAATTAATTAAGTGCATGCCATGCTTTTTTCAAAGATAATAATACGTGATTTCAATAAGTAAACTATAACTCACATACTTTTTGGATTTGAAGAGATTACAATTTCGAAACAGAGTTTAATAAGCCCTCGTGTATTGCCATGGGTACTGAAATCAAATAACAGCTACAGTAAAAGTGAATAAGTAAAATAGAGTAACAATAAATAAACCCAGAATTTAAATTTGCATTGAGTGCATTCTTTGAAACATCCCAACATTTCGAATATCTCAGCTATTTAATCCTAAGAAAACAGATCAGCAAATTGGAAATTTATTGAATAGTAGATGTTAAAACAGTAGAACAGTAAATAATCCAAACAGTGGGGAAATATTTGCTGCTAATCGATAAATCTTATTTGTTATTTAGCCATCGCGAGTATTCCGCATAAACGCGTTCAAGCAATTCTTAGGCTTTGTTCACATTGCTTCCGAAGATGAGTGAGGCGTCAGCGTTACTGACACAGATATTTTTAACTAATCTGAGGAGGTAAGAGATTGGTTAAAAATATTTCGATAACGGCATTTTCACACTGAATTCTAAGCTTTATGTAGCGCCAGCATTAAAAAATTTAACCAATCACAGAGCTCAATTCAGTGACCGCCCGTGATACCTCAAACCATTCACAGGTCATGTCAACAATCTTTGAGCCAACGGACTAACGTAACATAACCTTCCGTATTCAATGTGTGTGTTGGGGGGGGGGGGGCTAAGGTCCCTGGAGCTGACGACTGTCAGACTGCAGTCCGGTGTACATATGAATACAAGGAAATTGAAACACACAAATCACACAGTCACAGAGGAATTTTATTAACAAACGATGACACCGGCGATGGACGATGTATTGTAGCTCCCCTTTCTAGACGGGCTCAATTTGTAGGCGGAAGACTGAGGAGTTCTCCAGAATACAACCGAGTCTTATGCGGGAATCAAATCCGCGCCCCCGGCGTGGCAGGCTGATTGATGCCTTAACCTTTTAGCCAATGAGCGACGGGTTCAGTGTGAACAAGTCTTAATGCTAACGCTGCGTTCTGCTCTGGAAGCAATGTGAACGAGGGCTTACCCTAAAATATGGTGGACGTGTGTACGCGTTTTGAATCGTTTGCTTACTATTTGAATAGTCTCATAAAAGATTTTCTTGTCTATTGTGATAAAAACAACGTACTTTCATGGAAGTTTGGCAATATACGTTCATGAGAGAGGAAGGACTCGTGCTTCCCAACTGTAAACTAAATGTTCCCCTGTTCCACCGATGGGGATCTTTGTGATAGGGAATACGTAATATTTGTCCTCTTGTTTTCGCTTCTTTTTTAGCTATAGAATTAATTTTTGAAGGTAGAAATACAGCTAAACAAAGTGCTAATCTATTTCAAGCTGAAGTAAATTTCTGAGTTGGGATTGAAGTTATGCATGTCTTCTTTTTTAAACATCTTTATTGATTACAGAATTTAATTTGAAAGTAGATGGGCAATACCTGAAAAAAAATGCAAATGTAATTCTTCCTTCAACAGAACTTTTTGCTTTTCATTGGAAACTGGGATACAATTCAAATTTACTTCAGATTTTGTACTATCCCAGGACAATGCTCCATATCAGGAGCGGTACCTTGCAGCAGAAGATCATAGAAAGACCAAAAAACATGAAACGTTATTATTTACAGTCAGCGGGCTTTAGTAGAGAGCAGAGAGAGATATACAGGGTGGTCATAAAAAAACTTTGCCGATATATGGACCTCTAGTGGCTGTTTCGTTCAACCGATCGAAATGAGATTTCAGATGATGGATCCCATATGGAAAATGTGTAATCCAAATAAAAGTTTTATTTTGTCCGATTTGTGTTGTCATCAGTGATTGGTGCCTTGCCTCTGTCATATGCAAATTTCCTCCGTGCGCCTCGATCGTGTTTTTGTAGGCCGTTAACAGAGCTTCTCTTTGTGCGTGCATACCGCGTCCGTTTTTTGTGATACATGTACCATTCCAACGCTATTTAGAGCTTTCGCATGCGCTGAGCATTTTGCGAAGGGAAAAAGTGGGCGTTGCCACTCAAAGATTTCGAGTTTCTGTACCTATAGCCGTAACCGTGAGCGTCACTTTGTTGCCGTTCACAAAATCCTGAGCTCATACCTCTGAATAATTATATCTGAAATCTCATCTCGATCGGTTGAACGGATCGGCCGCTAGAGGTCCATATATCGGCTAAGTTTTTTTATGACCACCCTGTAGATGCATTTTCTTCACGTGTTGTGAGTACTCACTTCTGCTTCAGAAAACATTAACATCAAGGCCTTAGCCGGGATATGAACCCGGGCCCTCACGGCAACAACTGCGGGCTTCAAAATCCCCCCGTGTTCGGCCCCATTACTATAGTACCAGTTTAATTAATCAGTTCGAAAAAAATCTATGTGTAGAAACTTAATTTACAACTACATTTCATAAATTAAAAGCAAAATATATGTCTTTCTTCAGAGAAACCGCTCTGTATTCTTAAATTTATATTATTATAGGAATATTCCATATTCCTAAAGTTCTTCGAGAAACCCTGGAATTCTGAAACGTATAGTGCTGACAAAACTCTCTACTCTAAATAATGGAGAGGAAGTAAAACTTTCACTTAAATAAGTTTTATTTTATTCAAATCGTGGAGATATCAAATTCATTTATTTTCAAGAAGCTCCTTGAACATTTATTATAACGCACTCATAACGGTTTTGAAATTTTTCCTTTCAAATTTTCCCGACAATAACTACTTGCATACGTTAATAAATAAAATTCTTTTCACGTGGCATTCTCTGGGCGCATTTATATGGAGATATTTGGAATTTCTCAAAAATTCTATTTTCTCTGATAACGTTATCTTCAAGCACATTATTTGCATTGAGGTATTATGGTAAAATGCTGAATTACATCAAGCCTACCATTCTATTCTGGTGGTTTTATTTGTCAGAAACATTTATTATGGCAGTCTGTTTCGGTTTACATTTTTGTGGAAAATTTTTATGCTATGTCAGATATTGCAAATTATGTATCGCAATCTGTTAAAAAAAAAGATTTTCTTAAATTTCAGGCTTTATTTACCCATCTATACTAATATATAAAGAGAGAGGGGATTTTGTACGTGGAGGGTAATCTTCAGAACCACTGTACCTATTTGAAAAATTCTTTCACTGTTTGAAAGGTACATTATTCCAGATGGACATAGGCTATATATTATGTATATCTAATCAGTAAAAATAAAGTTAGGGGCTTAATCCTAACAATCTCCATTGTTACCGCTACTGTCCTCTACCGCTTTTTGTGGCGAAGTCTTCAACGATCCTTAGCGTGGTGCTATCTATATCTATACTAATATATAAAGAGAGAGGGGATTTTGTACGTGGAGGGTAATCTTCAGATCCACTGTACCTATTTGAAAAATTCTTTCACTGTTTGAAAGGTACATTATTCCAGATGGACATAGGCTATATATTATGTATATCTGATCAGTAGAAATAAAGTTAGGGGGGATACTCTAGATTTGTGTGCACGGCCGCCATCTTGGATTTTTCCGCCAGGGTTTGGCGCATTTCGCATGGCGATAGTTATTGCGTTCTGGTAAAAATAACCCAATGTCAAATTCTCTAATTTTAAGATCAAACAGTTATTTCTGATGTGATCTTTTAATTACAGTATAATAATTTTAGTTCAGATCTTGGCCTTGACCTGGAAATCTGAGTCAAATTGACTATACTCAAAAGAGTAAATTATTTTTAAAACTAAGAGTCTTTTTGTTGAAAAATTTTGAATCCATTATCAGTTTTTGTTAACTTATTAAATTTAAGTTGCTTTTAATTTTGTGTATCGATTGTCAATTAGTATACTATAATGATACACCATTTCATTTATTTGAAGTAAAAATTATCTGCCATCATTTTTTCGTAAAATGTAAAATACAGTATACATTTTAAATACAATATATTTTAAAATATTTTATAATTCCAAGTTGTAGTGGATTACAAATAAATTTAAATAACTGTAGTTCAACTTCTCTCTCCCCAGGAACCTAAGTTAAAAAGTTAGTTAAGGTTAAGTTATTGGTTTAGGAAAAGGTTTTTTTTTTCTTATTTCCAACACAGCAGGATAAATGGTCAAATAATCCTTGTCCCGATTTTATTGTATGCACCAAATATTTGGATAAGGTCAAATCTGAAGTAAAATTTCATTACCACAATGCCCTAACCAAAAAAAAAAAAAAGAAAAAAAAGAGGATCTGGTTACTCACCATAAATTTATGGGTTCATAATTATTTTACATTTTTCAAAGCTGAATTTTAGATAATTTTTAAATTGCAAGTTATTTAGGTGGTGCGAAAATGCTGTATTTTTTTCTAATTAACAATATATTGGCATAATATTTTGGTGATTCATTGCTATTAGTCAAAGAGTTAGGGCAAACGGAATAGATGGCACTGAAATTTTATCTGTAAGAAAAATTCATTTGACCAAATTTTTCATATGGATCATAATTTGAAAAGGTAGTTTTTAATTAAAAATGACAAAAAAAATCTCAGTCCAACGATTAAATGATTTTTCAAAAATATTTCTAAGTTTCACAATTTAAAAAGGTCGTTTTTATTAAAAAAGCTAAAAGAAAAACCCAAAATTTCCAATATTTGAGAATGATTTTTTCAAAAAAGTGGTTTTTATCAAAAACCCAAAAATAAATCTAAGTCCAACGTTTAAATGATTTTTCAAAAATATTTCTGAAGTTTCGTAATTTAAACAGGTGGTTTTTATTAAAAAAGCTAAAAAAGTTCAAAGTCCAGCGTTTTGAAAACACCGCTTAAAACACATTGGCAAGAAATTTTCCACTCCTCAAAACACGGTAAAATCGCCAAGTTGGCGAAAAAAAATCCAACATGGCGGCCGTACACACAATTATTAAGTAACGTAATATTAATTTGAATATTATTTTATGTCCTTAAAATAATTAAAAAAACATTCTTTACTTAAAATCCTTTTTTTATTTCATCTCTTACTCTAATTTTGAGATACCAATGTTTATCTATACTTCTATAATCTATAATCTATACTTATATAAAGAGAGAGCGATTTTGTACGTGGAGGGTAATCTTCAGAACCACTGTACCTATTTGAAAAATTCTTTCAGTGTTTGAAAGGTACAGTATTCTAGATGGACATAGGCTATATATTATGTATATCTAATCAGTAGAAATAAAGTTAGGGGCTTAATCCTAACAACCTCCATTGTTACCGCTACTGTCCTCTACCGCTTTTTGTGCCGAAGTCTTCAACGATCCTTAGCGTGGTGCTATCTATCTATACTTATATATAAAGAGAGAGCGATTTTGTACGTGGAGGGTAATCTCCAGAACCACTGCACCTATTTGAAAAATTCTTTCACTGTTTGAAAGACACATTATTCCAGATGGACATAGGCTATATATTATGTATATCTGATCAGTAGAAATAAAGTTAGGGGCTTAATCCTAACAATCTCCATTGTTACCGCTACTGTCCTCTACCGCTTTTTGTGCCGAAGACTTCAACGATCCTTAGCGTGGTGCTATCGCGGTGGGCTTCTGTTCTGACGTTAGCGGTTCGAACCTAGCTGTTCTCCGGCACGCCTTTTTCTTTTAAAAAATTAACTTTAATTATTAAGTAACGTAATATTAATTTGAATATTATTTTAGGTGCTTAAAATAATTAAAAAACAAAGAGAGGCTTCTATAGTAATGTATACTTCTATAATAATATATATGTGGAGGGTAATGCACAACTTTTGTACATTACAATGTACCTTACAACTTTTCCTTTGTCAACCGCAGTCAAGTAACCACAGCAACACCCTTTAGCTTACGGGGTCTGTTTTTCGAAATCGCTCTTTAGAACGGGAAAATGTTATCTACTTCCTATCCCCATTTTACTTGGGGGACATTCAGCTTGGGGGGTCAGGGGAAAGAGTGGTTAATTGCTTTCTTACTATTGAAGAAGAATTTCAATAGTAGTTCATCGACACCCCGTGCCTCTTTCATCTCTCAAAAAGGCTGAAAATGGATGAACCGCGGGTGAACCACCCTTCTGATGTCTCTTGACTGAAAAGAAATAGCTTCTAGCTAGAACGACAAAAGATTATTATTCAATCCTTTTTTGCAAGATTCACCCTCCGTTCCCGGGCAAAGCCGTTAGGAAAGTCAGAACGAAGTGGAATTCGAGACTATATCTCTGCCGACACCACACCGTATTTTTAGAGAGTATGTGCTTCGGATATATGCTATCCCACCCCGTAAGGATAAGATTGTAATATTTTAAAGATTCAAGTAGAGGAGGTATTGATAAATACAAAAAGGATTTTTGAAACTGGTAACGTTAAAGGGTTTATTGAAGAAAACTACATTTGGAACTACGCTTTTTATTGGATATTTAAGGTAAAAAAAGATTTACAATTTATTGGCTATCAACTGGAAATTTATTGGTATAATATTTTGTTCCACCCGGACAAAGTCGGGACGGGCCGCTAGTTTATTTATATTTTAGTCAATTTATTTTGTGTAAATGACGATATAAAAAGTATTTTTGTTTATGACGTTATATTATATATAGTCTATGGTATGTTCTGATGAGTCATATGAACTACATATCATAAAATTCACTGCATTGAAAAATTAAGTAAAATATACCAAATTATAATAATCATATTATACAGGTGATTTTAAAATTTAAAAATTTAACTCATAGATTCAACAATTAGAGCTAATTAGGTCATAGAAAAAGTTTTACAATCCATTCTAATTAGGTATCCATGGAGATAAATTAGCAACATATAACAAAAATCTTATTATTTTCTTTGAGGAACGTATGTAAGGATTACTAATTTTAATGCATGTTGTCATAGGGACATGACAATAAATCGATAGAGAGACAAAAAAGTTGAAAATTATAGGGCTAAGGTGAGTAAAGGAAGAAGAAATAAATCAATATAAAATGCAGGTAAAATAAAAAGGAATAATAGTAGAGTATGGTGGCGATGACGGAGCAAATAGGAATCATGAGCAATAAAATGGAATCGTTGAAGACAAGAATAAAGGTTACAAGAAGCCAGGTGCAGAAGGAATAAGTAAAAGGAGATCGAATCAGAGATTCGAGAAGACGCAGAGGCAAAATTTATGACGCCAATAAAACAGGGAGTGATCAAGGAGAGGACCCAGAAAGGGGATACGTGTGAAAAGGGCCAGAAATAGGAGCATTTGAAAAATAACGCCCACACCGATTACTGGTTGAAATGAAGTTTGAAAGAAATCGCAAACCAATGAAGAAGAAGAGATGGGAGATAATATGGCCAATAAGAGATTGGAAGAGACGTAACAAGAAATTAACTATGGAGAAAGAAAATTTGAAGATGATTTGATGTTACTCTGAGAGTTCGAAGTTATCTCAGAAAGAGTAGAGTCGCCATGAGTGAATGGTAGAGAAAGCTAAGCATTTGTACGAATTGACCGAGGCCGAGTTACAGTCTCTATGTATGAGTCTGCAAACTATTAATGAGCCCTGCATCCAGTTCCCAACGCCCAAATCGCCTGATGACCGGGGAGCACTGCGACCAAGTCCGAGTGTCCGCAACAACAATTAAGTATGAAGCCTTCCGACCAATGCCCAAATGCCCATGTCTACAAATATCGAGGAGCCACACGTCTACTGCCATACATCCACAATAAAAAGATGAACAACGACAGCCAGTAAAGGTACTGTTACCTTTTTCACTTAAGTCCCATATCATTGCTTCTCACAAAAGTGATGTTAATGCTAATGAATAATATAGAGCACGATGGTTAATTAAATTGTGTTAGGAGACTATATAATGTAGTGTCTGCTAATGCCTAAATAAGATGCTATAATAATAATAGGTATTATTATTTGAAGATTAGTTATTGCGGTTTTATTTATAGATTAAGGGTAACGAATATAGTTGCAATGTACGAGTTATGATTATATTTAGTGCAAAGTGTAGTTGCTCTAATGGAATATGTTATTGTTGTTGTTGTTGTTGCTAATGCCCACTGGTTGGAGGTTCTATTCACCAGGTCCTAATCGGTTATTGGGCTGAAAGGGATGGCTCCTGTTTTGAATTAGCAGCACAAGGGTCGGAGTCCCACTTGGCTAAATGACCAGTCCCGTAATTTTGAACCGAGTCAAGTGACGAGACTGAAACACTTGACCCTGCACCTCCAGAAGAAAATTTGAGAATTTCGAGGACATTGTTACCACGATCTATTTTACGTGCCCCGGACACCATTAGTAAACACGGCGATGGATTTATAGCGACGAGCATCGAACCAAGGACGTTCAGATCACTGGCCCGCTGCTCTTGCCAACTGGGTCACCGCGCCCTTTGTTATTCTTATAATTTATGTGTGTTTGTGTCCAAAAAATCTATTTGTCATTTCAAACCATAGTAGTTCTTGACTAAAAAAATGACAACAAAAACGCAATGTACGAGTTCAAGATAACCTATGGTGCTAAAATGTATTAAAACTAACCACTCAAGCTAACCAATAATTGCTTTCACTGCTACATTTGGTGTTGTACTATTCGATCACTGTAAGACATGTATAAATTATTTCATGTATAAATAATCACTATTGCGACTTTTTACTTGAGCTGAAATTTCCCGTTAGAAGCGGCTTGTATGTTAAAAATGACGTCACGTAAGGTGTTAACTATCTAGGCATATATAATCACTTTGCATGGGGAACAAAAAATATGAAAAGGAAACAATACTAGAGTACTAAAATTTACAAGTTGATGATATACCATAACTATAATTTGGGTGTTAATGCATGGATTGTATGAATGTGTTGTAGGGGTAGGTATCAAATATCTGGGAGTCTTACTGGCATTAAAGTATCAAAAATGTTTTAAAGTTATAATGTTTTAAAGGAATTAATATTTAAAGATCGGACATTCAATAATATTTTTCTTGGTTATTCTACAAGATAATTTTACAATTATCTGATATTCCTAAAATTTCTATTCGGATAAACTCTCAGCTGCACAAAGTGAACTAGAGATACGAGAAGACTGACCCTATTTTTTAAACATTAAAGCCAGTTGAATCCACGTTTTGGCACTCATGTATTACGGTATTATTATGTACTGGATTTTTTTATCGATAAGGAAAAGAAACTAATATCTTTATAAAAATAAACAGGGTTTTTTACTGTTTTCAAAAACACAATATTCTCAATGAAAAGAAAATCAGATTGTTAACGACCATATGCTTTGAATGTCGCCATGTTGTATCATTCCTATCATATGTGCCTATGCAAAGCTGGGGACAGAGCCACACCACTTGTAAACTTACAATATGCATCAAATGACATTAATTTTAAAATTCATATCATTAGAAATAATCAGTTTACAAGTCAGCAGAAATTGTTGATATTAGCTAAAAATCTCTTAGCCATATTTGAAATATTTATCCTTCACATTTGAAATCGCGATTGGACAAGCAATTATGGCAATACATGTCCTAACTCACTACTTAACATACTACTTAGAATTAACGCAGTATTAGAGTAACTTACTTCGATTAATTTGAGTTGAGGAGAATATTTCTGAAACCTGTAACGAAAAATCTAGTTCCTGTAAAATATTTTTCAGGTTCATTCACATGTTTTATTTATTATGGGCGAAATAAAAAGGTCGAAAGTCCATTTAAAAAATTTTTCCTAATAGTGCCTTTGTTTATGAAAGTGTTCTATGTCATTGTGCAGGTGATTACGAAAGTGGATTGTCAAGAATCTAAAAAAAAAATGAGTTTATTAGCCTTTTCATGCTCCATTCTTTTACATTAATGTAATCTGGAGCAGTCTTTGCAAAAATTTTAAAAAATGAACCATAAATATTTTCTGAAATATTTTATTATATAGTATAAAACTGCTTTTCATTTTTTTTTCAAATTCAAACCTTCAAATACCTCGAAACGAAAAATATATGACTTACACTTTTGTAATCACCGATAAAATGACTTTGGCCACTTACTTTAAGGGCACAATTCATTGTGAGATGTTAACGTTATGAAATCATACGCAGTATCAGATCCTGCAAGTACACTGAGTAAAGTCTCATATATAAATCCAAAGCCGTAAATAAATCCAAATTTTTTTTTCTAAATGTCAGTGTAAAAAATTAGAGGCTAAAACATGAATAATATTTGGACAAAAACAAAAAAAGTTGAAACAAGAAATGTTAAACGAATATTTTCGTAAAGTTATTAAGAAAATAAAAAAGAAAAATTCAGACGACCCATTTGCGAAAATCCTTTACTTCGAATATTTTGAAATGCAACGTGATCAAAATATTTTTGAAAGCTTTATTATACAAATTTAAAAAAGAAAATGTGATACTGAGTAATGTAGATAGCCGCTAGGAGCCATTTTATTTCTTCAGGGTTCAAATGAATTATTTTTCCAGAAACGTTTTGCATTTAACTTCTAGAAGTCACTTTATAATCACACTACGTTGAGAATAAGATCCATTGAGTTGTTTTGTTTCTTCTCAATACATAGAGAGAAATTCAGAGATTGTAATTCCATGTCCAAGTATAGAGGGATGAATATGGGAAACGAATAAACGGATTTGGGTACTTACGTATTAACGCCACAGCAGCTACAGATTTGGCGGTTTTTAAGTGCCGCCAATCTACGCCTAAAATTTTTGCGACGAATCATAAAATAAAACACTTTATTTAAAATCAAAATACTTATATACATATGTATGTATATATATATATATATATATATATATATATATATATATATATATATATATATATATATATATATATATATATATATATATATTGGCACATTAGCGCAACTTCCGCTGCGGTGGCGTTAATACGTAAGTCCCCGTATTTGTATAGTTTGACGGCATCTGCTTTCGGTGAGTGTTTGGACAATTTAGTCCTAGCAGAATAATATAGTGGCTTGTAACGTCTCACAGTAGCCTTTAACTGAAAAAAATACATTATCAAAGTAGTTAAACAATGAGAGTTTATTATTATGGGTGTATCCGCGCCCCCGCAGTAGATATCTTGATGCGATAAAAATCTACAGCACAGTATATACACAAGCAGTGCCTTATTAATAATCTTTCCCACACTCTGATTGGCGTAGCTGATATCGTGCCAAATTTTAGCGAAAAGATAGCAACAAAGTAAGTGTATACCTGTGGAATATTGTTCATTATTTCACCTCCTAATATTTACCTAATATAGTCCTATTTATATTATTTAAATTTTCACCTGTTCGTAGCCAATTGGACTCTGATCCTTGTGGTGCTAATTAAAACTGGAGCCGCCCTCTTCAGCACAATAGCCTATATGAACCTGATTTAAAACCTCCAAACAGAGGGCATTAACAACAACAACAACAACAACAAATTGTCATTTGCATTTTAAATTTTAAAGCAGTTATCATATTTCATTACTATCTAGTTGAATTTCCCTGATACAATCGATGGCATCTATTCTCTGCCCTTTATTTTTCCCGTGGTTGCATTAGTGGCGTTTCATCAATCTGCCTTATACCTTGGCTACTTTGTTTTTCGTAATTTTATCATTTAGATGAAGGTCACGTGACTCCGTGGGTATCACTGCACAGTCGCAACGGATAGTTTGATGCTGTAAAATTCTGCTGGAGCCTTTCAACACCAATAGTGAATAGGTATGATTATAAACAATGACTGTTTAAAATCATGCCTACTTTTTTTTTCTTAAACTCACGTGACACCTGACTGTGTCATAGCACTCGTCAAGGGAAAATTTTGCCGTACAAGAAGGATTTATCTTCAGTGACACAGATGTCGAGAGTTTATTATTGTCTGGAATGAACCTTCAACTGATGAGTTTATTTTTATGACAGCCTGTTTTTGTTTTAGTGTTTGCATTACAATATCCTATTCTTTAGTTTTAATTATGAGGCAAGAATATTTAAAATTTATTCTTAAATATTTATGCTGTTTAAATTACTTAAAACTGACTGGATATTCTGTATATGCAAGTCATTTTGTTGTCCGCTATGTTGTCGTTATCGTCGTTTTTTAGTGCGATTTTTGGCGAATTTTAAAAACTTACCGAAACCGCTCCAAGGGGTACCCACTTTTTTACTTTAGCCCGTATTTTTGTAATCGACAACAATTTACGTCACAAGGATGTTAATTTCAAAAGCAAAGTTTTTGCATGCCCTGTGATAATGGTCTAAATCTACCGTTTTTAAGTAATTTTAAATTTGGATTAAAATTTATAATTACGTGATTTATACCTGCTTTATCTCAACTTTCTAATTTCAATATTTTCTATTTACACTTATTGCATAACATAAATATTGATTATGAAACATGTTTCCACGGTATTTTACGATCAGAAAAGGTATATTTGACAAAAAAGACGTCTACCTGCGCGATACTGCTACTTCTGAAGAAAGATGTAGTAGTTCAGAATCAGATGACTTAGAGGATATATACAAAGAAAGTCCTAGTTTCGAGAATTATGATTACCCAGATGATTTCTGGAGATTTCAGAAGTGTATTAAATACTTAAGCTCTGGAAGACCTCTCATAACATCCCTGTCTTTACTAAGCAGTATTGACTGCGACTTTCAGGATCCGGTGATGCTGAAAGGTTTGCAAAACCACAGAGTTGTTGAAATTTTGTTAAATGTTTTGAGCTGTAATGATAAACGAGTGCAGATGGTATCTCTGAGGTTTCTAAAAAAACTCAGTACAATACGAGCACTACGGCACAAGATAGTTTATTTAGGGGGAGTTGAATCATTGGTTTCTCTTCTTGGTGAACCTCTAATAGACCTCAAACAAGAAGTTGCTGAAACTATCACAAGTGTGGCTGTTTTCCACAAAGCTTGGAAAGCTGTGCGACTTAGTGGTGGTATCCCTTTGTTAGTCAATCTTATTTACTTACCTAAAACACTATTAAATGAAACTAATAAATCACTCAGCAGACAACTTACTGCTGTTATTAACGCTGCACAAGCAGCAGCTCAAACTCTCTTTACTGTCTGCAAATGTCGAAAAAATCAAAAAGAATTTTTACTCAGTGGTGCTTTACGAGGATGCCAGAATATTTTGAAAACATCTCACATCAAGTTAGGGGCAATCATAATGCAGCTTGTTCAACGTTGTTCTTCGCATAAAGAGGTAAGACTTGCTGTTAGAGGCTTGGGCATGTTAGAAGATTTCCATCAGCACTTTTATAGTGACGATCAAAAACTCATGCAAGCAGCAGCGCAAGCCGCGTACATTTGCGCAGAAGGAGAGGAATCTAAAATATTTTTTGGAAAACTGGGTTTCGTGGATAAATTATACGAAATTATTCAACGATCAATATTTCACTCAGATGACAAATTCATGATAGCCATATCAGGAGCTTTATGGAAATCTTCAGAAAATGAAGTTAATTCCAAGCGTCTACAAGCTCTAAATGCTGCTCCATTTCTCATACAATTATTGAGCACACAATCGGCAAAAGTGCAGGAACATGTTGTTGCATGCCTTACATGCTGTATGACTAACCCTCAAACTCGTACCACAGTCAGAAAAAATAACGGCATTGAAACTTTAATTGGACTTTTGTACACAATTCATGCACCTCTCATAATGCACTTAAACAAAGCACTGGCTATTGCATCGGGAGACAATGAGTGTCTAGTTTTGATGGAGAAGTATAATGCATTGCGTCTGATATGGTCACACTTGAAGAATGATAATGTATCAGTAGTATCAAACACTGCCTGGCAATTAACGTCGGTACTGAAAAATATTGATAATTCTGCTGTTTATATACGGTCTTTAGTTGGAGGGGTTCAGCTGCTTACCGATCTCTTAAAATCAGAGCATACACGAGTGCTGACTCCCATCTGTGCTTTAATAGTCATTCTATCCAAAGAGCAAGAAAATCTGAGAATCTTAACCGATTACCAAGTTGTTAAACGCCTCTCGAAGTTAACTGGTACGAAATGCCGACGCTTACGATATCACTTATGCATGGCGATAACCGCTTGTTGTCCTTACAGAAATAACCGTCAAGAGTTTGCCAGGCGTAAAATTGTTTTTCCATTAATAAATATTTTGAAAAGCAAATCTCCAGTGGTATCTGGTGCAGCTACCCATGCTCTTAACCAGTTATCTTGGATTCCTGTTTGGTGTGCGGTGATGTACAATAGTCCAGGGGTATACAAAGTCTTAATAGAACAGATGAAACACGAGAACCCTAAAGTCCAGGAATGTGCTGCTGATATAATTCAGAAAATGCGTCTATTTGCTTTGAATCGGGACGGAAATGTCCCACTGTGGTTAATTAAGAAATATGCTCTATTTTTATCAAAACAGTAATATCTATTAAGCATGAAATTTTCTAGAATTCTATTTCTAATAAATACGACCTTTGTACGGAAGCAGTGTTTATACATAAAAGGGAATAAATAATGATATTTTAATGCATAATACCGTATTCATAGATGTCTGTTTTTTAAGGCCGTGGTGCAACTGTGCTCTTTATACCATTCATTATAATGTCAGACACTAGAAGTCAGAATCACATGCTCTTGAACAGCGCCCGACCGACCATGAAGCATGTAACTTCCATTGGATAATTCTATCATTGATTAAGTTTCTCTATGATGAAGCTGATCTTCTTTAACTACGAGACTTCTCTCGTCCAAAAAGAGTTTTTTTACTCATATATCATCATCGGCTGTCTTGATACAAACAAATAATGCAGAAACAGAGTATTTCTGTAGCGATTTTACGTACGTTATATCCCTGAGGAAATGCATTTTACAAGAGGAAAAAAAATAATATGTAAGAATCCAACACCTCAAAAGAGTGATATTATGACCTTGTACCAAAGTAAACAAATTTAGTGAATATCCTGGTATTGCCGTTAACTATTGAAAGTATCCATGGTGTTATCAATTTAGATAAGAAAAAGACTCAAAAACAAATTTGACACTTAGAGGAAGAATTGCAAGAGGAAACTAACCACCTGGAAACAGGTTTTAAAAGATTAAAAATCTAAGGGGAAAATACTGGGAAGTTAGTTGCAGTCAAAACTAAAGTATAAAAAGGTCTCTAAAGGAAGTTTTACATATCAAAAGCTGAGTATAAAATGGTCAGGGTATATATACAAAAAATAAATCTTTTAATCGGTCTGTTGAATAAACGAAATTATATATTGGCTTCTGAAGCATGATTAATTGAAACTTTTATTCATTTTTACACCCCTAAGGCACTGCGATGAGTGTTCTTTATATGTTTTCGATTACAGCACCTGAATTTTGGTCCATCTACCTAATTTTTTTTGGCTGTGCAGTAGGTACTTTTTTCCAGAGGATACTGAAACATCACCACTTAGAATTTGTTGGCCAGTTTATTATTGGAGCACCATATAGCACTATATAAGTAACCCAAGGTTCTGTCTAAGACCCTATGAGTGGACATCACAAGAATTTCTATGCCTTAGACTTGACTCGATCCCGACCACACTGTAAAGAAGCTAACGACGCTAATTACTATAAAATGTGGGAGACATTTATGTAAACCCAGACTTGCAATTTCGTTTTTTCTAAAATAGCTCCTTTTCTCTACAGTATCAACTGTATTATCTTTCAACCATTCTCCTCTATTTATATAAAAATATTTTTATACATGAATAATTTATAGTCAGACCTAATACAGAGCTAATAGAGAGAAATAGAGCAAAAAGAATTCATTTTTTCATATATAACTTCCCCTTATATGAGCAAATGAAACTAAAGAATAATATATCAGGAGTGTTATTAGGAAAGAAGTATTTCAGAGGTATTGTGATGCTGAAAGCATGGGATTATGCACATCTTCATAATAATACTGAAAAAGATATGTTGTCACCACTTTAAGTTAACTGTTAATATGACATAGAGTAAGCAAACCTGCAGTTTACTGCAAAAAGTTTCACAACCACTGAGGGTTTAGAAAAAAGGAAAATATACGAGGTTTAAGGTTTGATAAATTTTTCACTGTTTATTGCATTTTTTATAGAAAGAATGGAAATTATAAGTTAACTGTTAATATGACATAGAGTAAGCAAACCTGCAGTTTACTGCAAAAAGTTTCACAACCACTGAGGGTTTAGAAAAAAAGAAAATATACGAGGTTTAAGGTTTGATAAATTTTTCACTGTTTATTGCATTTTTTATGCCTCTTCTTCCATTATTTTCAACACCAGTTATGACCAACCAATCCTCTGTATTTAATCTACAGGGCTTCCTTTTTCCATGTTGTTTATGCTTAGATTGAGAACAAAACTATCGTTTTCTTTCTATGATCTTACATTTTTCGTTTTTAAACTAAACTTTTTGATCATTTATATATATATATATATATATATATATATATATATATATATATATATATATATATATATATATATATATATATATATATATATATATATATATATATATATATATATATATATATATATACATACAGGGCTAGATTTGAGGCGGTACCTCTCTTTAGGTGTCAATAATTTGGAATACTCCCCCACACACTCCGGAAGGTTACCGTTCCGGCACCTCTATTTCTAGAAATCTCGCATATATATATATATATATATATATATATATATATATACATGTGTGTGTGTGTACACGCATTAATGTCGTCTCTCTCAAAGTATTTCAAAATGGAAAATTTTAGCTCAGTCTTAAACCGTCAAGCTATAGTACCTTTTTCAAAGAATTTACTCAGCTTTAAGACTGTAGGTCTAGGATAAAACTTCTTGAGAAAAGAAAGAGTTATATAAAAGGAATTAAAGAACTTTCTCAAAGACGTTCAACTCCAGGGAAGTGCTTATATCTGCCCGTTTTTCACAAGAATCTTTTTAATATCCTCCTATAGCTCTTTTAAAGAATTCCGATTTGATGGATTTTCTTTATCCGCTGGAATTTCAGTTAACAGCTCTCAGTTGCTCAAACCTCATTTTATTGGAGTTCATAGAATGAGGGAACCACAAGAATTTGTTAAAAGAAATAAGTTCAGTACCTTTTTTTTCTTCCACAGACCAGAATTCAGATTTGATGGAATATAATTATGAGGAATTATGCAGAAGTTTTGTGACGTATATCGGTATACTGGTTAACGCTGACTGTCAGTGTTAGCAGTCAAACTTGTAATTTCACTGAAGCTTTTATGGCTACATAAAGAGACTAGCTGGCAATTGAGCGACCCTTTTTTCAGGTTAATCCTTTATGGACTCAAATAATTTTAAAAGATTTATACGGTCGCAACGACCGTAAAGGGTATTTTGAAATTATTTGAGCTTTGCCATCACATATCCATATTCCCTATCTTCGTAATCTCAAAAACGATAAAAGGCAAAGCTTTTATAATAAATGGCTGTTAAGAGTGGTAAATTATTAAACAAAAAGAGATACGAAAAATATATACTTCCACGTTGTATAACTGCAGTAAAAATTAAATAAATAAGGTAAAAGCTTCTTGACTCCATATAATATATAAGATTTTATAGATTTACATCTATTGTACCACCCCCGACAAATTGCTATTCCTATTGACACGAAACTATTCATGCATTTCTTGTCATTTTACCCCTGTTCTTATTTGCTCATTTCGTCCTATCTTTGTCCCTCTTTAATGACTGCCGCTTGTTCATAAATTTTGTCTCCCCCTTCCCTTAGACCTATTAACTTGTTTGGAGTTTTTCTATACCTTCACGTCCGCGAGAGAATATCCCGTCAGAAATTTACTCCTTTGGGTCTCCTTTCAATGGATTCTCCTGGAAGAGCTACTTTATAAAAGAAGCAGAATTACGAAGCTGCTACTTACAGCTTATTCGTTTTGCCCGAAATCCTTTGTGATTGAAAAGCAAATTGATATTTTATTAATGAGATAATATCATGAATCAAGCGTTCTGCCACACTTTCTCTAATTTATCCATTTCTACTTCACTTAAAACACAGCTGCGTTTTGTTGGAAATGAATCTTTATTCTGGACAGTTGAACTGCACCATTACGCCTTTACGTCCTGTGCTGGATCTTAATGAGCCCTAAATTCTTATCTGTCTGAGAAAGACCAAAGGGGCTCCTGATAACAGACTGAAATAGCTTTTTTACCGTTTCGAATACGCAGGTATTGAATCCTAGAGCTCATGCTTCCCAAACATATGAGCTATACAAATAAAACTTCTGTACCATAATTATTTTCTGAGTCTCACAAATTTATTGACCCTCAAGCCGGATTCTCCCGGAAAATGTGCATTTTCTTTAGGTCCTTAACGTTTCAGAAACTGTACCTGTCGAATAGAAAACTTCCCCAAAATGAGCATCTACGTTTAGCGGATTGTTATGTTAATCTAAAAGCTCATTAATAGACAATGAGTTGTGTTTATTTTTCCTTTATGTATAAACTCTTACAGGTGTATTAAAATTAAATTTTAGAACGAAGTTCTTTTACGCGGCTTACAGTAGAGTGAACTGGCAGAAATCGTCACCTAAGAAAAAAGCATTATGCCTCTTCCAGGCGACCTGCCTTAGTTTGCTATTGCTGGCTTGTGGCGTTCGCTTTTGGTTCCCACCCTGTCACCGTGAGTTCGATTCCCACTGGTGCGTTGTTTCACCTCCTGCACTCGCGGGTGTTCAACTCCGGCTTTTCTGCTATTTAAAATCTCAACTTAGTCTTAACTTAATGTTTTCTCCTAGTTTATTAATTCTTATTATTTATTCAATCTTTTTTTATTTGGTGATAATATGAATACAGTTAGTTGTAATTTTAATTCTAAGCTCGGGCTTGTGGCGGCCCAGTGGTACAGCGCGCTGGTTTTCGGTGCTGAGGGTGCTCAGATCGAGTCCCAGCGTTGCGCCACGAAAAATGCCTCCGTTCGTGTCGTCCCTTCAGAGGAGGTAATGCTGTTCGCCTATATGGTGCCCCCACAATAAAATGGACAGTAAAACTGCGGCGTAGTAAGGGCCAATGTTTGAATACAAGTGCCTCCGCATTGGATTTAAAAAAAAAAAAAAAAAAAAAAAAAAAAAAAAAAAAAAAATTCTAAGCTTTAGCTTTGTGGCAAAGTTTTCACTCGTCATTTCAGTTTGAAAAGGCATTTGATAGAAAATCGTAACCTGTGTGTAATAAATGAGATTTTAAGGTATTTGTCTATCTTTTGGGCACTTTTTTTTAAAAATGTGAAATTTTTATTAAACACGTGTTTTTAGTTAAAACAGGGAACAAAACTATGGATTGCTAAACCTTCTATAGCAAAATCTAACCAATATATTTCCCTTTTTTTCAACAATATATTAGTAAATCACTTATCTGTGTTATGAAGCAAACGAGGAACAGCTTCCCAATTGACCCGTTTTCTCGCCAAGCCAATTTTTTCGCGCCAACCTTGGCGCCATTGTTGTTTACCCCAGCCCTCCGCACAGCAAGTGAGTAAGACTGGTTCGCTTACTTATTAAACTTTTACAATAAAATGAGAGTATAAAGAGATTTATTAATAAATAAAACTTACTTGTAAATATCCGGTGATGATTTTTAAAATATTGAAGTTTATTATTAAAAAACATCGTTCTTCTTACCACTACTACTCACCAAAAGAGAACATTCCCTTAGAAATCGGTGGAAAACGAGACTATTTCTAGAAATATCAACTATAAATAACCTATTGGGGATACCGTCCGAGCCGAACGCATGGTTACCGCCAATTTTGCAATCCGACTTGGATAGTCTAACTAATGCAGCCTGATATTTAGAAACAATACTGCTAATGGGCAACATAACTATTTAGTTTACTTTAATAAAGCTATAAAAAATTAAGTTTTTTACAAAGTAAAAGTAATAATTCTAAAATAATATCTAATTGACAAACTAAATCACTACAATGTATTTGAAAATTTAATGCAAATATATTATATATTAATATAGTAAACTATTTATATATGTATAAATAAGCTATGTATAAGTATATTTAGCTTAAATAAAGTATAAAAACTCTAAAAATGAAGTTAGAAAATCGTATAGTCACCAACCACGTGTTAATCCAATGAAGAATCCGCCGGTCAAGCAGCTAACAGAGCAGAAAAAAAATCTGAACTAACTTTTGACCTCCTGAACCGGCTAGCTTAATATTACAGCAACCCTTGTCACGTAGTTCGTCAAGGCGGGATTTCCGAGCCCAGGGAACGATCCGCGCCACAAGGATTGGCGCGAAATCGCCTTGGCGAGAAATCGGGTCAATAAGGAATCTTAGCCGCAAAGGGAACGATTACCAATACCTCTTAAATTTACTAAAATATACCAGATTGTGTATACACAACATGGTTTTCTTTAAAAAAATTGATAAATCTTTCAATAAAAATAGCTCTTAAATTAATAAATACCTAATTACAACCAATATTTTGCTTAATAACATACTATTAAATAAGCAGAACCTTGTGACATAATTTTATTTTGGATGTTTTTTGGTTAAATTCTCCTAACGAATCTCGTAACGATGATCAGAAAAGCAGAAAAAGACAGAAGATTGTAATGGAAGCTAGTTGTATTTGGTAATACGAGATGGCGTCCCTATCTGTCATATTTGAACAAGAGATGGCGCCACGAAAAATATAGAGCAAACGAGTTGTCTTTATCCACTTCTCTCCAGGCGACCTTACCCTCTCTTTCTCTTTGTCTCTTTCTATTATATACGGTTGTATGTGTATGTGTTCGTGCGAGTATCGAGATTCAAGCAGCAAGCATTGTACGCGGTCAGCTGTATAACCTCAATTCTAAATACGTGTAAATATTATTTAAACTTATTTTTGTTTGTTATTGTTTAAATTCACAAGGAATTTATATTGTGTCATTATTGCAATTTTATAATGGAAAGTCGAGAAACAGAATCTGCAGCAAGTGTAAATAATGCAAACTTAGAAAAGTAAGTTAATAAATCATATAACTTAATACAAGTATTTACGGTTTACATTCATTTAATATACATGTGATTCGAGTCTTTACTATTTACTATTTGCATGCATTATAGAGAAATAATAGTGAAATCATGTGTTCAGCATCAAAAAGAGTATCGAAAAAGGAAAAAAAATCCAAAATCAACTTCAGAGTGCGAAAAAAATACCAAAAACAAACGCTCAATGTCAACAACAATTCCGGCAGAATCAAAAAGAAAAAGTACAGCAGAATGAAACATTGAATCTTGCTAGGTATGATATATATATATATATATCTTTTGCATGAGAATAAGAAACGAGTTTATTTTTTTATTGTTATTGTTTTAATTCGCACGGGATTTATATTGTGTCATTATTTTATTTTTGTTGGTGATCAAATAATAAAATTAATCCGACTAAAAATTATGCTAGGTAACATCTAAATCAAAATAATTAATTTATATATTAAAAATTTTAATTTTAATAAAAAAAATTTAGATTTTTTGGAACGAAGTTTTTTACGTGGCTTACAGTAGAGTGAACTGACAGAAATCGTCACGTAAGGAAAAAGCGGTATGCCCCTTCCAGGCGACTCTCCTTCGCTTGCTATTGCTGGCTTGTGACGTTCGCTTTTGTCTCCCACCCTGTCACCGTGAGTTCGATCCTCACTGGTGCATTGTTTCACCTCCTGCACTCGCGGATGTTCAACTCCGGCTTTTCTACTATTTAAAATCTCAAAAAAAAAATTTTATTTAGAATTTTTTACATATAATTTATAATTCATTATTTTATATTTATTTTTTAATAAATGACTATTTTTCCTAAAATATTAAATGAAATTTATTGATTTAAATCCTTACTTTACATTTTTGCTTTGAAAAAATGATAAATATAAAAATAAAATATACAAATTAGAGAGAGAGAGAATGAGAGAGAGTTGGTTGATTGAATAAAAAACGGCTGCGCTTTTTTGAGTGACAAAAATACACTAATATAATCAATAGAAATCTACATATTAAATCACGTTTAGAGTTGAAAATATAACAATTTTTTTGTTACTTGCTTGGTATTGTCCGAACAATCTTAACAACAATAAAAAATTATATTAATTTTTATTAATTTTTTAGAAAAAAAATGCTGAACGGGCTATAAGATATAGAGATAAATTGAAATTAAAAAAGCAATGTGCTGAACTTGACTCTGTTCTATGATCGAAAGAAGATTCATTACCGACGGTATTAATCGAAAATAATAAAGAAACTGATCATCGCCATGATACAAACTGTGAAGAATTAATCTATATTCAGTTTCAAATTCGACAACCAATAAATATTGAAGCTCAGTAGTAAGTCTAAATTTCCCATCATTTGAAGCCCCATACTAGGAACATGATGAATGTTCAACGCCAAACGTCCTATTACATCATGAAATAGACATTGCTGGCGACCGTAACTGCCTTATTTCATCTCTCATAAGAATTTTACATCTTCAAATATCTGCATAAGTCCTTCGACAGCAACTTTATAATTCATCCTGCTTAAATGCTTGTCAAAATCCAATTAGTGCAAGAAGTATACTAAGTAGTGAATTTGAATACAGAGATTTACATTGTTTATTCATATTTTCCAGAACATACAATCAAAATATATGCGTGCACTTTCATTATTTTAATAATAATACAAAAAGAGAAGTTGTTCGTTTTTGTTATTTTAAAAATACACTAATATAATCAATAGAAATCTACATATTAAATCACGTTTAGAGTTCAAAAAATAACGTAAGGAACTTTGTTCCTGACGGGGATCCCCCGACCGCACAATTTTTTCATTATATAATGTTTTACATAAAAATAAGTGACCCCAAAATTCACTTTAATAATAAAAAAATTAATATGATGTCTTTTTTTCCAGAAAGTGGGCAATATAATACGAGATACTCTACCAACCGACACGCGTGGGGTCAATACGATTCATGGAAAGAGTGGTTGGCCAACTATTCGTATTCATGAAAATGAATTTCACTTCTTATATAGATTTTAAAGACATGAAGCTATAGAGTTTTACTTTCACTTCTACCCAAACTTAGGTGTATATAATTTGAAGTGGCACTCTAAATGAATTTGATACAAACACAGTTTATACAGGAAACAATGTTTATTGAATTCGTTGCACATATAGAATTTGCCTTTACAGCAATAAGCATACGTACTACTTGTACGGAATATATATTAGCATTCAATAAAAATACACTTTGCAAATACTCACAAGCCAGCAGAGAGTCAAACCAGCAGTACTGCCACGTAAACTTTGGGCCCCTAAGCACTAGCGCAGGATAGCACCTGGATCTGTTTACCTCGTAGCTCCCTCTCGCTTATCTATCAACTTTAACAACCTCTAAACTTAATCAAGCTGCTTGGTATTTATACCAAGCGCGTATGCCGAAATTAGCATATCTCAAGCAGCTTCTTTAATTCATTCACTCAAAAGTTCGATTCTTGTGAATCGAATCTTATGTATACCTTACAAAGCTCATTTTCAATAAATAAATTACGAGGATTTTTTTTTTCATTTGACAACATATTGTTCATATATTCTTGACAAACATTTTGAATAAGGTAATAAAATGATGGAATTTTTAAACGTGTCATTACAGGTATTTTTTCAAACATCATTAAGAATAAAAAAATATTTTATAAAAAATATTGAGCTTAATCTATTTCAATTTGCTATAAATCGGTGATTCATATTTTTCTATAATTTCAAACTTTAAATATCTAGTTTTGTCAGTTTATCACCCATTTTCTAGAAATATGATCTCGTGAAGAAAAACGAAACTTGTGCTACGAAATGGCATTAAATATACTTATAAATTGAGTAGAAATAATTCTAAATTCGAGAAGATATTTTAACGAAATTTCTTTTATTCTGTTTCCACCAATATTAAAAATAACGTATTCTTATATATATATATATATCTTGTGTGCTGCTTTACTAGCATTATATGACAGACAAATTTCAGATTTTTAGCTTTATTTAGATAGACAGCCCACAAACAGAAGATCATGGAAGCCATCAAGGAAAGGACAGTTGCAAGAAAAGACAACCAAAAAAGAAAAGAAGAAAAATTTCCTAGACATCTGGTTGATTATCTGTGATGCAAAATCAAAATTATAACAAGTATACCTGTCTCCCATTATTTTGGTAGCAGCAGTTCTCAGCAGGGCGCTAAAATGCTCTCATGTAGGTGGGAGAACTATATCATGATATTTTTCGTAATAACTGTTGTTTGTCACCATCAGGTATTATTATTATAACTGCTTTTCAGATAACATGCAAAAAAAGCACAATTTCAAACAGATTAAGAAGACATGTGTTTATATATTATAGCAAGGAGGCAAATATGATATTTAGATAGAAATGGGCTGCTTAAATGTGTGCGTATACCCTAAAGCAAAGGAAAAGACTTTGGGAGAACAAGATTTATTTTTAAACTGAAATAAGATAAAATAATCACACACAGCTTCGTAAAATCTAGAATAAAGATTTGGCGCATTTTGTCCATTCTGGACCCTTGCGCCATAAAACTTTCAACCAACCAACCGAACAGAATAAATATTAAAATTGGCACCTAGTTTTGAGCAAATAATTAGATGAGGAGTGGAGATATGAAAGGGATTCGGGAAAGGGTACGTCAAAGAAAGGAGTAAGGGAGTAAAGATTTATGTTCTCAAGTCCGTTTAAAAAGACACGCCCGAAAACAAACAAGAGAACAAGAAAAGGGGAAAGTGCTGTCTGTCGATATACAGGAAGTTTTGTTACCCCTTTTCCCCTATCTTTTCCTAAGTCTGCAATTTCCGTTACTTATATCAAAGAGTTTATGTTCCTCGTATATATGAATCCCCCATACAGACAATCACACCCAATGTACCCCAGATTTAAAAAGATCCAAATTATTAGTTCGAAACTAGTAGCCAATTTTGATTTTTATATTTCATGAAGCTTGTTTTTGAGCCTTATACAAGTTTCATGTAAGTAACAGAAATCGATTTCTAAAACAGATCTTTACGCCAATACAAACTCGAGAAAATTCGCTGGAACGTTGAAAAGTTGTTAAAAACAACGTACAATAGGATATTTTAGACGACATTTCGATTCAGAGAATAATCGAATAATATGAAAAATTCAAGCTAGTTTCTCCGTTGCTCCGAAATGAATGTTTATTTTCAAATAATGTAATGAAATAGTTTAGTTCATTTCTACAATAGTTCAAGAATGATCAGAACAATTGTTTATTATTATATTTTTTCGTAATTTCTGGGATCTGAAATAAAGGTGCTTTAAAGGATATTTTTCCCATGTTTTTATTAACTTGCTTTTATGTTTGTTTGTGTGTTTGTTTGCGTCTGTGTTTGTCCAGGGCAAATCTTGCAACTTCCAGGGCAAATCTTGCAACTAGCTAGACATTTTAAACTTTTAGAATAGCTCAGAACACGATGACAAGGCATTTTTTAATACTTTTAGCCATCTTTAAGCAGAATTAAAACAATTTTCAGTTATTTTCAGTTAATTTTGTTTTGTAGACTGGTGCGGCCATCTATTGGCCGGAACGGGAATGAAAAGTTAAGTGCAAATTAACTTCCAATTAACTTTTTTCTTTCAAGTTGATGGGAAAATTCATCAAAAAAATTTTAAAAAGTATTTATTAATATATAGAATTGTCAAGTTTATATGATTCAACAGAAAATTTAAAAACATAGTATATAATAGTTCTTTTTATCTTGTTATTTTTGGTTGATCTGCAGTATTTCTAAATTTCGTAGACGGAGCCAATTGAAAATTCCTTCGCCTCCAGCATATCAGAAAACATTGGCTTCATCCTTCTTATAGGGTCCTAGCCGATAAGTACAGTGGACGAGAATTCGAAAAGCAGAATTCCTCTAAATTTTAATTGTGACTGACAAAGTGCTGTCACCAGTCTTGTTCTAGGTGACCCGACACGCTGGGGGTGAGTATATTTGCGTTGACTCCGATCATGAGAGCACGCTCCGTGTATTTTGTCATAATCAAACACTCTAAATTGTGTTCCAAAATTTGTGATACACAGTGGTTACTTCCGATTTGGACTGGCTGACAGTACTTTGTCAGTCACCAGCAAATATTTAGAGAAATTCAACCTTTGGAGTTTTCCTCTTCAACGAACTCACAGGCTATGCTTTGCTAAGGTAAAGAGCCTATAATTTTGGAGAAACTTGGATTCATGGCTGCCTGGCACCATGGAGATGTATATATTTGCATGAACGCTTCACATCCTTTTTCCACGTTTTTGAGCCATATCACAGTGTTAGTATTCTTTATCTGAAAATAAAGTGTTTTAACCGTAAATAAAAGTTTCCTCTTTCAACCGACATAGGACAAAAGAGACATCTGGAATGAATTCACCTATCGTTGGATTTTTAGAATGGGAAAGGATTTAAAAGGGCTGTTGATCCGTGGTGTTTAAAAACAAGTTAGAGAGTCTAATGGTTGCCATCGTAACCCACAGAAAAATTGGTTCTAAAATCTGAGACTACCAAATTCTGGCATCCTGTACTTTTTTTCTCTGTGTATTATTCTGTGTAGAACAAGTAGATGCGCCCTAGGTTGTCAGCAGCTGTATTTCTCTAGCAGCTCTAAGTTTTTATGTTGTGCAAATTCCATAAAGTGAGTTTGACAAAGTTAAGATCTTGAGTATTATTAGCGTTATCGTGCAATGTTGAATCTAAAAAATATCATTACACATACATATGTCCCGCTTCTTTAAATTTCCTATATAAGTTTCTGAATTACCAACGATGCCCCAACATATATATATATATATATATATATGTGTGTGTGTGTGTGTGTGTGTGTGTGTGTAAGTAAGTAAGGCTATTAAATATGTGGGGGGCGATAGCGCGTTCTTAACAGGGGATTTTAGTTATTAAAATATAGGATTTAACAATTTAAAAGTCTGGGAGCTCAAATAAGCGGCGTAATGTATAACAGAGAAAATAGAATTAATGGGTCGCCTTGATTCAATTTCGAAGAACCACAGAGAGGATTTTAGGTAGACGTAGCCTTGTGCTGGTGTTAAGAAAGGAAATGCTGAGTTCAGCAGAAAGAACATCCGATATGACGAAATGAATAATTAATGTGCGTCACTAAGCGTTGGTTTTAAGGTTGGAAACAAAGAAGACTTTCAGAGCCATGGGGAATTAGGAAATGATAGGACGTGCCGCTCAGCAGTACGTATTTTCGGGAAGGATTGGGAAGTAGTTTTTTAATGATGGAGCTGAGAGTCGTTAAATTGGTTAATAAATGTTATTTAGAGATACTGGAGTTGTCGTCAGTATTTTCAGATTGGATTCTTTATTGCCTCGCCACCGAACCATCGTCGACTGTATCATGGTTCTCAAGTTTCGGATTAAGAGATATTTCGATCAGGCGTAAAGCACCAACGTCCGACATATATATATACACATACATATATATATATATATATATATACATGTATATATATATATATATATATATATATATATATATATATATATATATATATATATATATATATATATATATATATATATATATATATTGGTATCTCGATCGATCGTTTCCGGAATCAGCGTTTTCTCGCATTTATCGTTCATTTCAGTCGGCACCTTTGAAAACGATATATCGAGACTCCACTGTATGTGTGTGTGGGGGGGGGGGGTTCTAAATATTTCGTCCTCTTAGAAAGCGCATCGAAGAAAAAATGGACCAATGAAGTAATATCCATAGCTCATATTTATACCAGTAACACACAAAGCCCGAGAATACTCTTTAAATTAGCCTTCATATGCCTTACAAAGTTCAGTTTTTTTATTTATTTCAAGGGTGTCAGTTTTAAATTAATTTAGAAATCTAGAAAGTTGTATTTATCAGTCTGAACTAGGCACCGTGGCCTAATCTCTTTTGAGTAACATACAAAAAATGCGCATACAAATTTGGCTCGTAAATCCCCTCTATGTTTCCATGAGGCACGTTTCACTGCACAGCAATCCCTTTCCTGTGGCATTGCTTTTGCCGCTGAAAATTAAACTTTATGTTGACACAAACGTTTCATTCGGTCCACTCGTGTATCACAAAGACTCAAGTCAGCGGAGATGAAAAAATTAAGTACCCCGTCTGCGGGAAAGACTAGAAGCTCCTCTCCTGCCCGTGATTAAAGTATTAAGGGAAATTTTGTTGGCTGTCGTCGGAAAGAAAACCCTTCGAGGGAATGGTGGTAGGAAGCCTTGAAATGGCCTTTTTTCTCATGCAATTTGTTTGAAGTCTGTTAATGCACTTTCTCTTTCTTTCTTTCCTGTCATTTCACATACGTTCCTATGTTATATATTTATATATCTCAGTTGCAAATAGATCTACTTTTAAAAGGGATTGGCGTCTAAGGATGTTACTGAAATTCACCGCATTTTCATAATTTCAAGACAGTATGATAAATCGACAGATAATAAGACATAATTGGACAGCAGTTAAGAACAAAGTGTAAAAAAAAATCGAGACCAAAATCGACTACATTGTAAATGAAACTGTTTCAATGATACCGGGGGGAAAATAATATTCTTCCATCTTAATATTTAAAGACTTCGACAGTCAAAAGTATGACACTACAATTCTACAATTTGAGATGTCGAACATACATTCTTTGAATCCGTCAAGTCTTAAAATGTGTTGATAATAAGAATTTATCGAAAATCGCGGGAGTCTTATAAATTCACAGCTCACAAAATAAACGTTTTAGATAAGTTTAATACTTATTTGTGCCACAACAGCTTCAAAATAATGCCAATAACAGCGTGATAGCAGTTCATGTTAAAAGATTTAAGTCTGCATAATAAACTTATACATTTACCTCTGGTGCAGCAGCAGTCGACTAACATGACTTAATCATCATAAGGTAATTTTAAATTTGTTGAATGACTTCCATCTTATACCTGTATGCACTAAGATTAAATGGTAAGAACCAAGAAAGACCCTTAAATTTAAATAAACAATTTATTACAAATTTGACATAAATATTACCGAAATACTATCCTAAATATGTGATCAAATTACTATAAACAAATAAATGGATGTAACTAATATACACTCATGGACAAAAAAATTAGAGCATGAAGAAATAATTGCGGGATCGTAACGAAACTTGCAATGAAGGTACATGTCGGGGAGATATGCAAATGATTAGACATGCAGCGTGATTGCGCATTACGTATAGCCGGTAAAGGGCGTTGATCATCGTACTCTGTGGAGTTGAAAATAGGTAACCAAAGCTTGTTTGAGTGTGCTGAATCATTTACAAAGGAAGAGCTCAGATAGACATGCCATTACGCCGTGTTCGAAGACAATATAAGCAGTTGTCTCAGTTTGAGAGGGGGAGAATCGTCGGGATGATGGAAGCTGGGTGGTCAGCTAGGCGAGTAGCTCGTCAATTTGGCCGCTCTGATTGTGTTGTGAGGAGGTGTTGGGACCAGTGGACCCGAGAGATGTCATGTACACGAAGACCAGGCTCAGGACGCCCTCGACAGACCAGTCGTCGAGAAGTACCGCCACATCGTAAGAAATGCACGCATACAGCCAACTGCTTCATCGGCCACCATCCAGGCACAGGTAGCACCTTCACCAGGGGCCTCTGTGTCTTCTCGAACCATACGAAGGCGCCTGGCTGAAGGACAGTTGGTATCGCGGCGCCCATTACATGTGTTGCCCTTGACGTCCACCCATCGACGCCTCCGTTTGGAGTTTTGCCGCGCACGAGGAAACTGGACTGCAGCGGAATGGAACCAGGTCGTCTTTAGCGACGAATCCAGATTCAATCTCGGCAGTGATGACAATCGTGTTCGTGTGTGGAGAGCCCGTGGTGAAAGCTTCAATCCTGCCTTTGCTGTACATCGACACATCGCTCCCACAGCTGGTGTGATGGTATGGGGTGCCATTGCCTACAATACACGGTCACCCCTAGTATTGTTCCGTGGCACCATGACAGCCCAGCGGTATGTTCATGAAATCCTGCAACCACATGTGTTGCCACTCATGCAACGGCTCCCAGGAGCCATTTTTCAACAAGACAATGCTCGGCCTCATAAGGCAAGGGTGTCACAAGACTGTCTCCGCACTGTTACTACCCTTCCTTGGCCTGCCCGATCCCCAGATTTGTCTCCAATCGAGCATATCTGGGATGATTTGGGACGACGAGTTGGGCATCCCACGAGTTTGAACGAACTAGAGGCAAGGTTACAGCAAATATGGAACGAAATGTCTCAAGACATCATACAGAACTTGTATGACTCAATGCCCGATCGTATCGCATCGTTCATTCGTGCTAGAGGGGGTCCAACGGAGTATTAACTCCTCCGTTCTTTTGCCTTTTTCTCTGAAATAAATTATCCTTTTTCTTTGATTTTGTTATCATTTACTTATATCAAAGTAGTCATTACGTATGTAAAATTTCGTTTCATTTTGACTACTCCTTCTTGGTGCGCTAATTTTTTTGTCCATGAGTGTATTAATAACAGAAATCTACAAATAGCACTAAATCAGCATGAATTCAAAATTCTGCAGATTTAATTTGAAACAAAAATTTAATAACCACTTAAAATTATTAGAATAAGAAAGAAGACAAGATACGATCGACAGGTCTCTTCATCAGGAGGTCTGGCCGAGTCGGTTACTTCAGAGGGAATCTTTCCGATAGGATGCAGTCCAAGCCAAAAGACACCCCAACGAGATCCCCCATGTTGAAAATAGAAAGTCATAAGCATAGTATAAATCGAAATCAATAATTGAAATCGTAGTATAAACCGGAATACTATATTTTAGATGCTATGTTGAGGAATGCAAATCGTGTCCGTATCTCTGCTGAACGCAGCACAATTTCGAAATGAAATCCTAGATTCATGCAAAAAGCGCTTCCACATTGTTACTTTAAATTAATTTTTTTTAATTTTTCATCTTATTTCTGTTATTATTATCAAAATTATATTTTTAAAACTTCTATTTTGCTAAGTGTAACATTTTCTTCCTCATATGTCCAGAATTCTAGATCATGAAACAATGTAAACTAGTCATTTTAGCCACATATCTATGGTGTAAAGTTTGTTAGTGTATTTGTCTATTTAGACACATTACAGCTGGTAAAATCTTGTGAAGACAAATCTCAGGGTATAAATAATTCTCTCTCTGACTATGAATAAGATTGTGTATAATATGCAATTTGTTAACTTGGAAAGTAATTTATCATCCATGATTTACAGTTTTCTCCCTTAATTAAAGATAATGTTAACTATTTTTGTTTTGTTAATTTTTTTAAATAATTAAAAATCATGCTTTAAATTATAACTTTAACTATCACTGAGCTTTAAGACTAAAAGACATATAAAAAGAGAAATGGAAAATAAAGTTGTCTCCGAAATTAGTCAATCTGATGACTCGAAAAGAGACAATTGCGAAAATGCGGGCGACAAGTCGTCTGCCATGACGATCTCTTAGTAAAAATGCTGAGATCACGTGATCAGCAAACGAAACTTTTTCATTATTCGATTGAAGTGATGTAAGTGCATAATGTAAGATGCGTTTATGTGAGTCAAATTTCATTAAAATCTAGAATTCCTCGGCTTTCAGATATTCTTTTTTTGTGTGTCCGAGTGCCTAATTATTCTGTAGCGGAAAGAAATGGAAAGGTGAGTAATTGCATTCTTTAATTCAACATATTTTGGTCCGTCAGAGCGAGAAGTCGAACAAATGAATAAAACTTATTCTTAGAATACGTATATCAAATCGAAAACAAATTACATTGTATATATAATACGTAAAGACTGTATTTTGACTTTACTCGTACAATCTTTAGTTTATATTCGTAGTCATTACTATTATGCGTTATTCATTATTCTTATGCATCATTCTTAAATCTAATATTCTAGAACTTGTTTGTTTATAATCGGCAAAATGTCGCGTAAGTTATCGAAACAAGTTTTGTTCTTTGAACAACTTTGTAAAGAGATAGATTTATTTAAACATAAAGTCGAGGAATGTGAGAAGGAACAGCAATTAAGAGTAAAAATATTGAAAATTTAATATAAAATCGTATGAAACTAGGCTTTCAGATTCATTTAAAGGACTTTCGGTTAAGGAAAATGAGGATTACAAGGATGTTTATTTGAGATACAAGGGGATAATTTTAGATTTGTTAGTTGAGTTAGAAGATAAAATGTAAGTTACGTTTTTAAATTCGGAAATTCCGACAGAATCAAAAATAGATGCAAATGCTAAGAATTCTTGGGTGAAGTTGCCGAAATTCGATTTGCCAAAATTTTATGGCGAAAACGAAAGTTGGATTTCGTTTAAGGAATTGTTCGTTTCCACAATTCTAAAAAATGAACAGTTATCGAACATTGAAAAACTGCAGTATATACATGCGTCAATTCGGGGAAATGCTGCTAAATTAATTCGCGGATTTGCTCTAAAAGAAGAACATTTAGATCAGTGCTGGGAATTGTTATGCGAACGTTATGAAAATAAAAGGCAGCTTGCCTTAAGTCAACTAAATAAAATATTTTCGATAAAAATCGCCAAGGCCAATAATTCCAAAACATTATTAGAGTTACTAGACACGTGTAATGAAGCTGTCAGAAATTTGAAAACATTGGGCATGGAATCGAACGCTCTAAGTGATTTAATGTTAATTAAATTTATGGTAGGCAAATTAGATGAACCGCTAAAGGAGAGGTGGGAATTAACGATGGATAATGATAACATCCCAGATTTGAATTCTTTTAGGAAATTCGTTGAGCGTGAAGCGCGCAGTATCGAGGATGCAAAGGGCAATAGGTCGGAATGAAAATTTAATATCATGCAGAAGCCATTTGAAGTTAGCGGTGTTAAGAATCAACATATTGCGAATAGTGCTATCATAAAACAAAAAAATGGTTGTATTTTATGTACTCAGAATCATCCATTCTTCAAATGTCCAGTTTTTAATTCGAAATCAGTAACCGATAGATGGAAGATTGTAGAAAATAATCACTTGTGCCAGAATTGTTTACGGTCAAACCACAAACTTGATACCTGTCGTATTTATTTTGGTTGCAAAAATTGTTCCGAAAACATCATACTCGACTTCATGTTTATGCAAATAGCCAAAGTTCAGAAAGGGTAAATAGCATTGGGCCAGAAAGTTCAGTTTCAAATAGTGCGCAATCTGTTTCTAGTAATGTATTATTGCAAACAGCATTGATTCGAGTAAAGGACAGTACAGGAAAATTTATTCAATGCAGGGCTTTGGTTGACAATGCTAGTCCAAATTCTTTAATTACTCAAAAATGTGCTAAGCATTTAAATTTACCCTTACGCAGCACATCACATAGTTTAATAGGGATTAATTGTGTAGTTGCAGAAACCTTGTTAAGCCAAACCGAATTCGAATATACATCGCATTATTCTAATGAATTATTTTCAGTAAATGCATTTGTAGTTGATAAGGTTACCTCACCTCTTCCGAATTTCCATTTGCAGTGGAGCGAGTGGCCCCATACCAAAAACTTAATTCTTGCGGACCCCACATTCTATGTTTGTGGTCCCATTGAAATCTTAATGGGAGCCGAACAGGTCTCCAATCTCTTCAACGGCAGCCCAATAGCAGGACTGCCTGGTACACCCACGGCTTTGGGCTACTCACTCCTGTTCACTAGCAAAAAACATTTATACTCATGCGGCGGTAGTAGGTCCAACAGAGACCAAGCAGTCTCCAATATCTATTAATGATTCGGAAAATCTGACAAGAGCTCTAGAGGAATTTTGGGAAATAGAGTCAATTCCCAACCTTGAAGCAAAACCTGTTTTGAGTGACAGGGCTGAAGAAATGTTTAAAAATTCAGTTAAACGAAATAGTGAAGGCAGATATATAGTTAAACTTCCTTTTAAGGAAGATAAAACTATAGGTGAAAGCAAGTCAGGGGCATTATCCTGATTCTATGCAACGGAAAACAAATTAATTAGAAATCCAAAATTAAAGTCTACATATTCTGAATTCGTGCAGGAGTATAAAGACCTTGATCATATGACAGAAATGAATTCCGAGGAACTTAATCATACTCTAAATTATTATCTACCGCACCATGCAGTCATTAATGAAAACAGTTCGACTACAAAGCTTCATGTAGTTTTTGATGCCTCGTTTAAACTAATATTAACAAATCATTAAATGATGTCTTGTGTATTGGACCTAAGCTCCAAACGAACATTTTTGATAATCTTTTGAAATTTCGATCATATCCTATAGCCTTTACAGCCGATATTGCCAAAATGTACAGGCAAATTTTAATTTCAGAAGAAGATCGCCAGTATCGGAGAATATTTTGGAGAGATTCTCCTAGTGAACCATTAATTATTTATAAATTAAATACTATCACGTATGGCACCACTTGTGCACCATATTTAGTTCTGCGAACACTCCAGAAATTATGTGAAGATTAACAAGGCATTAGCTCCACAGGTAGAGCGCGAACATTTTTACATGGATGATTTATTAGCTGGGGCAGATTCTATCGAGGCAGCTAAAGATATAATACATGAATTACGAGATTTATTGCTGGCAGGTGGTTTTCCACTTAGAAAGTGGGCTTGCAGTCATCCAGAGATCCTATCAGAAATTCCAGATAGGGACAAAGCCAAGAGTTCAGCTAATATTTTCGAGGAAGAGTTAACTCAAAGAGTACTAGGAATATTCTGGAACTTGCAGGAAGACACTATTCGGGTTAGAACTGTAACTAAGAGTCAAATTCAAACAAAGCGACGGTTGCTCTCAGCAATAGCTCAAGTTTATGACCCATTGGGTCTTATAGCTCCAGCCACCCTAATTCTTAAATTGTTATTACAAAACTTATAGAAATTAAGTGTAACATGGGACGAAAAAATTCCCTCTGAGGTTCTTGAAACTTTGAACAAATTTCAATCAGAAATTCATCATTTTCGAGATATGTGTATTCCCAGATATATGGGTTTAAATAATAAGGTAATAAAAGTCGAACTGCACGGCTTTAGTGACGCCTCAGCAAAGGCTTATGCCGCGGTAGGATATTTACGAGTCATTTCCAACCACATAGTCATTTCACTCGTGGCATCAAGGACTAGAGTAGCACCGGTAAGAGAACTAACTTTACCGAGATTAGAACTGTGTGGGGCAAATTTGTTATCTGAATTGACAATGGCAATTAAAAACTGTTAAATTTACTATACATGAAACATTTTATTGGAGTGATTCCTCCATAGCCTTAGGTTGGATTGTCAACCCCCCAACAAAGGGAAATCAGTTTGTTACTCATCGTGTGAATAAAATCCGAGCCTTAACAACTCTAGACTCCTGGAGACACATTCCAGGCAAGATTAATCCGGCCGACTGTACCACTCGAGGATTATTTCCTCTTTCACTAAAAAACAAGTCTGAGTGGTGGGAAGGGCCAAAATGGCTCTATGAAAGTGAAGATTTTCTATCTAATGTCACGCAGACTACTAATGTTGAAGATAATGTGCAATCTGATCAAGAAGATGATTCACCATTCGTTAATACAAATCAATTGGAAACTCATTTTCAAAGATTTTCTTCATACCTAAAACAATTGAGAACATTTGCATGGATATTGAGATTTTCCTACAATTCTAAAAATAAATCAAAACGGTGTGGCCCTTTAACAGCTCTGGAATTAGAGGAATCAGAAACGTGTATCGTAAAAATAATTCAAAAGTCACATTTCTCAAATGAAATTAACTTACTAAGTCATAATAAAACTTTAAACCCATCAAATAAGTTAGTACCATTAAATATTTTTCTTGATAAAAATAATATGCTTCGTGTTGGCGGACGCCTCCGACAACATCCACACTAGGATTAAACCAGAAGCATCCAATGCTTATGTCCAAATCAGAACATATTACAGCTTTACTCATAAGACATTATCACCACAACAGTGAACATACCGGTCCCAATTTAGTGTTGGCACTTATTCGACAAAAATTCTGGATACCTCATGGGAGATCAACGGCAAGAAAGGAATTAAACCGATGCATATTATGCAGCCGTTTAGCAGCTAAAACGTCAATACAAAAAATGGGTGATTTACCAGTAGAAAGAATATCACCCTGTCGTCCCTTCTCCTAAGTCGGCATTGATTTCGCCGGCCCTATTCTTACCAAATGTCAGCATAAACGAAAGTGTAGCACATTCAAATCTTATATTTGTTTATTTATCTGCTTGGCAACTAAAGCAGTGCATTTAGAAACGGTATCCAGTCTATCCACAGATGCATTTTTAGCTGTGCTACGACGATTCATAGGTCGCCGAGGCTGCCCATTAGACATTTTCTCAGATAATGTCAAAAATTACGTAGGAGCCAACTCCTACTTGAAGCACTTATTCAACCTGCCGAAGGAGACAGCGGTGCAAGACTTTTCTTCCCAAAGAAGAATTTCATGGCACTTTATCCCCCCTTATGCCCCAAATTTGGCAGATTATGGAAAGCATCTATAAAAATTACCAAGAAACACCTCATTAAAATTACAAAAGGAACTGCAGTTACTTTTGAAGAGTTATCAACTCTTCTGTGCCAAGTAGAAACGTGTATTAATTCCCGTCCTTTAGTTCAACTGTCTAATGACCCCAGTGATCTGGAGACCATTACTCCAGGCCATTTTGTAATCGGTTCACCTCCTCTAGAAATACCGGAGAAATCTAACAATCATTCTTCTTTAAGTATTTCTTCGAGATATAGGCTGCTACTCCAGATGAAAGAAACGTTATGGAGAAGGTGGACACAAGAGTACCTCCATACGCTCAACATCCGTCCTAAGGGATCCATTAAAGTCAGAAATTACAATGTAGGAGATCTAGTCACCATCATTGAAAAGAACAATCCTCCGCTCCAGTGGACCCTTGGGAGAATAGAAAACCTAATTCCGGGCCAAGACAACATCACCAGTGTGGTGGATATCAAGACAGCAGCGGGAACGGTTACCAGACCAGTATCGCAAGTCGCAGTACTACCGGTTACAGAAGCTCCTTCGATCGCGCGGCCCCGGCAAGATGATGACTCGAAAAGAGACAATTGCGAAAATGCGGACGACAAGTCGTCTGCCATGACGATCTCTTAGTAAAAATGCTGAGATCACGTGATCAGCAAACGAAGCTTTTTCATTATTCGATTGAAGTGATATAAGTGCATAATGTAAGATGCGTTTATGTGAGTTAAATTTCATTAAAATCTAGAATTCCTCGGCTTTCAGATATTCTTTTTTTGTGTATCCGAGTGCGTAATTATTCTGTAGTGGAAAGAAATGGAGAGGTGAGTAATTACATTCTTTAATTCAACACAATCAATTTAAAGAATTCCATTGCCCATTAAAATGTTTCCTATATTCTGTATTTTCTTGCTATAACCCCAGTGAACATAATATTTGAGTCAACGATGGCAGACCAAAGGAATTATTTTATAAATTCTTTCTGTGTCTGGGTTTCTTTCAACTGTAATTACTCACAACAATTTTAATTACGTTACATAACGTCCCGCTTTATGACATTATTGTGATTCATAATACTTATTTCAATAAGCTAATACACAGTTTTACGTATTTTTACCCTCATTTTCTGAGGAAGTGAAAGCTTTCCCGGTGATACTCATCTCCTTTTACCCCAAATTAATTTTGATGGATACTAAGATTGCCGTCTCGGGTTGCCATAATTTTTTTATCTTGTGCAGTAATGATTAGAAATATGGAGCACGTCGAAAAGTGTTTAGGAGATCATTTATGAGCATAAAATAGTTAAATCTATTTATAATATATATATATATATATATATATATATATATATATATATATTTATACAGTAGCTGAATACCCGTGCTTCGCTACGTAGTACATTCAAATTAATTACAATGGTCAATATATGCAATTAATGCCAAATATATATATATATATATATATATATATCTATATATATATATATATATATATATATATATATATATATATATATATATATATATATATATATATATATATATAAAATAAATACAACGGTCAATGTATGCAATTAATGCCAAAAATATGTATAAATATATTTATAATAAATACAACGATCAATGTATGCAATTGATAAAAAAAAACGAAAAAATATGTTTATAAAAATATCGTAACGGATATTTTTATAGACAAAATAATGTAGGAGAGAATACTGAAATTAAATCCAATGCAACTTACTAAAGAATATAGTACAGTTTGAGGAACATATCTTTTACTAGATTTTAATATTTTTTGGATAATTTCCAATCGTGTTCTGCATTAACAAGAAAAAAATATTTTTGTCTATTTCGTTCTTATTCACGTGACGATAAATTAATTTAAAGTACCAGAAAAAGAAATCACATGATCAGCATCTAATAAATTAAATTTTAAAAATTAATTTTTAAAAATTCACCAAAAATCAGAAAATGGAGGTAGAGTCAAAAAAGATTTCTTTTAAAGGAATTTTTATGATCTTTCTCGTGATATAAATATTATAACCCTTATATTATTTTAAATGCAAACTTAAAAAAAGTTACTAAAATACCTTAAAAATTTAATTTTAAAAAATCTAAGAAGAATTTTTTAAAAATCCTCCTTAGTGCACCCCTACACTATAAAAAGAATCGCCATGCAAAATGTCAGCCCTCTAGGTCAGGCGGTTCGGTCTCTGCGTTATCTGTCAGTCAGTCAGTCAGTAACGGAACTGCTATATATATATACATAGATAAAAAAATTGTAACGAATATTTTTATAGACAAAGTAATGTAGAAGAAAATATTCAAATTAGATACAACGGTGAATGTATGCAATTAATTTGTATGTTTAATATCCATAAAACCTACTAATTAAATTCTTTAAAAACTTCTGTCTCAATTAGTCTAGTTGTTAAATTTTATCTTTTACCGTATTTTAATATTTTTTTCTTCAATTTATTTCGTTGTTATGCACGTGGCGCAAAATTAATTTAAAGTACCACAAAAAGAAAAGAGATAACGTGTTTAAATGCATTTAATAAATTAAATTCTAAAAATTAATCTTTAAAAATTCCGAAAAAATCAGAACATGAAGGTAAAGATTCGAAAAAGATTTCATTTTAAAGGATTTTTTTATGATGTCTCTCGTGATATAAATTTTATAACCCTCAAATTATTATTTTAAATGCAAACTTTAAAATTTACAAAAACAGCTTAAAAATTTAATTTTTTAAAAATCTAAGAGGACTTTTTCTAAAATATATCTTAGTGCACCCCTACACTATAAGAAGAATCGCCATCCAAAATTGCAGCCCTTTAGTTCCAGCAGTTTCGTCTGTGCGTTATCTGTCAGGCAGTTACGGAACTGTTTTATATATATAGATTATAAATAAATAAATATATATATATATATATATATATATATATATATATATATATATATATATATATATATATATATATATATATAGAGAGAGAGAGAGAGAGAGAGAGAGATATATATAGATATATATATTATAAATATATATATGTGTGTGTGTGTTCGTTCGTTCGTTCTTTTGCTCGTGGTCCATCGTTAAAAAGCAATTTAAAAAGTTTTATAATTATTTTAAAAGTTTTATAAATATTCGCAGAATACGATGGTTTTTTAAGAGGGCATAAAAACATGGACCACTTCACTAACTCGTCACTAATTGCCTGCATGCTGGTAAAAAAATCAGTAACCACAATTACACAGGAAACCAACTCTTACCAAATGTCACCACAAAACCCAAAATTAAGATTAAAAATACACAGGGCAAAAAAGGAGAAAGATAACATGAAAAAAGAGCTCAACGCGGTAATTCAGCCTATACATGAAAATGCGGTGGAATTTAATTAACTGAAATCTGGAGAGTGCTTAACGAGAAATTCAAGTGAATATCAATAGAAGTTGAAGGTATGTAAATATCAACTAAATCGCCAAATTATACGATAGTTCTATGTCAACTAAAGAATATATTTTAAAGCTAGGCAGTATCCTGGCAGTAGAAAGCAATTTCAGCAAAATTTACTGACCCATTCAAGAAATTCAGAAAAATAGTCGGAAACTTTGTGTTTGTGTGAGAGAGAGCAAGAATAATGTTAAAAAAACATTTAAAATAATACGTATGGAAATATGTCCTTCGTTTTTGCGAACTGGAATGTTATTATTTTGTCTTGTGTTTTCCACAAAGCCATATATCCCCGACACTCGCTGTAGAGCGGTCACGCTTTTGACTGTTGACATTTTTGGGGAGCTATTCCCTCATATTTGTGATGCCGATGGCTTTGGAAAGGAGCCAAGTCTCTCGATGATTTCGCTTGTTGCCCACGCTCTTTCTTACAATGCGATATCTTGAATTCCCACCGCCGAGGAGATCGCATTTCTGGGAACGATAAAAAAAAAGAAAGTTTTCCTGTATTGTTTTTAACTCTCCTATTTCTATGCTGAGGAATTAACATTCCATCTTGCATTCAATTGTTAAATTAAAAATCAGAAGAGTGTGGAGCCAATGAATTTTAACACAGCTTTAACTATTATGTCACACCACAGTACGAAAGGGCAGATTTAGGGGAAAGATTTATAAATTTTATGTTATCAAATATAAGCTTTGATAAGCCTATTACAAATTCATTTAATGTTTGTAATCATTGCTTTACATACTACTTAACTAATTACTAGTTAATCAGGGTGGTCCGGAAAATTTTCCTTTCATATTAATATGTGGACACCTGTTGAAAACCTATTAGGAGGTAGGAGTTAGCCAAATGCGAATAATTCTGGGAATAATGCTGTGAATGACGAACGGGTTGGAAAGGAAGAAAGATTTATCATGAATCCTATCCAGACGTCGTAATCAAAACAAAAAATTTCTAGGTTGAGTTTAAGGGATATGTGCCAGTTTTATTGCAGTACTGAGCTTTTGGAGTAAAAAAATATATTTCTGTTTCTGCATCACAAACGTATTCACAGTAAAACAATGAAATTGAGTAAAATGATGCTGCAGAAACATTGTATATTCTAGTATTATTTAGTCCGAGAAATGTAAAAATTTTCTAATAGTGAAGTCAATAGATAATATGCCAGGAAACTGAAAAATCAATACCTTAATAAATGTTTTATGTTCGAGGAGGTTATTTGAGTTTATGGGACTATCTGGTGCTGCAGTATAAAATGTCAAAAACGTGAAAGTAATTGGACTTTCTGAGATTTCAATACTCGAGTTTGAAACAAGGTTCGCTTTAATTGTGCACTCCTTAACTAAATGCTGGACATTACTTTTCCCTTCTGTGGTCTTAATTTTTCTCCTCTTAATAACTATGATGTTCCAGTTCATAGAAGATATTGATTCTAGAAGATATTGAGTTCAAGGCGAGTAATCAAAGCTGGCCGCAATAAAATCTTAGTCATACATTGGAATTGTACTGATATCAGGCTTGAATTTGAAACTGTTCCCTTCAATGTTCTCGGTGGTTGTACTGCTCAAATCTCATAATTACAGAAACATCTTTGTTTTAGATGACCGTTGAAAACTCTGGCTGATAGACAGTTTTTTAACTCATAATAGAGGAAGGAAGGCACACCGTATCATATACGTTTATATATATATATATATATATATATATATGTGTGTGTGTGTGTGTGTGTGTGTGTGTGTGTGTGTGTAATAAATTAAACATTAAGCCCTCCATTCTATCATTTAAATTCCCTTTTCTAAATCCAATCCCCAGTAACATTACTTCAGCACTGTAAAAACCCATAGCAACAGAATTTCCCATAAAACAGCAAACGTTGCATTTCTACACGTGTATACGTCTCGAGAAAGGCGTGGATTCGCATCGCCAGCCCCAAATTCCGCTGACATTTCAAAACAACAGCCACATGTACCTCGCTTCTAGCGCGTAAGGTTGAAGGGTGATATTACACTTCGCTCCGAGCTGTCGTCTGAGATGGACAGATGTTACTATCGCTCTAATAAAACTATTCGACACGACTGCTTCAAAATTCTAATTCCTTTCAGGCTGAGTCTAGCTCCAGCCATGTAAATTTGAGCTAGTTTTCCTTTTCAGGTTGCCTTTTAAGAACGATATGTAATGATTATATTACATATATATATATATATATATATATATATATACATATATATATATATATATATATATATATATATATATATATATACATATATACTAGTGTGGCCATTCGCCTGAACTGTCACATAATAACCGAGACCTGTTGAATTCAGGGAGAAAGTAAACTAGATCCCGTTAGTAAAAAATTAAACCGTAACAATTGCTTACAGAATTACACAATTTTAAGAAGTTTACAGGCACAAACGAAAATATGCTGCTACCAGCTAGGGAAACATTGGACCGACTGACAAACATCGTTTCTCAGAAAGCAGAGTTCAGAGGGTGTCGGCACGAACGCTAATGATTGTTTCCGTCCACGGAGTCAAAGTTTTGGGATTGCTTCTTGCGATCCCGGCGGCTGTTCGCAAGGCCGCTTTACTCTGTTATGGCATGAGAGTTTTTACGTAATGATGCCCTGTTTAAACCAGTTGGTTACACTAGTATATATATATATATACATGTGTGTGTATGTATGTGTGTGTATTTATTTATTTATTTATTTATTTATAGCACACGTATATACTGTACTCAGTAATATGTATAATAAGTTGTTGCTGTCATCGTTTTTTTCTTGCGAATAATACACTTATAAATAACAACCTGTCACAAGGGGGAAAAACGCAAATACGTATTTATTCAACTCTCAACCAACATCTCATCACGACAGACCGTAGAGGAAGTTGAAAGTTTTGCCACTTAGACGGTAACTTTCTTCCCTATTTTGTGCATAGGTAAACAAATTTGCCTTCCAAATACGTTTTTATGCAGAATTTATAAAATTTTATTCATAAAAGTTTTTAATCTCTTTAAAGGGGAAAAAATTCTTTTTTTTTTTTCTTCAGATCATTTTTTGCTTTGAAGAAAATATTTTCAGAATTTTTACTTTAAATCAAAAGTTTTAAAGACAGTTTGATGAAAATAGAATTAATAAATGCCATGTAAAACTTCATAGTAATATCTTTCAAGGAAAATTTGATTAATATTTTTAAACATGAAAAATCATGAATTTTTCCATTAGGAGAAAAAAATACAGATGTACAGCAGCGTGTACACGGCCATTAAAGAATGAAAAAATTTTTGTTATTTTGTTCTAATTTTTTTAGAATTTTGTTCTAGAGTTTTTATGTTTTGTTATCTTTTTCTAGCTATATAGGACGTTTTAAGCCAAGAAAATAAGAATGGGCACTTTTTTTGAGAATTTCTTGTAACGAATTTCCTTCAAGCTTACACACTAATATACAGACCAGAAGGGAAATATGTTGAAAATGTGTTTTTTAAGTCTCTTAAGCCGTAAAATAACATTGTGGTGCGTAGTCGGAGAATTTCATAATCGTCACATAATTTCTCTACACTAATCTTAACAAGTTAAAATAATTTTTCTTGAATTCCTTCCTTGGGCTCTTTCTAGCTATTTTTCATTGCACAATTTATTATTTTCGTACTCGCTTCTCATTCATAAGTCTCTCAGTTAATTATCAGAGACTATAAATAACAGCTATAGAGATATTATGTCAACGTTTATGAAACACTTCCTGAAAAAAAGAACACTTATGAATGCGATAATAGAATCCATTCAAAATTTTTAAACCAAATCGATATATCTGTTTAAATGTTCTGTATTTTCAAGGAAAAAAATTTCTTAAATATTTTGCCTTGAAAATACAAATTAATCATGTAGAAAGAGTTAATTGCATTTTCTACTGCTATAAAATTTTAACGCCCTTGGAGTGTGGATAGTAAATTGCTGAATAATTAAATGTAAGACAGGTGAATTCCATAGGATATATGATTATTTTATGGGAGAAAAGGAAATGTCTTAAAAAGTCCCAAAGCTATAAAACCGCGTGTTTAGTGATTTTTTTCCAATTTAATGGATTTACAGTTTCTCAGCTTAAAGGAGTAGTGCATAGCGCTTCTGCACAAAACATTGCACTGGTAATGAAATTTCAACTAAAAAGAAGGGACTTAATTAAGCCAACGCACCGTTAAATGGGTGAGCTGTAAATGAACAAAACTTTCAGTAAAGGATTTTTTTAGGGAAGTTGTATCATATTTGAATTACGTTCTTGGAATAGCTGAAACACGTATTTCACAACAACTGCAATGTGAGCTGCGGGAAGTATTCTAATGAAGAAAGTGGACGGCATCAATTCTATGTTGAAGAATATCAAGAAGGCACCATGTCTATGATGTGAATATAGGAACAGTACCATGTCTGTAGAGGGAATGAAGGAGCGGTACTATATCTGTATTGTAGAATTAGACCTTAGTTAGTGGTAGGAAAAGGAAGCGGCGCGGCACTATATCTATCTCGATGACGAACTGTTCGTACAGGAAGAATATTGCCAAAAGTATATGTTGAAGAAAAACACCAATGAACCCAGTCAAGAAAGTTCGTGGAGCTAGGTACAAGCAAAAATTACTTCGATGATGATAACCGCTTTTCAATAAAATGTGATGTAGTATTTAGATACCTAAATAGCTTCAGTAGCTATGTTGGCCGGTAACGTCGTTGTATAGTGATTTTTCTAGAGGTGACAACAATAACCACAGGCGGAGCCATCGTCTTCTGCAATCCGGGAACCAAATTTGAACGAAGAAGAATAAGAGATCGAGCCAATTGTTAGGTCGAACAGATATTTATTCAGGATCACTTCGGAAATTTTCATCGTTATTGGCAAAATACATAAAACGACCATGATGGTTCAAAATTATACATCAATAACTGGTATAGCCTCCTCACAGAATTAGGCAAGACGGAGCCGCATTCTGGAGGGGCTTCTAAAAGGCACGACCTATATATACAGCAAAAATATCGTGATCTCTTAAAGTATGAGCATTCAAGTTCTTCCCAGACAGGAGTATATGGAGCGGGGGTTACACGAAAGTTGTGTGCCAATATGCCAAGCGTCGTAGCGTACGTAGTGTGAAGGCAGAACGCGCATTAAGGCTCGGTGCACACGAGCGATCCGGTGCCGGTGTGAAATCGCATCGGTGCCGCAGGCTTCAATTCACACGAGAGGCGATCTCGTTGCGGTTTTGGCTGTTCTGTGAAATTCACGTGACAGACAGATGGTGTACATGAGCGAACAATTAGAGAACGCGAGGTGTAACATTGAGGACACGAGAGTTGGAAGCGTACTCAAGAAAAAGAGTTGTGTTTTCGTACTTTATTTATAAGTATTTAAAATACAGAAAAAGAAATTATTGGGTCCACCCACTGGTGAGTTAGAGGATGTTAAAAGGGACATCTTCCTTATTATATGAAGACTTGTGTCATGACGAAGCAAAGTTTTTTAATTACTTCCGAATGAGCAAACACTCTTTTGAAGAAGTGGTTCATTATACTTCAACTACAAACATTATTTTTCTGTGGTGTTATTAGCAGTTGCTGATTCACAATATAACTTTTTGTATGTAGATATTGGCTCCTATGGCAAAGATTCGGATAGTTTAATTTTCCAAAATAGCTCTTTCAATAAAAAATTAGAAAGCGGAGGCGTGAAAATACTAACAGGTAAACCCCTGCCTGGGATGGATCACCCAGTCTTGCCCTACGTGTTTGTTTGTTGGAGATGAAGCATTTTCCTTGTTAAGAAATGTTTTGAGACCGTACAGCGGTAAATTTTTGTTCAAATAAATAAAAAATTTTAAAAAAAAATTTAAAAACAAATTAATTAACTACCGACTATTTCGAGCTCGAAGATATGTCGAATGTTCGTTTGGAATTTTGAGCAACAAATGGCGAATACTACATAGGCCTCTAAACGTGAAACCTGATTTTGCTATAAGCATCATCAAAACGTGTTGTGCCTTTCATAATTATGTTCTCAAAAGAGATGGATATAAATTTGAAGATACATTATGTATCGAAGGATTTTATGACAGCGACCAAAATCAAGGATCCCATCAAAATCAAGGAGAGATCAATTTAAATCAGATCAGAAATACATGGGCGGACTATTTCATTAGTGATGTCGGAAAACTGCCATGGCAAAATGACTGCATTTAACAATAAATGTGAATGGAAAATGCGATATTTAAAAATAACAATAAATATTTAAAAATTTAATAGATGGAAATTAATAAAAGTTTAATAAATCAAAAAATATGTTTAATTTTTACTTTCTAGCATATTGTTTAGATTTGTGTTTAATTTTTAATTAAGTTATATACTGCTATGCTCTGCTGTTTTTATCTAATTACATTTGAGGAAACATCAAAAATTAATACGAGACTGAAATATGAGTAATGTAAATTTATCTGAAATATTGTAAACCTGATCGTCGTGATCCGTTAAATAAATGTCACCTGGCACCTCCAGGCATGCGTTCCTTTTTGTCAGCCTGACACCCCGGGCCTTGAATTGTCTCTTTGTGGTCTTTTCCAAAAAATTGACCCCTTTTTCCACTTAGGGAAGTGGCCCACCATTATGTATTTAATGGTCTGCTAGATTCCTTTAACAAAAAGTCACATCTGTACTGAATTTTCCAAAGGTAGGATTGAGTCTGTTTTCAGACTACAGCTCCGATTCAAAAAATTAGAAAGAAAATATGGTCAAGGGAATTGCAAATCTAATTTATCAAATAAATAATCAATGATATCAAATATAAATTATCATAATACAAATCTGCATATTTTGTAGATTATAAAAATATGAACATATTACAATGAAATAGAAAATATATTTAAAACAGCAAGTGAAAAAAAATTCAAAATATTAGAATACTTCATAACATGGTTCAAAAAATTAGAATAATGTAAATATATTGTACACAATTTAATATATTGTAAATATATTAAATTGTGTATTTAATTTGTGTAGTTAATTTGTGTACAATTTAATATATTTAATATATTGTAAATATATTGTACTTTTCACATTTAATATCCCACAATTCACGAAACTTTTTAACTTCCTCTATTAAAAGTTCTGTGTCTACACTTTCAGCCATTTTGTTTTTGCGGCAAAATGTCGTCCGTGTGAATAGCGCAGTTGAAATGAAGGTACTTCTAAGCCGTTGTCGTTCGTGCGATGAAGCAGTACCCGGGGTAGAAAAACCGGTCGTTGCGAGCTCGCAGCGGCTCAAACGTCCGTGTGAATCGGTTAGTTCAACTCTATGTACTTCTAATCGCAACTGCCGTGCCGCACCGGCGCCGCATCGCTCGTGTGCACCGAGCCTTAGTTAAAAGGGCGATAACGGGCGAAAAGTTGCAACCATCTGCTTATGACGTAAAGGCGCGGCAAGTTTAAAAAGCGGTGATTGGTTGAGCAGGTGAGACCTGGCGACTTTTGAAATTCACCAAAATTTGGCGATTTATCGCCAAAGCGGTTTTCTCAAAAGCTGCACAGAATCAATTGACGGTATTGCCTTTGGGGGCAAGAGAAATGGCGTGTATTATGGAAACGTCACCTTGAGCGCCGTGAAAATGAGTAACTGCTTTCGAAAGGGGTTTTGATAGATGGTACGCTGTTTGTTACCCTTGAACCGGAAACCGTAGTTTAAAGAAATTCTTGCAACAAGAGAACCGTAACTTGGGAATAATAAAACCATACACTGGGAAAATAGAACCGTAAAGATTTCTTCAACAATATCGAGTTGATTCTATTTACGCTCAGATGTGCATGAATGAGCAAAGATGTTGTTAAGGAAGACCACCCTGAATTCAAAGCTGGGACTTAGAAACACACCTGTTAACGTGAAATATTGCTTGACAAAGTGACTGAATTAAAGTATTTCCTGATATTAAATAAATTCTAGATTAAATTGGGGCAAAATTAGCACACATTAACTGTAGCATTAAATTCCACGCTACAAGTATTTTCTGCATTAAACTGATATTTGTAAATATCTAGCATAGTACAATCTATATGCCATAACAATATACATAATGACAAGCACATCTTTGAGTTAGCAGAAGGTACTTCACGCCCATGTTACAAGTGTCACAGACTGTCGTTTGAAAATTCCCGCATCAGTAGTAGACCACGTTTTGTCCAAATGAGTAAGCTTTTCATGACCCATTTACTTAGGCTGATGCAATTTTCATTGAAGGCAGGTCTCTAAAGATTCGTGAATTATAAATACAAAATACATATATGTATAATTATTTGTACAATAGTTTATATCTAAAGTAATTTTAAATATAAAGAAATGATGACATATCATTTAAACTCTCAACTACATTAACACCAGCCTTTCATTTCAACGTAATGAATGTGCGATAAATGCATTCATGTTGGCCTTATAACCTATAGTTTTTAAATCTGGAGATTACACTCATTTTTTGCAAAGAAATTTATTTTCTTGGGTTTATTTTACTGAGGGGAAAAAATAGTTCTTATTATCAATACGAAAGCTAATCCTGTTTAATATTAACCGTCTCCAATCCCATGTTTCAAATGTTAATGACATGCATTTAGCTATCCACTAGTCCGTTGTCATATATGCAATGTCATATAAGACTGTATACTATACCATAAGCCATAATGTCAATTATATTATCATATATACCATTCTGCTTGCTTCCGTTTATGTTGCAATTTGACCAACTAATAACTTTAATAACAAATAACTCTAAAACTACGTTCATTCTACTGTCACTTGGTATAATTATGATAAAACATTCTTAAATACATTGTATGGTCGTCGTTAGCTCCGAAATATTTTTGACATAAGACAGGTGACAATGTATATTTGTATCATTTTTCACCGAAATCCTGGTTTTTGGAAGAACACTTTCGATAGTGTCATCCTTTGAAAAACGACAAGTCTTAAAAGCATAGACAGTTACGTAGTTACAACGTATAAGTGCCGGCATTTAGTAAAAGATGTGATTTCTTTCGTTACAATCGACGGGATAGTCGAGTGGTTAAGACATCAAACTCAGAGGTCATAGGTTCGTTCTCTACTCTTGGTAGGCGGTCATTATAATGGCACTGGACAAATGAAAAATCATTAGTGGAATGTAAGGAAGTAAACAACCAAATATTTACTGGGTAACATAAACACCATGTACCAACAGTATAAATATCCAACAACTTTTGAATAGCTCCGAAAAAGAAGGTGAAGTAAAATATAATTAATGGAATTCAGAAAATGAGAGATCTTTAGATTACTGAGATAGTTTAGTGGTTAGGACGGTGTCCTCGCAGACCAGAGGTCGCGGATCTGGTCTTCACTTAGGGCAAATGGGAAAAAGACTGTACAGCACGACAACAAATAAATCAATAATAGTATTTTTATTGTTATTATGCATTCTATATTTTTCACGAATGTAATTTAACGCGTTTATCAGAGGCTTTTTAAATGATTAGAATGCTAACGTTTAAGTATAAAATTTGAAACATTGAGCTGACAAAATTTGAAAAAAAAAATTAAGAACTGTAATAAATACAAATATATATAGAAATAAATACATTGATAAACAAAATTGTTCATGTACATATAAATATGTGTTCTAAAAAAACTCTCCTTAAAAGTAATTAAACTCAATTTTGACGTATCATTCTTAAATTTCAGGACCTTAAATAAATTATATCAAATAATATTCTAGACAGTAATCAGACGACCATATAAGAAGATAAAGCAATCTTATAACTACTTTATAAACATATATGGAAAGTATCATTCATATCCATAAAGTTCCCAAAAGGCCGCAGCCAGAGAAAAATGATGAGTGCAACATGTATTTTGTTGCCATTCAACAAAAAGAAAAGCTAATGCCCTCGCGTTATATCCGTCACTCGGAATTGAATCATTCCCGTCTCGTCGGCAAATGCAATTCCCCCAGGTCTTTCTCGTTCGAGCATTTCATCCCAGCTGATCCTACAATAGACAAATATTACATATATTGATCTGCTAAGAAAGAAATAAAATTGTCAGTCTTCATAAATATGTTCGATCTTACAGATTTTGACGGTCAGTTTAAATGCATTCGCAGTTAAATTGTAACACTGGCATACTAGAAAATAACATTATTTTTTACTGTTGCATCAGGAGAACAAGCTATGATTATACGTGTATACAGTTTAAAAGCGTTTTATTTTCTAATGAAGGGGATCGCTTGTTTTCAAATTCAAAATTAAATGAGTATAAGAACTTTTCTTAATACACAGATACGAGTAATTATAGTGATTTGTTTTGCGCTAAAAATTTTTTGCAATTTATTAACATAACATAAATTAATTTATTTTATTTTTGAAAAGAGGTTTCTACTATAAACACTTTATGCGTAAAATTGCTTAAAAATAAAAGAAAAAGGTATTATCTCCTGTCTGAGAGTACCTAACTTGCTTTCATATAAGGTTTTATCCAACTAAAATTTTTTTTTATATTTTCCATTTTACAGTTTATATTTTAAGCATAACATTAAATTGAACCAACTCAATATAAGTGTAGTTTTATTCTCTACTAGCTGAATACCCGTGCTTCGCTACGGAGTACATTCAACGGTCAATGTATGCAATTAATGCCAAAACAAGACAAAAAATATATTTATAAAAAATTTGTAATGGATATTTTTATAGACAAAATAATGTAGTAGAAAATATTCAAATTTAATACAACTGCCAATGTATGCAATTAATTTGTATGTTTAATATCCATAAAACATACTGATTTGAATTAAATTCTTTAAAAACTTCCATCTCAATTAGTCTAGTGGTTAAATTTTATCTTTTACCATATTTTAATATTTTTTCGTCAAGTTATTTCATTGTTATGCACGTGATGCAAAATTAATTTAAAATATCACAAAAGAAAAGAAACCACGTGATCAGCATTTCATAAAATAAATTCTAAAATCATAATTTCATAAAATAAGGTTAATCTTTAAAGATTCACCTAAAATCAGAAAATGGAGATAAAGATTCGAAAAATATTTTATTTCAAAGAAATTTTTATATTTCTCGTGATATAAATTTTATAACCTTCGGATTATTATTTTAAATGCAAACTTTAAAGAATATTACAAAAACAGATTAAAAATTTAATTTTAAAAAATCTAAGAAGAATTTTTAAAAAATCTCTCTTAGTGCACCCCTACACTATAAGAAGAATCGCCATGCAAATTCTCAGCCCTTTAAGCCGGCCACTCACGTAGACTTCCGTCATCTGGGGCGGCTGGAATTTTCGCGCCTCGGATACCAGGCATCAGCCACTCACGGGGACTCTCGGTGTCTGAGGCGCCGGATATTTTCCGTCTCGTTCACCTGCCTTCGCCCATTCGTGATGCCCGATTTAGCTCAGTTCGATGTTATTTTAATAACATCGGCACAGTGAGTTGGTAAAACTTCATGATTTAATACAATTTTATAAAATTATGCCATTTTCTTTGCTTTTTCTTTTTATTAATTAATACATTTAATAAACTAAAAAATAAAGATGTTTACTCAATAATAATAATTGTCGTATTGCATCAGTTATTTATTCCACGTGGCTCTCCAAATCCATACTACCCTCTTCATTATTCAATTATATATCTAAATTGTTATTTATATTTAATTTTGAAGAATGGAATGTAAGAAATCTTTAAAAAAAAATGAAGTCGATACTACAATTAGAACCGATTTTATGGCCAAATGTATAAAGCTAATAGTACAGTGATTTTTAGAAAATTAAACTTTAAATGGCTTTTTCTGAAAACTTATTTTTCAAACTTGTGCGCACTATTTCTTCAAAACTAATGGTCACAAATTGCTAAAATTTTGTATACAAGATATCTAGTATGTTTATATAATTTCCACCTAAATTTACGTAAGTACATAATATTAAATTTTACAGCATTTTTTTTAAAAAACATTTTATGATATTTCTTGTACATTACGATGCTTTTAAATATATATTTATGTGAATAATATATATTTAAAATATATATTATAAATATATATTTATGTGAATGTTTTAAAAATATATTTATGTGAAATAGGGTAGTTATTTTAGGTGTAGATTAAAATATTACCTACGGATAGAATACATACAAATAATTTAATATATATATCTCATATTTTAAAAAAAATCTGCACGCAGTGTATTCATTATTCATAAAACATTAACTTTTGTTTTATATAAAATAATTTCTAATAATCTCCCAATAATTCTGCTTTTGTTTTCTATCAGATAAAGCTTTGTACATTTCACTCTAAAAAATTGGTTTAAATTAATTACAAATTAACTGTTTGACAACACATTAAGCTTGGTAGTAAAATCAGTGCATTTTTGTGAGAGCAAAGGTGGTCTCCCCGCTTTTAAACAAATAATATTACAAAAATTACAAAAAAATTAAATATTTAGAAAAATTTGAAATAAATGACATTTTGTAATAAGTTTAATTTTGTTTATTTACTTATTTATTTGAAAAATTGTTTATTCATAAATTTTCTATACAGTTCAATGAACGATATTAAAAATTCGGGATTAAAGAATAATTTTTCAGCTTCCATTATGTTCGAAAACATGCGGTAAACTGCAGGCTAAGATTCAGGCGCCTGGTATCTAGCGTACAGTACCCCACTCACGGAGACTTCTCGCGCCAGGAATTCGGTCTGGATTGAAATTCCAGACACAACATTTTTATCATCTGACGTCTCACCAAGACACCCCACTGACGGAGACTCTTGGTGCCTGAGGTACCAAAAGCCCGTCATCACAGATGACGGAAGTCTACGTGAGTGGCCGGCTTTAGGTCCAGCGGTTTGGTCTGTGCGTTATCTATCAGTCTGTCACTGAACTGTTTTATATATATAGATTTTCAAAGTTTGACAATAATGTTACGGCTAACCCAAATCATTTTCAAGACTTTTCAAATTTTCAATTTGATAGGATTTGTTTACACATTCCTTTTTAAACACTGGGTTATGTAATAAGCAAGTCATTATTTGATTTCTCATTTATGAGGGGAAGTTCAAGTAGAAAGACTCATGCAGCTTTAAGTGGTGTTCTGTGTTTGTCTGGGCAGGGTTATTAGGAAATTTTTACATTCACTATGCGATGAAAAAGTTACTCAGATTTTTATAACACGATTTAGATACCAAGCGTTAATCTAACAATTACATTTTTTTTAAATTAAGAATATGAAAACAAAATTCATTTAATTTTGCTACCCAGAAAGTAAAAGTGGATTACATATGTCCCACGGACGTAATTTCCATCCCCCGTAAAGCGGAATATTTGTCCCACTGACTGTCTTAATAATCTACCGTGTAGTAAGAATTGTTTAATTTATAAAATGTAAAGGTGTTTAAAACTAAAAGTACTCTTTTAAAAAAAGATAAAGTCCTTCTTCACAAATTTGAGTTAAATAACTAAAATAAATTTCATTATTTTGCATTTGCCTATCTGCAAACATAAAAAATGTTAACGTTTTAAACAGTACAAAAATCATTAAAATTTTACACTCATCAAAGTATTGATTGCTGGGAAAATCTTGATCTCATAAAAGGCTAACAGTTGTTTCTGCACAGTTGAGTCCCAGCTTTTGCTTTGAATTGATATTGGTTAGACAAAAGAAAAAAATTCTTTATGACTTAGAAAAAAAATGTTTCACAAGTTTGACGTTTAAACCCATGCAAGGAGCAAATACTGCTGGAAATATTTTGGGAATATTATGGCATAATTTCAAGTATCCTTTCATTGTCACCCTAAATTACCTTATCATTGTCAGCTTTCAAATTCTAATCACGGTCATCCAAACTTTTCCGTTTCTTTTCCGTTCCTTTTCCTCATTGTTTTCTTCATTGGATTGTTATCACCTTGTCGTTTATAAACACTTCTCTTATCAACCAAAAAGGGTCGATTTTCTGACTCCTTACCAGGAGGAAAGGGGTCATTTCCAAAAACAACGTCAAGACTTTCTTCTACTCAATACTTATCGTAGCTAGACTTCTTTAAGAAGATATGCAATAAAAAAGGTCCGAAGCTTCATCCATATTTTATAATTACTTGCACTCAATTGAAAAATTACACTACATCTTATTTTAAAATTTTTTTTAAAAAATTCACATTGATCTGAAAACATTACTAAAAGTTATACAACTTTACACTATTTTTCAGCTAAAGTTATAATTTTAGAAACAATTTATAATAAACTTTTTAACATGGACGAAGCCTTATTTGAAGGGGGGAATATTCATATTATTCATACAACTAACAAAAAGCTAAATGATGTTCAAAATTTACTATAAGATCATTGAATATTAAGAAACTTTTATTAGTTAACTTGCAAGGTGTGTCTAAATATTATTTTCTTAACATTTGAAATTGCTAACATCCAAATACTGCCGGCACACAGCTTTACTTTGAATTCCCTAGTAATGCTTATTCTTAAAAGAGAAACTTTGTTCAAAAATTTTACACATTATAGAAGTCTACAAATTACATAAAAGGTCAGGGAAGGTGAAAAATTACACAATTATAAATTGTAGGACTTCACGTGATAAAGCGAGAAGTGGGCGAAGCATGTCCCATTACGTACAAAGGGTTGAATTGCAGAACTTTTTTTTCTTTTCAAGAATTACCACTTAGCAATTTTTTATTAAATCCCAAACCACTGGTACTCATAGAATATGAAATGTTCTCTCTTGCCTTGACGTCCGATTTTAGAACGCTTGAGACCATAAGTAGGGAAATATTCCGACTACTGAATTCATTTAAGGCTCTGTTTTGTTTTTCTCTGACAATACCATTGACTCCAATCAGGCAAAATCTGTTTTAAGAAAAATCACGGATATTGTACTTTAATCTATACCACCGTATTCACAGATTCTATAACATATATAAACCTAATTTTATATAAACTGCATTTAATAAAATATTTGAGCATTAATTTTATTTTACGTATTTAGATCATTTCATTCATAAATTTGAATTAATTGCTCGAGCAAAGTATTTTATTCAGATGTTATCTTTACAAAACTAAGTTTTTAAATACGTCGGGAAATCAATTAATCTTCTGATAACAAACATAAACATGTCTGTTTAACTCACACTATTTTTCTGAAGTTAGCTAATTTAAAACATGTTTACCTAATTAAAGCTATGGACATTGATTTATATGTTTCCTAAATTTAAACCGAGAATGATTAATTGAGTTCAGATGCTATGAAAAGAAAATTAAACTGCTGCTGGACTAATACAGAACAACACTTTCCCTACTGAATAACTACTATCGATAGTTTACAAAAACGTTAAAACTCTTTTTTTATACTGCGGCAAAATGAAAGTCTAGTTTTAGATAATTAAATTACCATACATTTGCGTAAATTCATAATTTAAAAGTCTTAATTAATTAGTCCTCATTTTACGAAGTAACTTTTCGAGAGTTTAAGGACAAAATTTATAATTTGCCATCTTTTAAACATCGCCAAACGTTTCCTTTTTATATTGCTAAAAGAACTACATTTCCATTAGCATTATTTTTCTCTACATAAATTGCTTTTCTGTCAACGTAAGATACCTCTTTTGGCCTACAGATGAGGCAATAAAGTTCGAAGCAAACTCACCCCCTTCCTTAAACTAAATAATGAATATATTATGACATATTATTAAAATTAAACTTAACATGAGTAATTCTCAGTGGTGATCAATGGCCCAATTTTCAAGATTTTTTTTGTTTGTTTCTACTCGTTTCAAAGTTTTGTTATCTTATAAATATTATCGACGTTTTGGCTGAATTGTATTACGATGATACAAAAGTATAAAATTATTATTTTAATTGTTAGCCTTTTAAGCTTTACAAAAGTTATTAAATTAGTGTCTAACATGAAAGACAATTTTTTCCTTCTATCTTTGTTAAACGATATTCAACGATATTTGTTCAATTTTGTTTACAAAACAAAAAGCTCAGACACAATTTTTTTTAAATTATATTTTTGAAATTTATCTATTGTGTATTTTTGAAAATTGTATTTAAACTTAGTTTTAAAGTTTCTATACCTAGATATATCTCTCTTTTGTCAGAATGCCAATGAATCCAAACCTAATCAATTTATCCAATTTTATGGTAGCTTCATACATTTCATGGCGCTTAACAATTCGCTTTTATTTTTAAATTGTCTTGGAATATAAGAAGCATTTGAAAGAGCTGCGACGTCTTAGAATTCAATTAAGTTCCGTTAATAAATGATGTGCCTACAATGACAGCTTATCATCGATAATTCTGTTAAAGGAAGCGAGTCTTAAATGCGTTATTAGATTCAGGCGATGCGCCACCGAAAGTATCAACCGACATTTGTCGCATTTTAAAAATTTACTTTCAATTAAAAGGAACAGTTTCTTCTCTAAAAGCTGAGGCGGGAGATCTTTAATCAGGGGAGAAACTCTAAAGGTGTCATTTCGAGAAATATTTCATGCTTTAAAAATATTTACTGTGACTACTATAAAAAATTTCTTTTGTCAAAGCATTTCCTCACCATATTTCATTAAATATATATTTTTTATTAGCCTAGAATTACCATTTTTCTGTGGCTTTAACTTCATTTATACTGTTTAATTAAAAACGTGTAATTTCGTAATGAAAAATGAGAAATAATTCTGGTAAGATTATGATATTTGAGTGGTAAATTTTCTTAACTGAAACCCTTTTTGGGGGTTAAAAACCTTTGCTGATAATCCACAGAAACTTCCAGTAAAAATACACTCGAATCTGTGACCAAAATAAATTTGTAGTAAAATGCAAATGACGAGTATCCAGGTTCAAGCGAAATCTAACCTTAAAAAAAAGTTAATATGAATCCACGTTTTGAATAGAAACGTTGAAACTTAGCATTACTGTTGATCTCTCATTGGTAAGAAATTAAATTTTTTCTAAGTATCCTCGCTTTCATTTTTTCAGAAACTTTGTTTTTTACTACACAATAAAAATTGACACAATATTTTAATAGTTTAGTCATGCAAATCAAGTGTAATTCTCAGGAGTCAGTAATAATACTTTTATTTCTTTGAAGCATAGAGATTGTGGAATCAAATTACTATCACTTTACTAATATACTAATTAATATAATCCTCATACAAAAACAATGATTTAATATGTGAAAAAACGTCAAGTTTGACGAATTTTCGAAAATGTTTGAAAACAGCATAATTTATAGCAGTGTAAGATGACGTGCTGTCTTCTTTGCATCTGCAAAAGTTTTTAACCGCTGTAAATAATTAATTTCGTACAGAGTGTAAAATAGCTAGTAATATAATAATACACGCAGATATACATCATTAATCCTTTGTAAAACATGATACAGATTCAAATTTCTGCAGATCTTTCTTCAAGCAGATGTTCTGCAGAGCGTTCAGTCTCATTTTCCAAAAATAACAGGACTGCCCTATTCATACGCACACCTTGCAAGATGATATTAGTTTAATAAACTGTTTATCCTTGTAGACACCTGCAGTCGTATAAGATAACACGCATCTCTTGCATATTTAAACAGTAGTCTGATTTGTCTTTTGTGTGTGAAAAATAAGGAGCCTCCATTTCACTTCCTTTGATGGGCCCTTCAGCATGGTAGACTGTTAATGGAAAGCTAGAGAGTGAATGGGAATACACACTGCTTTGAGATGTTATGTAGTTTTTCTTCTTTATTTCCTTCCTGCCACCTCCCCAAGCCACTCGGGAAGAAAATAAACCTTGCAAATAAGGATCTTTTCTTCTAAAATAACACATACAATGCGCATTACTTATAAATAGAGCTCAGTCTTTGACATTACAAATATCTATGATAACTTATTAGCAATACATATGTGTCATTAACCTCCTGCGTTTTCGAACTTATGTGGAAATTTTCTCCGATGATATATCTGTTTAACACCCTTCCGACTTTTGTTTCTGCCTGGAGTATGAAAATTGAAAGTATGAAAAGAGGGAGTGAAAGTGCTGAAACGTAATTAATTTCCCTTGAAAGATGAGGACAAAAATGGCTTCTCCTAACACAAACAGCTTTGTTGAACGGCTTAGATGCGAAATAAAGCATTCCCCATTTATCAGTTTCACTGGAAAGATACCCTGGTTATTGATGGCCTCACACTGTTCCACTTTAAATTACTTTCATTAAACAGGGACACCGAAGATTTGAAAAACTAAAATGAAAGGGGTTTTTTTAAAGATGAACCCTCTATGAATGAAAGATAAACTCACGTGTCTTAATGAAACCAGAACGTTGCCATCAATTTTGTTACAGTATACAAGTACTCTGTTAAAAGGTCTCATCTGAAATCTATCTTTCGGCAGCCATATGTCAAAAGTGGCTTGTTTATGGGCCTTAAGATTAAGATATTCTTAAAAGGAATTTCTTCTTACCCATTTTTTTAAACACTGTTTAGTTGTCATGAGCCATATGGATCATTAAAAACAATTTTACAGGTAAGGGAGCTAAACTAGAAGCACAGAAAACCCAAAATGGTAGAAGTAAATGATGATGCTCGACATTTTACTTGTTATAGACTTTATTCCGTTTATTTGGCCGAACGACACCTGCTGTTTGAATATGTGAGAGGTTCATGTCAACCATATTCGTTATGTCCACCTGCTAATACACATCTCAAACATTTTCCCTCGTTAACATTTTGTGCCGCACTCGTGAGGGATTTCATTCTTTTTTGTAATATGAAGAACCCAAATCCTTCTATAGTAAAGGTACCGTCGTTTCCTATTCTTTCTAACTTAGCTTCTAAATACACATCATAAATAAAACTATCTAACACTGCTTTAAAATAATCAAAGCTACATTTCTTCGAATTCTTGAGGTTGTTTCACTATTCCAGTGGTAAGAAGTAAAGCCTGGACAAGGAAATCGATTTAAGAAATTCTGTACTTGAATTTACTAGCGAAGAAATGTATTCATGACTTTTTTTATTTCCAATGTTGGTTACAAAAGACAATTCTGAAACAAAACAACGAAATGAGAAAATAAGAAAACAAAATAACAAAAGGCAAGGGAAGAAATTCTATGGACCCATTCGGTCCCTTGCTCCCAGTAGCGAATATATTCATAACTAAATTTGTAATTACTTTGGAACTCGTAGACACAACTTGTACGTATTTAGAAAGAAATGTCACGGCGTAAATCTGGTTCTATGATCCTGATTTCAAATCTCGCCCAACCTGATCCGCTACTCGATCACTTCATGGGTTTCAGAAAAGCGTCATCGATGAACTCGTCCTAGCGAACGTAAGCAACGTATAAGCTGATTTTTCACTAAAGCTTCTGTCACTAGTGACCTGTCCCTCCCCTTAGGCATCTCCTGAAGCCTAAAGGCCAAAAAGAGTTCTTTTGGGCGCAGTGGCCCAGTTGGCAATGGCAGAGGGCTAGTGATCTGAAAGTCAATGGTACGATGCTCGTCACTAACAAAATCCATTGCAGGGTACACTAATGGCGGCTTGTGCTCGTAAAATCTGTCGTGGCTGCAATGTCCTCCAAGTTCTCAAAATTACCTCTAGAGGTGCGTTGTCAAGTGTTCTACTCTCGTCACTTGACTCGGTTCAAAATTACGGGACCGGTTCTTTGGCCAAGTTTGACTCCGACCTTTGTGGTGTCTGTCAAAACAGGAGCCGCACCTTCATCGCCCATAGCCTTCGAGACTTGATCTGATGTTGTTGTCGGTCAAGAGGCATAAGCAACAACAACAAAAGTTCTTTTGAGTTTGAAATGTGTGCCATGTCTCAGAAAACTCGAGCAACACGATTTACTTGCCAGGACAACATTCTAGGGTATTAAGCTATTACCTCTAAAACTATCGACTCTTAAGCATTAACATCTTGCTACAAGGGTCATATTCCGATGGGAAAATAAAAACAATGCCTTCAGTGCAGACCATAACTTTCGTTTTTGTTTCTTTTTTTTACACATCAGTTCATAAAAGTAATGTAACAGTAAATAGACAGATTTCGGTAGAGCTACCATTGTAGCACAGGACATACGGAAAAATTGGCAGAAGGTAATGACATAATTCCATACAGGGTCACCAAATGATAAATGACTTCGTGCCACCAATATATGAATCAGAAACCTTTTCGAATTATTAGACATAATTATGTATGATATAGATACGACTCAGGTTTTTTGGGCGTCTCGATTCCCGTAAAACAAAGTATTCCTCTTTGAGGCAAAATAATGGTCTAATTAATTTCTTAGTCATATTTAATCCCTTTAGGGCGCGGTGGCCCAGTTGGCAAGAGCAACGGTTTAGTGATCTGAATGTCACTGATTCGATGCCCGTCGCCGCAAATCCACCACCGTGTTCACTAACGGTGGCCGGGTCACGTAAAATAGGACATGGCTGCAATATCCTCCAAGTTTTCAAATTTACCTCTGGAGGTGCGGAGTCAAGTGTTCCAGTCTCGTCACTTAACTCGGTTCAAAATTATAGGACCGGTCATTTAGCCAAGTCGGACTCCAACCCTTGTGGTACTAATTCAAAATAGGAGCCACCCCCTTCAGTCCAATAGACTATTAGGATCTGGTGAATGGAACCTTCAACCAGAGGGCATTGCAACAACAACAAATCCCTTGTCTGAAAATACAAGTGTTTTGCGGCTCCACCAAAATGTCATTCTCATCAGGTATTTTTCCGCACAGGACCTTTGATATCCTAACTAGCAACAGATACTGCCTCTCTCTGTTGCAAAAATTTATATAACCAAAAATTATTCAATCCGTTTTCAACGTAAAGTCTGCCATTTTTTCCAATACAAAAATCATACTTATCCTTTCCTTTCTATGCAAGAAACGTGGAGCCTCTGAATCCATTGCATGTTAACTTCGCTTCGCTCCGTCAAGAATATCTGTTTGCTCAGGAAAAGTCCTCTCTTCTTAAAAAGAGAAATGGTTCAACAGAAAAGAATCGAAGCTTACACAGCGACCCGTTCGAAAATGAGTTTTCCCCTGCGATGTTCTTCATCGGATTTCCTTTACGAAATCTCCCGGGTGGGTGGACTTGAATTCAAATCGAAAACAAATGGCTGCGCATGATATGTGATCGGTTCGTCACGTTCTTTATGAAAAAATAAAAAAAATAAATGGAGATGCACCTGTCAACAACATTTTGCTTAGCCGCTCTAAACATCTTTCTCGGATATGCATAACGAATCAAAAGTTCTCAGAAAAGTGATGACCATTAAAAGACGGGACTAAATTCCCACATCAGCAACAAAAATACTACGACATACCTCACACCAAGAAGTATTGTTTCTGAAAACCATCCCATTCTGCAGTCCATGACTGCTGTCTGAATATGCTGAACAAGATAGTTGTGTAAATATTTAGTACTCTCCTATAACAAATTCCTTACGTATGCATTTGGGGTTTTTTTCCCTATTGTAGTTTTACTTCAATTCCGAGTACATTCATCATTTCATTCTCTTGTGGGCTAACCAATAAAGAAAAGGAGGTCGACGCAAGTAAGAGTATAAAAGCCTTTCACATATATAAATGGAATGATCCCGGTCCCGAGTGGTAGAGAGTTTTGCTTCAGACTGGGGGTGGTTGGTTCGAATCAATTAAAATACTTTCATGACTAGGCTGGATATGGGCACTTTAAATCGATAGAGTGGAAAGTCCTTCTATGAAATCAGAGGGGATGGTAGGAAGTACGAGCTCACCAGATATAGGCCCATGGGGTTGCTCGGTCTAAATTGGGGTGGCAATCTATTCATCGGCAGAGATTCAACCCCCGAGTGTCTTAGTTGCTATACTGGGTCATGTGTGATGCTTTGAAAAATGGAAATGGAATGGTCCCAGAATACAAAGAATCATGTTAAAGAATCATTACAGGGGAACGAAAATGTTATACATAACTGTTAGATATCAAGATGCTGCACATATACTTATTTTTTAATATTTGAAAATTTTAGGAGATGCATTAAAGCTGCACCGGTCAGAGTTTCTCAAAATATTGTGATGTATTTGTACACGCCAGCTACCAATAACACCAGAGTGTGTAGTAAGATATATGTAATTTAAACTTTTTTAGTTCAGTTTAAGAAGCGTGTAATAATATTTGACTTTGTTTATGAATATTGACTAATTAGACAAAAAAATATTGCGGCATTGAAACTTTCATCAAGTAACTCATTTATGATGATGATATATATATATATATATATATATATATATATATATATATATATACCCAACAAACACAAGACTGACGGCAACTTGACGGGCCGGATTTGGAGGCGCCGGTAGAACGATAGGCTCGGGGAAAATGATCCGTACCGTTGCCGCGTGATTTACGAATCTCCGACGGGGAATCCCGTAGTGTGTACCCGTTTGAGGGCCGGTGATGGTTGGATGGGAATCGACCCGAAACCGCTTTCCCTCTAACGTCCCGGAATCGATTGTCCGATTCGTAACCACAAGTAACAGAAATCTGCATCAGAATTATGGATTTGAAAGGGAAGGCGAAGATTAAATTAAACAGACTTTTCATAAATATTTATTTCACTTTTGTGAAACTTCTTTTGCACGAAAAATTCACATAATTTTCTTATATGAAAAGATTGTATTATATCAGAAGTATACGGCTGACATAATATAATCTTTCGGTTATACTATGTGATATATGCATAATATATATCATCTATATATTTAATGTGCTAAGCCGACTTTTTGGGCAGTCCGTGAGAGAAAACTACTGCATCAATTTACTTCATTTTGGTCTTAAACGAAAGATTGTAATCTGTAGATTTGTTAAATTTGGTTTTTGTGACAGCAATTTCTATTAATTAGCGATAATTTACAATTTACAATTGATTTTTACGCATGCTCAGTGGCATGTTTAAATCTGTCTTTAGAAACTCACTGTTTCCGCGCACGCTCAGTGACATGTTTTAATGATAAACACTTTTATTCCGAGAAGTCTCTCTAGATCTATCTCTGCCTTATTTATTTTTATGATAATTATATTTGTGAAATACAACAGTAAACCTCATGGAAATTGTTTATTTCATGCTGTTTAATTAGCGATAATTTACAATTTAAAAAAATTGCTTTCTGCACATGCTCAGTGACATTTTTAAATCTGTCTTTAGATACTCACTAAGCGCGAAGCCGCTTAATCACAATTTGTTTCTGCGCATTATTATGATTTTCAACATTTGACAATGATGTGTTGAATATAATTTGTGTATTAGTACATTCATTTACTATCTAGCCGTCATGTTTTGACAGACATCAACTATTGTTAGATTATATTAATTTATTTTTGGCTTTTATATAGAAATGAAATAAACATCCACTTACAAATGGATAATTTTTTCGATCAAGAGTTTATGCACAAGAGAGCAAAGAGTAGTACCTGCCTAAATTTGTTTTTCATTTTGATTAAGACGGACTTTTCGGCAGACTCTCTTGGATGCCAAAGCGGGTATCTATCTGGCGCTTCATTTCATACTCAGGTTCCCTGCGATTTACTTGGCAACCCTACCACCAGTTGCATTGGGCCAATATCAATTTCGTTAGGCGCTACATTTCGTTTTTTGGTAGACCGCTGGGTTACACTTATTTGGACTTCAAATTTTTCGGTGATGGTGTTGATAATTATTTCATGATTTAAATATTTCGTGACGCAGGAATTGGAGCCATTTTTTTATAGAAACATGACCATTTTAGCTTATTTTCGGCACTTTTATTTTCGGGGGGGGGGGGGAAGTATATTGATTTTGTAATGAATAACATGACCGTTTTTATTTATCAGAAGATAGATATATTCATAGCATAAAGTAAAATACTTCGAGTGACAGTTCTCTTTTAAATGAAATTGCGTATGAATGCATTTCAATAAATGTTTAACAGATTAAACACTAAAAACATATCATACATTTTTAAACCTCTATACAGTCATAATATTGTTATTAAAATATTGAGGTACATTGAATTTTATTCGTCATTTTTACAGTATTTATTCGCATACTTTATAGCTAGTGATGTATAGAACAATAAAGAATGAATCTAGGAAATGAAATAAAAATAATTGATGACTGAAAATAAATTTCATATAGCAGACCAACGTATATGTAAATGTAGGTACAAATACTTTATAAGTTTTAACACCCATTGATATGAACTGTATTCATATTTTTCGAATATGCTTCATAAAAACAAACTCCATCTCATCAGAGATAAAATTAGAAAGTGTGTGTTTGTATGTATGTAAATGTTGACAGTAATTTAGTAGCTTTTAATGTGCTAGTAAATACAGGGCAGTTTCTAGGGTAGCTGCCATACGTGTGCGAGAATAATTCCCCCCCCCCTCATACCGTATGGATTAATTGAAATTTCCCTGAAATATTTTTACCTTAAATGAAACAACGAATTACAGAAAATATTATAAATTCAGTTTATTTTTTAATTTTATAACCTAACATAATAATTATTAATGTATTGATATAACAACTAAATGAATACGTTATATTAAATACATACAACACATATCTATTAATACATATACTTAATAAGTCAGTCAAAAAGATAATCTTTGCTTTCCTTGCTTTTTTTAATGCAAATTCTGTTATAATATCTGATCATCTATATCTTCCGAAATGTCCTTTTCGATGCTAATAATAGATAAGTCTGAAAGCCTTTCTTGTCCCATTGTAGACCTCAAATAATTTTTTATTATTTTAAGTTTTGAAAAGCTTTTTTCCCCGCTAGCCACAGTCACAGGCAATGTTAATAAAATTCGTATGGTAATCACTAAATTTGGAAACAGATAGATGAGGTTGTTTGTAAATAGGTATTGAATCACATTTAACGCGTTCATTTCAAGGGAAATATAGAGGGCAATGTTGTCAGTTTCATCGCATAAATCTTCAGCTATAATATATTTTTCATTTTTAAATGGATCATGTAACATACTTTCCACATATTTACATTTTGTAGACCTATTTGATTTATCTGTTTGAAGGAAATCTGATATTGAAATAAATCCCCAAAAAATGCTCCCTAATTTCTATTTGCTTTGATTACTTAATAGAACAAATCTTACTACAACAGTAAGTCGGTCTTGGTTGCTTAGATCAGGGGTGGAATCTAAAATAGTAGAATAATATTTACAAAATTTTAAGAGTGATATTATTTCATGTCTTATTTTTTGTTCCAAAAGGGAAATAGTTCATTTTGAATATGAACACCTACAGTGGCTCCAAAATGTGTTCGTACACTTACGATTTTCAATAAAATAGGGATCTATCCATTAATTAAAATGAATATTACAGAATGGGCATTTAATAATAAGATTTATAATCTATTCTTAACAAAACTATATGAAATATTTTGAAAACATAGTAAAACTTTATTTTTAAGACACCAATAATCAAAAAGTAACAAAAACTATCTCACAAAAGTCATCGTACACTGAAATATTTTCGGATAAATTCATAACTAAAATTATCGCCTGGCGCTTTATTTTTATTTTTGAATTGTAGTGGCATTTAAAATATCGTTTGGCTTTAATTTTTGCTTGCCTATTCCGTAATATTCTATTTATTATTTAAAAATGGCTCGCAAAGAAACAACAAACAGCATTGATCGAAAATTGATTATTTTTCATCATAGTTGTGGTAAATCAGTTCGGAATATTGCTAAATTACTTAATTTATCCCATTATACTGTGCAGTATGTGATAAAACGCTTTAAAGAAGAAAATCAGATCAAAATCAAGATAAGAAAAGGTCGTCCGGCAAAGTTAACAAAACGTGATCAGAGATTTTTAATTAGAAAATTTGTGAAAAATCTAAGTTTGAGTGCTGTAAAACTTTCTGCAGAATTTAATGAAACATTTTCTACTTCAATTTCACCTAAAACTGTTCGACGAGTTCTCAGAGCAGCTGGATTATATGGGCGTTCTGCCCGTAGAATTTTTTTGTGAGTGAGAAAAACAGAAAGCTCGGGCTTTCCTTCGCACTATCAATGATTAATAAGCCCCAAACCTATTGGAATAATGTCTTATTTGCCGATGAAAGCAAGTTTAACATTTTTGGTTCCGATGGGCGTATAATTGTATGGAGAAGAAAAAATGAGGAACTTAATCCTAAGAAATTAGTAGGAACAGTTAAGCATGGCGGTGGAGGTGTCCTTGTGTGGGAGTGCATGTCAACATCAGGACTAGGTAATTTGGTATTTATTGCTGGCATAATGAATCGTGCTGTTTATATAAATATTTTAAGAGACAATTTAAAATAATCAGCCCAAAATTTGGGGTACTGGAAGCAACTTTGTTTTTTATCAACATAACGATCCTAAGCACACGGCTCTCAACGTTCGCATCTGGTGTCTCTAAAATTGTCGACAAGTTTTGAAAACACCACCTCAATCGCCAGATTTAAACCCAATAGAACATATTTGGAGAAAACTGGAGGTTCGAGTACGAAAACACGACATTCACACGAAAAGCGAACTAAAAACAATTATGATGGAAGAATGGATGAACATTGATGCAGAAATTACAAAAGAACTAGTGCAATCTATTCCCAGACGTTTAAAAGCTGTTGTTGATGCTAAAGGATATCCTACTAAATATTAATTTAACGAAAAATAATAAGTAGAGATTTTTTTACAAGTGTTCGATGACTGTTGTGGGATAAAGTTTTTGTTACTTTTTGATTACTGGTTTCTAAAAATAAAGTTTTACTATGTTTTTAAAATATTTCATGTAGTTTTGTTAAGAACAGATTATACATCTTATTTTAAATACGCATTCTGAAATATTCATTTTAATTAATGGATAGACCCCTATTTCATTGAAAATCGTAAGTGTACGAACACTTTTGGGAGCCACTGTAAATAATGAGGCATATTTGATGGATTTCTTTTATTTGATGGGTTAAAACGTGTTAAAACAAAAACGAAAAATGCATTTCCCAACTGGTTGCTACGTGGAGTAGCGTTTTTAAAACCAATGTAGTTTTGTTTATTTCCAGTTATACTTGTAAAATTCATTTTTAACTCTAAGTAGTTATCTAGCATAATGATAATATTTTTATATTCATTATTTTACTAATAAATTAGTTTTAATTTTTTTAACCGCGCATCCGCCCCCCCCCCTCCCCTCTCGACTTTCCAGCTGCGTGCTGCGTCTCGCTTGGGGTAGTGAAATTCCTTTGTGTGCTCCCTCCGTGGACACTCCTTGCAGGTGCAAGTAGCAGAAAGGACCGTTTTCTGAGAATGAGTGGGGGTACTTCTAAAAATAGACGGGAATGCTCTTTGGGCAGTCGCCAATCTTTTATACAGGACGTATAAAAATTGGCGATTTTGTTTTGGCGACACTTATGGCGCACGCTATTTATGCCAATTATATTCCAACGCAGTTAATGTCTTCAGTTCTGTACATAGTTCAACATTTGTTACTCTCCGATGCTCGACTGTGTGGGATGACTGTGTGGATTATTTTTATTTCCAACATTTTTTTAATATACCGTCATTGGACAATGACCGAGAGGTATGTTTATATTTTGTACTTGTTATTTTAAGTAAACTTCGTAAATTTTCTCAAGATAAGAAAATTATAATATTTTCCATAGAGGAAATTTATTTCATTCTTCTCAAAGTTAAAAGTGAGGTGTAATATATATTTGAAAATCACGAATTACCCGATTATATAATATTAATTTATATAATTTATTTGAAAATGATTTAAAATTAAAATTGAATGTAGTTCAATGTTTTATAAATTTTGTTCAGTCCTTTTTTCAGTCTTATCGTATTCAGCAATATAAGACTGTAGGATGACAGAATATTATTATTTTTATCACCAAACAATAAACTTATCAAGACGTATTTGAAGATGTATCAAAACAAAATATTTCTTGAACAGCTAAGCTTTAACAATGAACCATTCTTTGATATGCAAAACTATGAAATTTTTTCACTTGTCAACTACTAAAAAAGTACTGAACAAAATTTATAAAACATTGAACTACATTCAATTTTAATTTTAAATCATTTTCAAATAAATTATAACAATTAAAGTTATATAATCGGGTAATTCCTGGTTTTCAAATATATAATACACCTCACTTTTAACTTTGAGAAGAATGAAATAAATTTCCTCTATGGAAAATATTATAATTTTCTTATCTCGAGAACATTTACGAACTTTACTTAAAATAACATGTACAAAATATAATTTTAAGGGATTATTCTGAACAAAAATTTTAGGTTTTAGCAGAGATTAATATTTTCTATTACCTGAAAATACACGAGAAAAAGAGAAAAGTTAAAAATATTAATACTAGTTATACATGGAGAGCCAGAAAAAAAAAGAAATAAAGTGTAAGGGTAGATATCCGATGTTATATATATCAAGTATTATATATATAACATCTGATATCTACAGATATATATCAGATATATATCATCTGATTTATATCAAATGTTATCATAAACACTGTTATCATAAGTACTGTTATCATAAACAATCTCATTACTAAAAATAAAAAGCATGTGAAAGGAAGGGGTCTAAGAAAAACTTAGAAAATCTGTCGGAATTCCAATTATGGCCCAGCACTGGAAAGTAACCCTGATCGACGGCGCTTTGATGGTTTCGAGATGGGTATTTGACTGCCTGTCGACACGAATTATTGCTCCCGTAACCGGCCCGTCAGCCTTCGGCAATGGTGTGGCTGTATGTCCACATCGACGGGAACTTTGCGGTTCAATCACGGTACGCAGTCGGATGCACGATAGCTTCATTGTTACCGGAAGCGGCCCAGCACACGACGGGAAAGTCGCGGGCGAGAGGACAAGCCCGTGACGGATCCGATACTGACCTAATGCGCCGGCCCGGCAATGGAGAAATCGGCTGGCCGGAATCACCCGGCCCCGGCCCGATGCCTCTGTGTTTGTTGGGTATATATATATATATATATATATATATATATATATATATATATATATATATATATATATATATATATATATATGTATGTATGTATGTATGTGTGTGTGTGTGTGATTCATTAAATCATCTGCCACTAAGCCTACACTGTAGATGAACGTACGAGAGATAGCTACTTTATTCGGTTGTCTGTATATGTCGTCTTAAGTAGCCATTACATGTGTAAAGGAAACAAAAGCATGGTGTTATAAAGAGTAGTTACAAGTAAAAGCATGTAACAAAAGGAAGCAAAAAAAGGAAGCAGTTCAAGAGAAAATCACTGTCATTCTAAATTTTAGAAAAACTGAACGAGGAATAAAACTCTATGTTGTTGCCACTCCTGACAAACTCTAGACACAGATCCTTAAGCCAGCTGCTGCCGATCACCAGACTAAGGGTACAGTTGGGAATGTAGAAACAATTCAGAGTTTTCGAGTTGTAAGTTCTTGTGAATAACGAGGAATTTTCTCGAAAAATTCGCTGAGCATAAATTTTAGCAATTTGTGATTTTTTTAAAGATTTTTCTATCCTTTGATTCAGATTAAATTTTAAAACATTAGGTACAAAAATTTTCCTTTACTATTGATTCTGAAATCTTACTTACATATACACTGAACCAATAAACCATTTTACTGACTAGAATAATAGTACAGATTTTTTTTCTTTTGCTAAATATAATTTGAATAGCGCATGGACGAATACCAACGGTAAAAAACGGGGTATAATTTTATTAAAGAATTCCATTAACAGTTTTTTATATGTTCTAAAGACAGTCTCGAGTAATTTTGGAATTATTTGTAAGAAATATTAGGTTAACTAAATCCATAATGAGCTTAATTATAATATATATTTTAAATGTAAAATTTAAAAAAAAATAAGTGCTCATTAGAAATTATTTGCCTGTTTCAAAGAAAATTAATATTACTGAAAACTAACTCATAAAAAGATATTTTTTTCTTTTGCCATTGTGAAATTCCATAAGAAACCCATTAAATTTCCCTTTTTAATATATTTATGAAAGCATCAGGGATAAAAAAATTTTCGCATATGAAAACACATTATTGTGAAGAAAATTATAAACATACTGACTTATTTTTGATTATTAACTGCATTTTTTATATAATTAATTAGATAAATGACACTGATACGTACTTAAATAAGATTTGTTAATTTTAGGATCCATACAGACACATTCCTTTTGTTGGTTTGTTTACATTTTAATTAGCATTCTTGATGAAAATACCTCAATAATGAATTCGGTCTGGATGAGGAATTTTTCTTTTCAGTTATTGAATTTAAGAAATAGAATAATTCTTCGAATAATGAAATTTTTAGGCAGAAAAATGGGTATCGACAAGAAAGCAAATATTTCGGGTTGTGTAGTAAATTTCCCTAATCTTCTCACATGAACAGCGTTATAAGACTACAATAAAGTATAATTTAAGAGTAAATAAAAGATCTAATTATTTAAATTGTGATTTATTTTTCAAAATTATTTGTTATATATATCCAGATAGTTTGTCACGGACAAGATCTAAATAATATATTCTTGAAACAAATTTTCCTGAATTTAGTTTAAAATAACACTAGAAATATTCGCCACTTATTAGCATATGATAAGCGCAAAAAGTACAATTATACGTGCCTTGTCCCCATTGATATTCAAATTTTCATTAAGAATTTCAATAATGTTGCTGGCTGACAAATCATCAGACTTTTTGGTATTTCTAATCATAACAAGCAATTTATCAGACATTCATAACATTTTTCTGTTAAGCTTTTTTACAAACTAACTGTCTACGTTCTTCCATTGATTATCATATTAATTCCTGATGTAATATTCTTTTAATGCGGCTGTAATATTTTCTCCCTTCTTGTGGCAATCTACTATAAGCCAACAGATGCTGATCACGCAACGAGTATTGATTATGAGATGTCATGATTTATATGAAGGGACTTAGTTAAACTAAATAAATAGCCAAACAGGAAGCCCATTTTCGTTGTTGTATATAAATATGGCCTTTATATTGGCCCATATCGATAACACCCTTGGCATTACTAAAGTCTGGTTTCTTCTCTAGAGTTAATTATAGTAATATATTTGCATTTTTTATGATTAAATTTTATGTCGAAAGCTCTTAATGAGTTCCCTGGAATTTTTTAATTCGACAGAATTCAAGGGGTTTTTTGAGTGTTTTCCCCTTATTGTGCGTTAAAAAATTAAATTTATATTTCAAATAATGGAGTAGAATTATAAAATGGCTTTTGCTCAGATAAGCTTACAGTTAGAAATTTTTCTTCATAACTGTCGTACTTGTATTGTAAAGTTGGTCTTAAAATAGTCGGCTTTAGAAAACAAACCCCTAGTTCTCTTTTAATTTTTAATTTATTGATATCTCTTACTGATGAGTCCGGAGTGTCCTCTATATAATGTTTGTTGGTTATCGCTAATTTAGTTCTAGCTTAGAAATTCACTTAAACAAAATCACACACACATACACATATATATATATATATATATATATATATATATATATATATATATATATATATATATATATATATGTGTGTGTGTGTGTGTGTGTGTGTGTGTGTGTGTGTGTGTGTGTGTGTGTGTGTATGTGTGTATGACATGGTGCTTACGCTGCATAACCTTTTATCCACTAATTATCAATTAATGGCAGTCGTTAACAAAAGAAAGACTATTTAAATTATAGCAAAGATTTTATTAACATTAATTAAATTAAAATCAATCCGATAATCCGCTATTTTCCGTCATCATCTCAAACCCCACGACACACGCGTCCTGCCTGTCTTAAAATAAAATCTAATCTACTTTGTTCTTTAAAACCGCGACGCAATGCAAAAGCGCGTGACTCTTGCGTCATCGGGTGATATCATAGTCATACGATTCCCGCCCGTACTATTTCTGATGGAATCGCCGGTCGAGGCCTAGGACTCAAACCGCGAGATTGAAAGTGTACTCCGCTGTTAATAAATAGTGAATTTTTCATAGTAAATTGCCGTTTAACGCTAATTTGCCTAATTTTAACCCAATTAAATCTAGTTAATTATATTTTACGTTCCTAGCATTACATGGATATATATATATAGGGTAACTCTAGGATAGATGGCCAGTCCAAATATTTCCAAAACTTGATCATAAATTTCAGTTTAAACTTTTTTCGTGGGAAATGTTCAACGAGTTCTTTCATTGCGAGGTACAGCTGTGTTTTTCTTTTATATAAAGTAAGTGAAATTTTAATGTTTATTTAATTTAGTGGTTGAATATGTTTCTTTAGTTAGGTATCTGAATGTTTTGCAATACGTACGTTACATTTTTTTTTTACTTTACGGACTTTTAAGGTGCGTATATAATCCAATCTTTGCTTCTAAGCCTAAAACAAAGACGTACAATGGCGGAGTGACGCTTTAAATTGGGTGGCCATCTGTCCTTGAATATCAGGATAGATGGCCATATAAAATCGAGGAGAGATGACCACCTTCAATCAATATTTGAAAATTATACGGATTGAGGATTTTAACTAAATATAATTATATTGAAAATAATTTTATAACTTTTATGTTTATAATTATATTATATGCACCAGTTCCAATGTAACTATGACCAAAAACAGTTAGAAAACGTACCAAACAGGTAGCTATGCTTTTGACATCCCCAGAAAATATTGACAAACGTCGGAAACTTTCACCCCAGACACAGATAAAGTTGATAAATAAGCTTAAAACCAGTGAAAAGCCTACAATAAACGCGAGAAAGAAACAAAAACACGACACTTCCAGTAGCGAAGAAGATGGAATACATTTGAAATTATCAGATTCTACAGATTCCGAGGGAATAGAATTTGATGGGGATCTCTGTGTTGGTTGGAGAGAAGAATACAATACCATAACCAAAAAGGATGACTGGATAAAATGTATAAGCTGCCCGAAGTGGTTCCATAAAAGGTGTTCAAACTATCAAGACCTTTGCCAAAAATGTGGTAAAATTTTATAAAAAGTGAAGGGTTGAAATTACACTTCAAATGTTATTTATTCGAATTTTATTCACTCATTTACCGTGATCTAATTGCATCTTTACAAATTGCTATATGTTTTTCATGATTAACTATATGAAATATTTTGTTTTTTGGCTATTTTAACTTCACTTTTTCTTTCTTGTATTGGATGATCTGCCATTTTAATTGCAAACTATGTTTTCCACTTTTTGTTCTAAATGTTTAATTATTTTTTGCCCAAAATATGAAGAGTGTATGTATAAGAATTTTAAATATGCATAAATATTTCTTGTGTTTGCATACTAAAAATTTTTATTTCAATCTTTAAAAACTATAGCCATCTATCCTAGAGTTACCCTATATATATATTTATATATATATATATATATATATATATATATATATATATATATATATATATATATATATATATATAATATATATATATATATATATGTAAGATTTAGGAAATCGCAAGTTACTTCTCGTTTCCCATTATTTTGGTAAATATATATATTCTGTTCCGTTAAGACAGTTAAATCACTTATTAGAAATAATTAGCTTTTAACACACCTTCAAGTTTTAGGAGCTCTTCTGGGTCTGAAGGATGTATATAGTTAAAGAAAGATTCTTTTACAGGTAAAGTAACATTCTTTCTCTTTTTCCTTCACAAACTGTTAAACTTTAAAATGTTCAAAGCTACGAAAGCAACAAAATTTCTCCCGTGAAGTGAAATTAGATTTCTCGTCAAGTTTCCCTAAAGCAAGTTTATCCTCTTCTACAGCTTTACATCTGCAACATTCTTCGTATAAAACAAGTTTCTTCGAAGGTATATTAGTTCGTCAAGAGGAGTCACACGAAACGGAATTGGTGTTTACATGGCGGGAAAATGTATATATTTAATTCTACCCAAGAGAAATTATTGGAATATTTGCATTAGGAAACACTTTAAAAGAAAATTAAAAGTTTCTTGGAAGGCTGGTTCGTGTACCGTCAGTTTCTGCACGCAAGAATTTTTAGATGAAATTTAAACGATTTTTTTTCTTCAGTATTCCCGTCTTTGTCACAGGTATCTTGTAACAAAGTTTTACCGGCAGTTTTTATAATCATTCTGTAAATGTAGCATGATATCCCCATACACGTAGTTTTATTTGTATATTAACTTTGTATCATAAGCCGAAACAATTACTTTGTTTTTGTGTACTTCCTTGCAGTATTATATTTCTTGTAATATAAATCGTACAAGTTTGTGTTAATAAGAATGTTCGATTCTTTACCGTCTTGTCACAAACTGAATTAAAAAGGGTACAAAATAATACGTCACTATTTATTAATGAAATTTTAGGATGCATAATGATCCATTATAACCGATGTCTCCCGTAAGACGATGTCTCGTAATTTTTTTAAAGACGAATATTGATACTGCAAAAGGAAATTGAAGTCTCCCATCTTCGCTTAAAAGTTAAAATTCTATGGTTTAGTAGATCTTAGGGTAAGTATGTCTATTATCCTTTGGAAACATTGGAAAATCCGAGGATAGCTCCGTTGACGAGTTTCTTTTACTCTAACTACCCTTGTAGTGTTAGGAACTCTATGATTTTAATATCTTTTCACGGAATGTGTTTAAAAAATCGAAACAACAATTTCAACGCAGAGTGGGGTCACCTGGGAGTACCCAAAATGTTTAAGGAGAACATGCTATCCAGTCTTTTTTAAAAGGCCATTAATATCCAAAATTTATCTGCCTCTTTCAAATGGTAAGGAGTGATATCATCGACCCCAAATGTAAAAACAAAACTCATGGCACCATGAATCAATCTAATTCGGCAAAGAATGATTTCATAGCAATAAGTGCCCATTTCTGCTCATGGTATAAATCTCCAGAATTGACATCTGTTCTTTACCCTCGTTCGTCATCCGTTTGCTATTTTGCAGAAATATTTTACAATAAAACATTAAAAAATGTTATTTTACTCGTAAACAATTCTTTTATTAATTTCGCGGATTCGCCTTCCCATAAAATGTATCAGTGACTACCATTTCTGTCCTTTTCTGCTGATAGCATGAGATCCCAGAACCATACCAAGAAATTTGGCACCTAGAAGAGATTCTAACAATCACTATGAGTAAAAAACACATAAGACCTTTGTTCCGTTGATCAGTTGATATGCTTAGAGAACCACTGCAAACATATTAATGCATCGCATCTGGTAAAAAATATGCACTTAAATGGTCATCAGGTATTCATTCTCTTCTTCATAAAGATATTTTCATATTAGAATTTAGCGAGATATCCGTGTCACTGATTGCGGGGAGCGGAATTGTTGTTCGACTTGCGGTATCTCATTGACTACACTTTGGTGCTACTTAGATGCATCGATTTTCATATTCGTTACAAAGTCTTGTTGGTCTTCTCTTTGAACCTTTCTTAAACTGTCTACTTTAAGCAAACAAAAGAAACGCTATCCAAGTTTGCCCTTTGAAAGAAATTCTTTATCAAGACCAAAAAACGATTCCATGCAAGATTCTGAATACTTGTGAAACAGCGGTCTTTTTATATCAAAATTCAAGCCTTTAGAAAGTTTAAACCATTCTAATGGGGGCTTTGATCATCGCAGGGCTAGGAAATTAAGTAATTTTATAACTGTGGCAATATGCTTGTAAAAATAATGCTTTTGTTAATATTTCATCTGTAAGCAGGCCACCCTAAGCATTGTGAGTAGAGAATTTGAAATGCACCTGTGATCTGCTTTAATGTTAAAAATCCTATCATTGCTAATATAATCATAAAGTTTTAATCACTGTAAAATTATCGTAAACAAGTTGAGGAAGAGTTTTTTCTTATCCTTCAAAAATACAACATTTCAACGTTAAATAAAAATCTAAAAAACTTCAAATAATATATCCTATCTTACTATTACAAATACTTAGTACTAATTAGACATCTAAATATGCTAAAAGAGTTTTATACGCAGCTAGCCACATTTCAAATCTATATATATAAAACGCGTAGGTATGCGGCACAAAAATCAATGATATTTCTACACTCTGGATGGCAACGGCTGCAACTACCGGATGTAAACATTAGCGGCCGCTGCAATTTAAAACCGCGTGTGTGTAGTGGCGGCATTTGTTACAACTGCTGATCTTTTGACAAAATATGTTTAGACCTGTCTAATCCAGTGTTTAGTCATGGACAATTGTATGTAGGTTTGCCAAGAGTCCATTCTTTTGATTCTGTCACTGTAGTATCTCCTACATCTGAAATACTCAACTGTGTATATGAAGAAGTTTCATGAATATCACAGTTGTAATCCACATTATAATTTAGTACTTGCTGAATTTTTACTCCATTTTAAAAGTGAAGAAATTTTCCGAACAATTTATTATTTGATATGTATAAGTGGAAATATCTGAATTGTGAACGATAGTACATACAGAGAGTGATGTAATCCACACCATATTTTAGTACTTGCTGAATTTTTACTCCATTTTTTAAGTGAAAACATTTTTCCCAACAATTTGTTATTTGATGTAATGATAAAGTGTAGATATCTTAATTTTTAAAAATTGTACATGCAGAGAGGGATGTAATTTTTAAAATCATTGGTGTTGGATTTCTCAGTCTTATCTTTAACTCTGTTCTGAAGTAATGGAAATTCATAGTTTTTAATCACGATGTTTTAGAATCAGCCTTATAGTGAATTTAGCAATGGTTATAAATTTTTTGGTTGAGTTCTCCCTACCCCTTAACAATGAATATTTATGATGACAAGTAATGGATATCATTCCTTACATATGTAACTTTCAGCTGAGTTGTTTTGCAAAAGAAAATATAAAACTAAAAGCGATCATGCTGGTCGCGCAGCGGCTAGTATATAATGAACTGCAAAAGTTTGCATATGTACTTAAATAGTCATGAACACAAAAACCCATTTGGACCTAAATCAATCTTTTCTATCCGCTTGAGTTATTGGTATTCCATATCAATACAAAGAATTCTCAACAGAATACATTTATTTCACCTAGCTATCCATTTTTATCTATCATATTAAAAGGAGAAAAATTAGCTGAATGGATAGAGCCCCAAAATAGTTTCCCTCAACAATCCCATTCTCGTCTGTTCAGCGAAAGTCACAAAAAGAACTGATAGTTGGAAGAATGTTATAGATTATATCATAAGTGTCCGGTCTGACGACAGTTAGTTCCTCCTTAGGTAAATATTGTTCATTTATATTCTACTTTTCTATTCTTTTAATTAAAATCTTTCTGGTGGCACAGTTTAGTTCCTTGTGTGCATCGCCATTTTATTAGTTATACAAATCTTGATAAAAAACGTATATACAAACTACCTAGTTCTCTGTTTTTCAACAGAGTCATAAATAGATTTTTGATGCTGTTTCCGAGGTCTCGTTAAAAGGAGCTAATTTTATTTAAATTTAGTTTTGTTTACATAGATACCTCATTTGCATATGTAAATTTTGGTAAAAGATAAAAGTAACATTAATCTACAATTATTTGGGGCATTGGCAACCCTTTTCGGTCCAGTAGGTGTAATCTTCGTCAGACCTCCATAGTATATGTCATTCTCTCCCCAGGCAAAGAATATCTTCTCTTGGTGTAAAAATGGAGACCTCTAAAATGAACCTCCTTTTATGCACAAAACAATTTCAAATTAATTTAGATAATTAAGTTTATATGTGCATATTTGAAAAGATATAATCTTCTTCATATTTGAAAAATGTCCATATTTGAAAGATATAACTTCCATATAACCTGTTTCAATTCTAATATTGTCCATGAATGACGCGCTAAACAACTCTGCAATCTCTTTTTGCTAATAGGCCGAGTAGTGGGGTTTGTCTCCCACGGTTCCCCACGAATCTTGCGTATACTGATATCAATTCCAGTGGCTTGGGACATTCTAAAGACAACGCTGACGCAATGGAAGAGGGGATTCTCTCTGAAGTCCTTATATGCATCCCTTGCTTGATTGCCCAATTTGTGTGAACTTCCAGGCCAGATTTTCTTTCCATTAGTGCAATCAGTCTTTCATCTACCTCAATTAATACCATCAGTTGCTCGTAATGACTGCTTGTTCAAGTAACATCCTTTGACCCTACCTCTTTGAAAATCCGTATGTTCATCGTTGGGCGCCATATCAAATTCCTGTAAAATATAAAGTTTTACCAGGCGATCACGTTTATATATACCACCAAATAGCATAGTGCAGTTTCATTTGCTCAAGAGAGTTTACCCATATTTTGATATTTGGAGGTGTCCGGTTACTTTCTAGTGTGTGTGTGTATGTATATATATATATATATATATGTGTGTGTGTGTGTGTGTGTGTGTGTAATGTCTGAAAAAAAAATAACATTTAAAGTTTATTTGTTTTATCTGGAACTCTGAACCTCAATCGTTAAATCTAATCACGTAGTTAACAAGTTCGTTTGGAGGATATTATCCACTAGCCTGATAATCCCTTAGCCCAGGGTTTCCCAAAGTGTGTGCCGCGGCACCCTGGGGTGCCGCGCAGAGAGATCAGGGGTGCCGCGAAGCGCCCATGATCTCCAATCTAATCTATTTCTAAGGACTATTCCTATATAACTTGACGAAAGACTTGAAGAAAATGGACAAAAAGGGGGAAAACAACTAATAAAGATCATGCCTCCTCGACATGTGACGTACGTGGAAAGAAGGGAAAATACCGCAAATACGAAGACAGCTACTTATTTAGGCTTTACTTCAATAAAAGTCAATAACGAAGAGAGACCCCAGTGTGGGATCTCTGTTCTAAAGTTCTATCGTCCAAGAGCATGAATCCAAGTAAATTGAGACGGCACTGTGAAAAAAAGCATGCCAACATTGTCGGCAAACCACGTAAACATTTTAGCAGAAAAGTGAAAGATTTGCGCCAGCAAATAAATGTTTTCTCTAAGCAAGCGTCAGTGCCAAAAAATGCCTTGTTGACGTCATTCAAGGTGGCTTATAGAGTAGAGAAGTGCAAAAGGGTCCACACTATTGCTGAGGAATTAATTCTACTGGCTACTGTGGACGTGGCTAATATAATGATAGGAGGAAATGCGGGGAAACTTCTTGCAAATATTCCTTTGTCGAACAACACCATCAATCGAAGAATCCAGTCCATGGCTCAGGATCTCAATGATCAATTGATAGAAAAAATTAAAGGAAATAAATTTGGACTGCAAGTAGAGGAGGCCATAGACAGCAATAAAGATGCACACCTCATCAGCTATGTAAGTTTCATTGATGGTTGTACTATTGTTGAAGACCTTTTGTTTTGTAAAAGCATTACTGAAAGTACAACGGCTGAAGATATGTTTGATATCCTTGACACATTTATGACGGAAAATGATTTGGATTGGACAAAGTGCATCGGTGTGCGCACAGATGGTGCTCGATCAATGTCTGGTCATTACTGAGGCCTACAGGCGCTGATTCATCGCGAAGCCCCGGATTGTTTGTGGACACATTGCATCATTCACAGAAAAGCCCTTGCATCGAAATCACTGAGTCATCCACCGAATCTCGTCCTAGAATGTGTAATAAAGGTGATAAACTATATAAAAACTAGGTCACTTAAAGCCAGATTTTCCAAAAACGTATGCGAGGATTTAGGGGCCGAGCACACGTATAACCCTTATATACAGTAGTATAATCCTTATATACTACTGCAGCTCGAGTTGGCTCTCCGGTGGCAATGTACTATATCGAACGTTTGAACTTCGACAAGAAATTTACAATTTCCTGAAAGAAAATGATCCTGTGAACGCCAACAATTTCGCGGATCCAGACTTTCTGCTGAAAGTAGCATACTTACTACTGCGACATATTTGAAAAACTAAATGCATTCAATGTTTCTCTTCAGAGCCGTAACATGTATATATTGAAGCTCGAAGAGAAGATTTCATCATTGAAGAAAAAACTACAGATGTGGAAAAGAAAAATGAATGATAATGGAGGCAAAGATTGTTTTCCTGTATTGCAGCAGTACATGGTCTATAGTGGAGAAAAGGTTTCACATAGCATGCTGACAGTTTTCACAGAGCACCTATCACAACTAACTGACCGGTTCACAAAGTACTTCGTAGAAGACCAAACAGAGAAGTTTGCATGGATCCAAGATTTCATTCCATGTTGAAATTCCAAAAGAATTCACTTCACAAGAAGAAGAAAATCTAATTGAGCTATCGAGTGACAAAAGCCTGAAAGCGAAATTCGCTTGTTTGGATATGACGAAGTTTTGGATACCTATAAAATATGAGTATCTCATTCCAAGTGAAAAAGCTGTAAGGGTTCTCCTTCCCTTTGCAACTTCATATCTGTGCGAAGCTGAGTTTTCAGCAGTTGCTGTTATAAAGAACAAATATCGTTCGAAAATTAATGTCGAAAATGAAATGAGAGTAGCTGTATCAAGCTTTATTCCACGATTCGAATAATTGTGCAGTGAGCAGCAGGCTCACCCGTCACACTAAAACTAAACACATATTACAAGAGCATTTTGAAGGTAATTTTATTATTAATTTTATTAATATGTTTTACTATTAATTACAATTAAAGTACTTGCGTGATTTTTAACATGTTGTATTAATTTATTAATGTTCTTACCACTTACTTCTCTAATTTCTTCTTCACAGTCGTACAAATATGAAATGTATATATTATACATAATATATATAATGATAACATACCACAGATAGATTTTATATGATGAGGGTGCCGTGAAAAAATTCTTATTCTCTTAAGGGTGCCTCGACTTGGATAAGTTTGGGAACCCCTGCCTTAGCCATTTAATAAGAATATATATAGAAAATCTGTGATCTCGCAACGCCTTTTTCTAGAATCTCTTATCCATGTGGATGTGTGGTTGTCAATTTGTTTCTCTAGTGTGGAGTAATCTATAGATGAGTTTTCTAGGCTTGAAGGGATTATATTACGCCAGGATGATTTTCTCGTGGCTTAGTCTATAATCAGAAGACTTTCAACTTGGGATCCTCATATAAATGCTTAAATTAATACTATACACATGCACTGCCGAATACCAATTCAGCGGTATCCATCTTTACAATTACCGATTTGGAGATCTGACAACGATTTTCATAAATCAGTCTATTGGATTTAAATCAACTTTATATTAACATCTAAATTTTTATCGGTTCAGCTATCAATTTATTGTGCTGGTCAATTTTTTCTAAAGCCCGTATTGGTAAAAGCGAAAATTACACAGTTTTATCCCACCAACTTTGCCTTATTTTAAACTTTATAATGTCATTCTAAAATGATGTATAACAGAAAATTCAATTCTATAAAAATGACAGCACTTAGTATATCATAGTTTGTACTTTCCTATTAGAAAAGGTTCAACGAATCATCGCATGCCAAGCGTGTGCGGACGTCAAGTTGCCCCCAATTTGATCACTGGCAGGAATATCGATTTAGACTGATTGGTATTTAGACTGGTGGGCCCTTTTATCAAAAACGCTATTTAAAACATGATGGATGTCTTTTTGAAAAACTGTCCATTTTTTATGATCGGAGTGAAAGAACCCGAGTTAAGACCGTCCCGAAATTTCCGCCATAGACCCATGAAAAAAAAATTTAATTTGACCATAAATCGAAAATTTGCGGAACGATGCCAACGAAAGCTTAAATTTATATTAATTACCATCATAAACATCTAATCATCACGTTTGGAAGGAATCGTGACCCAAGTTTCCAAGGTATAGCTGTAACTGCAGCAAAGTGTTTGAAATGCAGAGATTTGTCGATTGGCGCAGTTCTGTCAGAACTCCAGTTCTACGGCACCTATCGTTAGAATAGTTGCCTAGAACATGAAAAAGATTTACGGAGGACTTTCATGAAATCTTCACCGGTATCAACCCGATCTCCTCGGGAATTTTAAGAACTCGCAAATTCGAGTACCCTTACGGTCATGCTACACTCCACTATTGAGGGGCATGTGGGATCGTCCAAGAAGCTCCGTGGTTTTTCCATCGGTGGCGAGAAAATCGGTAATTTCGTCACTGCTCTCACGGTTGATTCGTATTCGTCATCAATGGCGTATTTTCCGGTATCTGGGCAGTGGGACTCGGGTATCGGGTCTATGGGAGTAATAGAGCTTTAGGATGAGTTAAAGACGTCCCAAGTGCTACTTTTTACCAATAAAGTGCAGATAGAATGATAAACTCGTACGGCGGTTTCGATGGCGTCATCGCTTTCACGAGTAACTTGAAACCTGCACCCTCGTGCTCGTTTTTGGAACGCATTTGGAAGAGAATAGTTGTCTAGGACTTAAAAAAGCCTTATGGATAACTTTCAAGAGTCTTCAATGGTATAACGTCATTCCGCGAGATCTCTGGCTTCGCGGAAGTGGCGGAAACTGCATCAACCCGATCTATTCGGGATTTTTAAAAATCTCCGAAATTCAGTATTCTTGCGGTTCTGGGACACCAGACGCTGGAGAAGCACGTGGCATCGCTCCGAAAGCACGTGTTTCCTCGATCGGTAGAGGGAAAATCGAAATTTCGTTAATCTGACGTCACAGCTTTCCCGATTAATACGGGATCGGTGCCAGCACTATATTTTAGGGTTTGGGGGCAGGGGTCTTTTGGAGTAAAAGATTTTAGTATGAATTAACCTTTAGCTTATGAGGCCCGTTTATCAAAAACGCTATTTAAAACATGAAGGATGTCATCTTGCCAAGCTATCTATTTTTTTATGATCGGAACAAAAGAACCAAAGTTAGACCGTCCCAAAATTTCCGTCATAGACCCCTATAAAAAATATTAATTCGGCCATAAATCGGAAAATTGTGGAACGATGCCAACGAAAGCTTAAATTTATATTAATTAGCATCATAAATATCTAATCATGACGTTTGGAAAGAATCGTAAGACAAGTTTCTAAGTTACATCTTTGACTGCAGAAAAGTGTTGGAAATGCAGAAATTTGTCGATTGGTGCAGTTCTGTCATAACTCCAGTTCTAAGGCACCGATCCTTTCGCCAATTTAAATGCTAAATAATGGTGATATCTTCTTGATAACCTGTCTATTGTTTTATGATCGGAAGGAAAGAACTTAGGTTAGACCGTCTCGAAATTTCCGCCATCGACCCCTAATTAAAAATTTAAATTTCACCATAAATCGAAAATTGCGGCACGATTTCAACGAAAGCTTAAATTTACTCTAATTAGCATCATAACAACCTAATCATGACGTTTGGAACCAATCTTGAACCAATTTTACTCTTCTCTCATAAATAATGTGAGGATGAAATTGCATTCTAGCAGATAATACAACTGAACACTAATCCAAAAGGAATGAATAGAGCTGTTGTGCAATCAACTCTCCCTCTCTCTCTCTCTCTCTCTCTCTATATATATATATATATATATATATATATATATATATATATGTAACAAGAAATCCCGGCCTTCTCTAAATTTACATTTACCGCGTATTCTAAATTATCTTGTTAATAAAGCACGACCCCTTTTCCAAAATTGCAACCTAAAAGTAAAATAAGATAATGTATCGTAGCCCTGCAGATCCTTAAGCAGGCATGTGAACTATCTGAACTCAATAACATCCCCAGATATGAGTGTTAAAAGTTTATGAGATTCCGAATGTCAGTGTAAAGACAAAATTCTTGAAGAGTCCTCTAACCACTCTGGATTTATGCATTCTGTAACGTCGAAACAGCACTTTATAAGAACTTTATGGCCACTTATCATGCGCCCAGGTCAATAGTTCGCGGTTCTAACAAGCGCGGGATCTAGCAGTAAAGTTCCCCGGGATAACCGAAGTGGACACGTGAACTCTACAAGTGGATACGTGAACTCCACGAGACTAAAGACTCCCAATTAAAAATTAAGTAGTTTAGGCCCTCTAGTGTCAGTAACATAAAACACTCATTTAATATTTGCCTGAACGCAAGACTTTTCTCTCTGCGTGTCTAACTCTCGTTGCTGTCGGACTTGCTGTCCGCTCCTGTCTTAACCTTCTATATGTAATCCGCGCCCCGTCCGGGCAAGTCCAGTGGCCGCTGAAGCCTGCAGCTTCATAGTTGAATAAAAGTGATTTCCTAGATATCGTCTGGAAATATGTGTTCCTCTTCTCTAGCTCCATGTGTGTGTTTCCCTCCTAAATTTCGTAAGTGCTTCCCTGGATCAACACTTCGCCCGACTGCATCTCCGATAAGTCTACACATCAATACCCTGGTGTTAAAATTTCCAAATGTGATTATTATCATATATATATATATATATATATATATATATATATATATATATATATATATATATATATATATATATATATATATATATATATATATATACTCAAAAAAAGACAACTGTACCTCTCACAAGTCCCGGTTGGTTACTGGCTAGTTGGATGAGCATTCCTCTGACTTCTCTGTCATGAATTGGCCACCTAGAACCCCAGACTTAAATCCTATTGAGCATCTTTGGGAAGTTTTGGAACAAGGCGTGAAAGGCCATCACACAGCACCAAAGAACCTTACTGAATTATGGACAGCTTTAGCCAATATTTGGCAAGCCATTCCCGTGGAACGTTTCCAGAAACTTGTTGAAGCTATGCCTCGTCGTGTGGCAGCCGTTATCAAGGCCAGAGGAGGCCCAACTCGTTACTAGGTAGGTATCCCTAATTCAGTGGCACTTCAGTGTAATATACTTGCTGAAACCCCGCACTTCGCTACGGAGTACATTCAAATTAAATACAATGTCAGTGTATGCAATTAATGCCAATATATATATATATATATATATATATATATATAATAAATACGACGATCAATGTATACAAATGATGTAAAAAAAACAAAAAAATATATTGATAAAAAATCGTAAGGGATATTTTTATAGACAAAATAATGTAGAAGAAACTATTCAAATTAAATCTCATAGGACATACTAAAAATATAGTACAGTTAATGTAGTACAGTTTGAGGAACATAACTTTTACATTATTTAAATATATTTTTGGATAATGTCCAATCATCTGCCGCATTAGCGAGAAAAAAAGTATTTTTTTTGTCTATTTCGTTGTTATGTCACGATATATTTATTTAAAGTACCAGAAAAAGAAATCACGTGATCAGCGTTTAATAAATTTACCTTTTATATGCCAATGTTCCTTTTTTGGAACACCATGTTTAATATTTAAAAAAAAATAAACTGTGATATCTGTCAGTTTGAAAAAATTACCGTTTATTGTTATAAATGAAATTGCTTTTTTGTTGTAACTCTACCACTTGCTGAATCTTTAATTTACCAGGATCGTATAGATTTTTAGGTTAGCAAAATTAACTATATTACAGAAATAAAATTCCAGAAATAAAATAACTTCATGATAGTTGAAATAAAATTCACTTCCAAGTAACACTCAACTCAGAAAATTGGACTAAGACAAGGGATATTGAGGCAAGAACTAGTTTATTAAAAGATTAACATAGTTAGATGACTTACATCTGCTCCTGGTTTATTTACAAGGTAAGGGAGCTTTACCATAACACAATCTTTTATGCCAACACAAAGAGGGAGCACATCTCCCTGGCACTTAATGAATGGGATAAATTCACATATAAAAAGGATTGACATTTCTTTACATGGTGGTTGGCAAACCAAAAAAAAACTTAAACCTACATGTGGAGCTCCTTAAACAAAATTTCTTTAAAATGGACAAAAAAAATAAAATAAAATAAAACTTGCATTACCTCGCGTCATAAGGGCTGAAAATTAAAATAGAGGGGAAATAGGAAGTAAAGGCATAGTAAAGCAGAAAGCAATCGAGGGGTACCCCGGATGGAAAGTCTTTTACAGCATGGGATGGTCAGCAGGGGCTGCGCATTGTTCCATCGTCCCAGGGCTCTTCCATTCCTTCAATCAAAAGTAGGCCGGGTGTCTTACGGAGAGCGCCGGAGCATGAAAACGTCTCCTGTAGGTTCCTGCCAGCGGGGTAAGAGTGTTCTCTCACATCAGCCGAGCATCCGCCAGCCTAGGCCTCCGCACTCCACTCACGGCGTCTCTTCTGCCTCTGTTCTCCGCGGCCGAAATGTAGTTCCTTGCCGCGCCGTAGCTGTGCCTTAGGGAATGGCCTGTACATGCCTGAAAGGTTATGCATTACCTTCAGCATGCCGAGACTCAACTTATTTTTGCTGTAAAAATTCCCAAAACTGGGTTTCTATAAAGGCGCAAAACTCACACGGAGTTATTGGAGCTCACCGCCTTACGTATCCCTCCGCTACAGAGAATGGTAGGGACGGACGGCTGGAACATCGCTTAACATTCCAGGGGCCTGGGATTTTCAAGCCGCCTCCTCCTCCCTTTGGGAAAACAAGAGCCGCCGTTCGAGAAATGGCACCCAACAACGTATCAAATTACTGGTGTACCGAAAGAAGGATAAAAGATAAGACAAAGAAAGGTTCACCGTTACTAGGCAAGAGAGTTAAAGCTTTAATAACTGGCTTACGTTTATTAAGATTTTCTATTTTAAAAACAGTTTGCCAAACCACCTAAATTAATTTGCCACCACCTTACAATAGATCAATTTAATTACGTACATTTACACCTAATTTCACTTCTTAATAATTCATCTACCTCCTGAGACACTTAATTACAATAATATCCCCCTTGTTCGACAAAATTTTTGAACGCAGAGAGAAAATTTTCCTCCTCCATAGTTTATGGCGTTTATACTGATTGAGGGCGTCTATCCGAAGAAAGTTAAAAGAGTGGAGTAGCCCCCAGGATCTGTCACCCTGAAGCTGACAACCCATTTGCCCTCATACAGGAGTAAACAGTTCCTGAATGCTAGCCCCTACAGACCCATCATGCGTCCATGTAAGGCCTATCCCTAAATTTACAGGATAGACGACCTCAATTTACAAAACACAGCCAAAGGCAATAAAAAAAAAATGCAAGAAAACCAGTCCCTTCACACGAGGGAAAAACGGAAAGTTACACTTAAATGCTACTTCACATAGTAATATTGGGCACCTGTGGAAAATGTCAAACTGTGCCTGAGATATACTGACACTAATACTTGGTTGATACAAAACAAAATCTAAACTTTGATAATACAGACATTATTTTACCACACGGTGTTTAAAGAGAATAAAAAAAAATGGTGGGTCAGTTTCTGCTGCCAATGCTTTTAATACAAAAAACTTCAAGTAAAACCCATTCCTCCAGCACCTTCGCCTCAAGGAATAGTGCGGAGAGATGGACCCTTATGTAGTGTCAGTTAAACTGCAACACATGACACTACATAAATATGGGTGACAAAGCCCTTCCCCCAGGGCACAAGAGTGGACAAAATTCGGGTAGACACTGTTACATGCAACGGAAGACCTGGCACGCATGCTTTGCCTTACAATATTTGGGGTAGCTAGACCTGTTACAATGGCATCTCTTGAGTTTAGGCCGGTAGACATCAGGAAAAGGATGGCTCCTGGGAATTTGTGATTGGCAGAAGTCAAGTCCTAGCTGACCCCGGACATATTCGAAACAGTTTAAAATTTACTGCCTATTGGTCGGGGGTAACGCAATGGCAAAAAGAATAAGTTAGAAGCTTACATTCGGCAAAACTGACCCAAATTAGCATGTAATATGCACTGCACATACACAATAGCGTGTGGCAACAAAACATGAAATGCACAAAAAAATATACAAAATAGCGAAAAACAACAACAAATCTCCTGTCCTATCAGCTGTGTGACTCGAAACCCGCCAAAAAAAATCAAAACAAACACTCCCCTTTTTTGGTCTACTGACTAACAGTCAGTGAAAGTAAACAAATTCGCTCGCCACTAAGTTCTGTGTGACACTCCCCTTCGCGCTTGAGCTCGAGTTAGAATAGATGACCTCGGCAAATTTTTCCAGCGGGCACTTCGGACTGCCTGTTGCTGAGCTCCCCCCGAATCATTAATTCTGCCCGCGTGACTAACCCGCGGCACGGGTGACTGTTGTGTACTAGCACTAATCGCTTGTCTTCTCACTCCTCCCTTTCTAGCCGTGTTTATGAAAAAACGGGTTTTGTGTTTGGGAACCCTAGTTAACGGGGCGACACTCACTTCTCCCCTCTGATCGTTATCTGGGCCGTCGCAAACAGCTGATCGCTCAGTCTCCTGTTTTTCAGGCCAAGCGGGAAAAACCTTACGTTCTGGGATCTTTGTTAATCTATCAATATGGACTACCTCTTCGTGCGATGGATCTGCGACTTGCTGAATTTTAAAGTTAACTTTAGAGGTTTGCTGCATTACACGATATGGACCTTTATTTAATTTTGATAACTTTTTACGTAAACCGGGCTTAATTGCTGGGGAAAATAGCATTACTAAATCTCCGATATTAATGTTTTTATGAACAGCGAATTTTTTTCTATAATTTTCCTGCGATTCCGCTGCTTTCTCTAAATGGGACTTCACTAGCTTAAAAGAATTTTGAAGGGCCGGTATTAAATTTTGACAGTAAGAGGGGGCGTCGTTATACGAAATTTTACTTTCCCCTGCTAAAACGTTATAAGGGAGGCGCAGATCTCTACAATAAGTTATAAAGGCTGGGGTCTCGTTAGTGGCTAAATGGACTGCCGACCGAATGGATAATAGGGCAAATTTAAGTTTAATGTCCCAGTCGGTGTGGCTGTTGTTCACTAAATGAGCTAAGGCCGAGGAGACTGTAGCATGCTGCCTTTCTATCTTGGCATTTGCGGCCGGATGATAAGGGGAAGAAGAAATGTGATGTATGTTAAATTTCTTGTATACGTCCGAAATCGCTTCCCCGACTAAATTTCTCCCCTTGTCTGTTATAATGGTCTTGGGACACCCGTGTCGCGAAACAAAATCTGCCAATGTGTCAGCAATGGTATCTGAGGTAATATTAGAAACGGGGTACGCCTCTGGCCACTTCGAAAAAGCGCATACATATGCTACAATGTAACGGTTTCCCTGTTCGGTTAGGGGGTACGGACCTGATATATCTAGGTGAACTGTCTGCATGGGTGCATCCTGAATTTTAAGTCGCTGCAGTTCCGCCAAACCACCTGGTTTATGAGCACGGCGCTCCAAACATTGTATACAAGATTTAATTAAATTTTGGACATGCGCACTTAGCCCCGGGCAAAAGAAAAATTGTTTAAGTCGATTATAGGTCTTAAAATGTCCCATATGGCAAGCTATTAAGGATTCGTGCGCTAAAGAAAAAACTTTGGTTAACAGGCTGAGCGGAAGCACCACCTTCTCTTGGGTATCTCTTCGGGACTTACCCCTCAAATCATTACATTTTAAAACATTATTCTGGGAAATAAAAAAATTCATGTAGACAGGTCTCACCTGGAGTCCCTTTTTCACTAATTTTAAAACTTTACTACAAAATGGATCTTTCTCCTGGGCTGCCCTAACTTCTTTTAAAAACTTTTGGTCTTCGATGACATTAAACGATACCTGATCAGGAGGGATTGCATAGCACTGTTCACCATTTACAGGTTCGCTTACATAGTTTACCTCTTCAGAAATTTCAAAATTTATATACCTAGACAAAAAATCGGCCGTGGAGTTGCATTTACCTTTTATATATTTAGTCTCGAAATCAAAATCCGCCAACGAACACAGCCAACGGGCAATACGTGACGTGGGGTCCTTAAGTTTTAAAGCGTGCGTTAGCGCAGCGTGATCAGTAAATAGAGTAAATTTCGAGTTAAAGAGATAACATTTAAAATAGTTTACGGCCCATACGACAGCTAGGAGTTCTCGCTCAGTCGCAGAATAACGGGTTTCTACCTCCTTAAGTTTTCTACTCGCGAACGCTACAGGCCTGGGAAAATTGTCTTCATCCAGCTGTGCTAAAACTGCGCCTGAGGCGAAGCCTGATGAATCAGTATAAACAATAAAGGGTTTGTCTAATTCCGGAAGCTTTAAGGTGGGGATGGATGCCAAACCTGCGCTTAAATCCTCAAACTCTGCCTGTGCTTCCTCTGACCAAAAAAATTTACCCTTGTCCTTTGTTAAATTAGTTAGATTGAGGGCTCTTTTAGAAAAGTCGGGGAGAAATTTTCTGTAAAAATTTAATGTGCCAAGAAAACTACGAACTTGCTTACGCGACGTAGGAATTTTGAAATTCTTAATTACGTTTACATTTTTATCGGTGGGAGAAATTTTGCCGTCCTGTACCTTGAATCCTAAAAAAGTTATGTCAGATTTAAAAAAGGAACATTTACTTGGTTTTAATTTTAAATTGTGCTGCCTTAATCTATCGAAGACAAGCTGCAATTTTTCAAAATGCGAAGGAATGTCGTGCGATGCTACAGCAATATCATCGATGTAAATCTGAATGGACAGGTCGCTTAAGTCACCTAAGACAACATTCATTAACCTTTGAAAAGCGTTGGGGCTGGTGGCAAGTCCAAAAGGGCTTCTCGTGAAATTAAATAGACCTTTATGGGTCGAAATGGCAAGTTTAAATTGATCCTCCTCTTTAATTAACTGTTGAAAAAAACCAGAGGTCAAGTCTAAGGTTGAAAAAAATTTAGCACCGGATAAGGCATCAATAGTCTCATTAATATTAGGGATGGGGAATGAATCTTTAATTAATTTCTTATTTAATTTCCTGAAGTCTACTGCTAATCTATATCCACCATCGGCCTTTTTTACTAACATAACCGGCGCAGCAAATTCGGAATCTGAGGGAACTAAAATGCCGCTGTCTAACAATAAGTTTAGCTGCTCATTCATTTCATTACGTAAGTGATATGGCACTCTGTAAGGTTTGCATTTTACAGGCTCGTCATCTATTAATTTAATGTTATGGGGTACCGTCGAACACCCTGGTAGCTCTAACACCGAGGCAGCGAAAACATCCGAATTGATTTTTAGAAAATTTTGCACCTCACTTTTTAATTGGGTGGGCAGGTGATCAAGTTCGAAATTTGTATTCCACGTTAAGTCCGTATGATCTAACGTTGCAATATCAGCATTGTCAACAAAATTTACCAAATTTATATTTTTATTACTGTACAGAGGTTCCGCGAATCCAAGCTCTGTACCTTTATTTACATGTACTTGGGCTGAGCCGAAATTTGCTAATTTAACGAAAAGGGATTGCTCCGAATTTTCACAAATAGCGTTGGCCACCAAAACATCAGAAATGGCCGCACTGGGCGTAATTAAAATTAACTCAGAATCTAAGGGAAGGGGTGCTTTAACTTTGGCCGGGACTATTACTTGCTCTCCAGGGGGTATGATAACTTTAGTTTTAGAAAATATTTTAACGTTACTGGGAATCCTAACATTCGGTTCCCCTCCTATGATAGCGTTAACTTCCCTTACAGTAGTCACAAAAAATGGAATAGCAGTGGAATCAGGTAAAATAATCTGTTGATGTCTAAAATCGATACAAATGTTGTACTTCTCTAAAAATGGAATACCTAAAATTACATCGAAGTGCGTGGACAAATTTCCCTGGATGACCTTAAACTGTTCACAACACCTAAAGTTACCTAAATCGAAATATAACTCGGCCTGAGACTTAATTTTTAACGGCTGACCCGAAACAGTTTTAAGTGGGGTATTACATTTTCCTATGCTTAAATTCTTAAAATCTTCAATATCATGCGCACCTATCAGGTTAACCGAACTTCCCGAGTCAAAAAGTGCTAAAAACATCCTATTTTGAGCCTGAATCTTAACCACGGGCCATCTAAATTTGTGCGTATTCCCCGTAGTTGAATAGATCTCAGCGCCAGGCCAGTCCAAGGGCCCCTTATCATCAATAGGCTGACCACCTACCGAGGGCCGAAGTAGTTTAAATTGTCGGGATAGTGTCGATAATTTCCCCTGAAATCTCCTCTACTCGCGTATCCCGGCTGTTGGGAACTGCCCGCGAAGCGAACTCTCCCCTGCTGACCCTGAAAGTCTCGGTTCGAATTCTCGTTCCTCCTCCGGAAGTTTTGGTTTCCGAATGAGCGCGGCCTCTGTTGCGTAAACCCGTTTCCCCCTCTGTATGGGGATTGCTCCCGATTTTGACTCCCTCTACTCGGAGACCTAGGGAAGCTTTGTGGAGCTTGATAATTGAGACTCGGGCGATCCCTCGACGCAGAACGTGATGACTGCCTGTAATTTCGGTGGGGGCACTGGTTTTTTAAATGTCCTACTTCGTGACACCCAAAACATATTATTTGAGCCGGAGCTCGCGGCGGTGGGTTTAGCGACAAATGTTCTAACTTTGAGGATAAATGCGATACTGACTCCTGCAATTTTACAACCATGTCTTCAAGATTTGCTTGCCTCTCAATATTAAAAGAGTCCCTTTCATGACCCATTGCATACACAACTGCTGGGGTTTCTAATTCCTCTAAATTCCCCACTTCTTTGATTGCCTTCTCCTCGCTTTCCGCGATATCAATTAATTCGGAGAGGTCTTCCGGGCTGCGTGCAATGACGGCTCTACGTATTTTAGGAAGTAAGTTTTTGAGTAACATGGCCATGAGCCATTGTTCCTCCATGTTTTTTCGCGTCGCCTCAGGCAAATTGTGGGTTTTGACCACTCTTTTAACTTTTGACCTGGCTATTGCTAGGAATTCCTTTACCGGAGTCTGTTTTTCCTGTTTAAACGCCCAAAAATCAGTCAAAAGGGCTGCCGGGTCTTTTTCTGTACGGAACCTCTCCTCTAAGATTTTAAATAGGTCGTCGACTGAATTTATCTCTTCGCGGAAATTTGAATAAACAGTTTGAGCCTGACCGGCGAGTCGTTGGCGAACAGCAAAAAATTTGTCCTCGGGGGACCACTGCAAAAATTCCGCAATTTCCTCCACTTTGGCTTTAAAACGTTCAAAACGTAAATGCGGGTCCGCTCCCGTAAAAGTGGGAATCTGATCTAAATGGTTCAGCAAAAGGTCCCTACGCTGAAAAGTGATAGCGCGCAAAGCCTGCTGCGCTTCATCTTCACTTATTGCTTCAGCCAACGTACTAGCATCAAACGCGTCTGGGCAGCGAGAGTTAGGCATGATGAAGAATGTAAAAAAAAAATTTTACTACTAAAACTGGGAACCCTAGTTATTTTGGCACTCCTCAATACGTTAAATACTTCCCGCAAAATAATTTTCGCGTACACAGAATAAGCATTATTACACAGCAAATACACACTTAAAACATATTCCCGAACATGCATTTATAAAAATCCCCCAAAATTTTCGCGTACACAGTATAGATTTGTAATTATACAACATTAATATATATAATACATTTACTCACATATAATTATACACTCCCCCAAAATACACATAAATGCACTTTATACCATTTTTATAAACTTTGGCACACTACATGCTCATTAATTTTTTTCATATTAAAGTTCTTGCCTCCTTTAATTAAATTAATTTTCGCGAGCCAACGTCGCATTGTGCCAAAACCCAGAGAGGGCACGGTACCATTGTTATAAATGAAATTGCTTTTTTGTTGTAACTCTACCACTTGCTGAATCTTTAATTTACCAGGATCGTATAGATTTTTAGGTTAGCAAAATTAACTATATTACAGAAATAAAATTCCAGAAATAAAATAACTTCATGATAGTTGAAATAAAATTCACTTCCAAGTAACACTCAACTCAGAAAATTGGACTAAGACAAGGGATATTGAGGCAAGAACTAGTTTATTAAAAGATTAACATAGTTAGATGACTTACATCTGCTCCTGGTTTATTTACAAGGTAAGGGAGCTTTACCATAACACAATCTTTTATGCCAACACAAAGAGGGAGCACATCTCCCTGGCACTTAATGAATGGGATAAATTCACATATAAAAAGGATTGACATTTCTTTACATGGTGGTTGGCAAACCAAAAAAAAACTTAAACCTACATGTGGAGCTCCTTAAACAAAATTTCTTTAAAATGGACAAAAAAAATAAAATAAAATAAAACTTGCATTACCTCGCGTCATAAGGGCTGAAAATTAAAATAGAGGGGAAATAGGAAGTAAAGGCATAGTAAAGCAGAAAGCAATCGAGGGGTACCCCGGATGGAAAGTCTTTTACAGCATGGGATGGTCAGCAGGGGCTGCGCATTGTTCCATCGTCCCAGGGCTCTTCCATTCCTTCAATCAAAAGTAGGCCGGGTGTCTTACGGAGAGCGCCGGAGCATGAAAACGTCTCCTGTAGGTTCCTGCCAGCGGGGTAAGAGTGTTCTCTCACATCAGCCGAGCATCCGCCAGCCTAGGCCTCCGCACTCCACTCACGGCGTCTCTTCTGCCTCTGTTCTCCGCGGCCGAAATGTAGTTCCTTGCCGCGCCGTAGCTGTGCCTTAGGGAATGGCCTGTACATGCCTGAAAGGTTATGCATTACCTTCAGCATGCCGAGACTCAACTTATTTTTGCTGTAAAAATTCCCAAAACTGGGTTTCTATAAAGGCGCAAAACTCACACGGAGTTATTGGAGCTCACCGCCTTACGTATCCCTTCGCTACAGAGAATGGTAGGGACGGACGGCTGGAACATCGCTTAACATTCCAGGGGCCTGGGATTTTCAAGCCGCCTCCTCCTCCCTTTGGGAAAACAAGAGCCGCCGTTCGAGAAATGGCACCCAACAACGTATCAAATTACTGGTGTACCGAAAGAAGGATAAAAGATAAGACAAAGAAAGGTTCACCGTTACTAGGCAAGAGAGTTAAAGCTTTAATAACTGGCTTACGTTTATTAAGATTTTCTATTTTAAAAACAGTTTGCCAAACCACCTAAATTAATTTGCCACCACCTTACAATAGATCAATTTAATTACGTACATTTACACCTAATTTCACTTCTTAATAATTCATCTACCTCCTGAGACACTTAATTACAAGTAATCACAGTTGGAAAAAATTACCGTTTATTATAGAAGGCATGGTTGATTTTTTGACATAATTTTTTTTTCAAATATGAATATTTTAGTGTAGAAAAATTTCTAAAATTCGGCTTTATTTAAAATTTTTACAGTACGTAAGAAAAAAAATTCTATAAAATTCCTAATAATTCAAATCCACCCAATAATTTCTCCATTGTACTTGCAAAGGACAAGTTTAACGAGTTAATAAAATAAATTAAAATAATAACAAGAAATAGTTCCTCAAGACTGCGTAAAAATGCAATGTTCCGAAAAAGGAACATTGGCATGTAACGATATACAAAATCAGTGATATCACACGTGATCAGTTATTCTGCCGTCAATCAGTGATACTGCTTTCTGATTACTTAAAAAATTCAGCTGAACTTACAAAGCTATATGCCCTACAAAAAGGAGACTCTTTGGACGTCGACGCAAATGACATTCGGCAGTTTCTTGGATTACTGTTGTTTAGTGGCTACCACTCAGTACCTGATGAAAATACATATTGGAGCTCTCAGGAAGATTTGCATATCCTAATTGTTAGCAATACAATGCCCAGAAATAAATTTCGGATGTTAAAAAAGTATTTCCACATTGTTGATAATAGTAAATTGGAACCAGGTGATAAATTAGGAAAAATTTCTCCATTTTATAAACAGATTGGAAAAAATTTTCGTCAATTTGATTTTTTCATGAAAATATGAGTATCGATGAATCCATGGAAAAAGTTCGAAAAAGGAAAATTTGCTGCTTGGATTTTATTGACAATCGAGAGAAACACAAAATGTTTTTTTATAATTTTTTACATCTCACAGTCTGCAGACAGATTCATCTAACAAAGGCTTTAAGGCAATCGGCATAGTACGAGATTCTATAATGGGACAATGTCCTCTTAAAACAGAAAAAGAAATGTCGAAATTTCAACGTGGAGAATTTGATTACCGATGCGATGGAAAAGTTTATATGTGCCATTGGAACGATAGTTCTGTTGTAACTACACTGAAGTGCCACTGAATTAGGGATACCTACCTAGTAACGAGTTGGGCCTCCTCTGGCCTTGATAACGGCTGCCACACGACGAGGCATAGATTCAACAAGTTTCTGGAAACGTACCACGGGAATGACTTGCCAAATATTGGCTAAAGCTGTCCATAATTCAGTAAGGTTCTTTGGTGCTGTGTGATGGCCTTTCACGCCTTCTTCCAAAACATCCCAAAGATGCTCAATAGGATTTACGTCTGGGCTTCTAGGTGGCCAATTCATGACAGAGAAGTCAAAGGAATGCTCATCCAACCAGTCAGTAGCCAACCGGGACTTGTGATAGGTACAGTTGTCTTGCTGGAAAACTCCATTACCGGGTGGGTAAAAGAACAGCATAAACGGATGGAGGTGATCACCCAGAAACTCTACGTACCGAATTGCATTGAGGGAGGTTGGTACACGCACCAAAGATCCCAAACTGTGCCACGAAAAAACACCCCAGACCATGATTGAGCCACCATGCCCTTGTACAGTTCCAGCCAGGCATGCAGGATCCATGGCTTCATGAGCCTGACGCCATGTTCTCAGCCTCCCGTCGGCGTTAAGTAGTCGGAATCGAGACTCATCACTCCATGCTACTCGTTTCCAGTCCTCTACACTCCAGTCTCTGTGCTCTCTTGCCCAGGCAAGACGTGCAGCCCGATGGCGAGTATAGAGCAATGGTACTCTCGTAGGTCGACGGCTCCCGAAACCCATACGGTGAAGCGAGCGTTGCACAGTCCGTTTACTGACTGTACGACTGGCACCGTCATTAAACTGGGTGGTAATTTGAGCTAATGTTTGGCTTCGCTGGCTACGTACAATACGCCTGAGCCGTCTCTCACCACGCACTGTCAAAGCTAATTGTCCTTTGCAGTTTGCCCGATCGCTAGTTTTTTTCCACCATCCATGTATTCTTGGTATACTCTTGACACTGTCGACCTTGAAAATCCTAGCTGTCTGACGATTTCGGAAATTGAATGGCCCATGCGTCGCGCACCTACGATTTTTCCGCGATCGAAGGCGTCTAAATCAGGCAGTTTACCCATACTGGCAATTCCAACAACTAATTCAGAACAACCACAGTACGCGCTATATATGCAGTTACCACAGCGCCCTCACTTGCGCATTCATGATGCGCAGCGCTACACAATTTGCATAGGCTTTGCTATTCCTAATTCAGTGGCACTTCAGTGTATTAAGATAAATTACAAATGGTTTGGAATACTACAAGTTTAAAATAGTGGCGCCATCTACTGCACGTCTGTGAATCGAGAGTCACATCCTTCAAAAATTGTTGTTTATTTATTGATGAATGTTTGTTAACCAAAGCCAATTTTAAAACTAAACACAGTATAGATAACATAGAAAAGATTTAGCCTTTATCATTGGAGCAAAAAATCCTGAAAAGTAAAACATAAAATATATAAATTTATAATAAACCTACCAAAATCCATTAAAAAACTAAACACAGTATAAATAACATAGAAAAAAACATAATAAATGTTATACACATTAATAATATGAAAACCCAATTTAAAATATATAAATGTATAATAAACTCCTGAGATTTCAGCTATATTCGGTCTTTCATCATAAAAAAGTTGAAAAAAAATAAAAAATAACTAAAAAAAATAATTTTAAAAAAATAATTTAAAAAAAATAATAAAATAAAATAAAAATAATAATTTTTAAAAATAATAAAATAAAATTTAAATTTAAATTTAAAAAATAATAAAATAAAAGCTGAAATAAAAAAGCCTTCATAAAAAAAGCTGAAAATACAGGTTTAGCAAAATTTGCGAAATCCCGTATTCGAACCCGTGTCGTACAGGGTAACAAGTGCACGGTTTTACCGAATGCGCCCCGATGACACACTATTCTGTTGAGTAATGTTAAAGATATTCGCACTATGTTTTTTGGAAAATTGCTATGGGTTGGTGAATATACATGCATTTATGGAGTAAGAAGAGTTTTAAGTGAGAAATAAGTTAGCAGGATAGAACATTAGTCTTTAACTATTCAAGAGACACAAAGATATAAGCGAGGGGGATTGCAGTAGCGATTAAAAAAGATCTCGTGACACTTAGCGTGGTTGATTCGAATTTTCCATCACGTGTGGAGAGTGTCAATATGCCGTTGGATCTGATCTATTTTAGAGTATAAAATCTGACTTGAAAGATTATTATTTTCATTTATTATTCGGGTTTAATATATGACTTTAAACGGTTTGATTGCATTTATTTTTCTATCGTTTTTGCTTCTCGCTGTTCTTTAAAACTAACATGTCGGCCTTTCAAATTGTGAGGCTCTTACATTTCTGGTTTCACCCTTGGTACACGGCTGATGGCTCTTCCCTTTCTAGATTCACCCTTCAAAAATTGTTGGTTTTTTATTAATTAAAAATTAACGGTAATTAATTTCGATTTTATAAGTTCTTAAGACCCTCGGCTTTTTTTAAACACGCCTGTATGTAAAATTTCACGATCGTTGCTCCTAAACTGTGGATTTCTATACAACTATAGATAGATAGATAGATAGACAGACAGACAAACATTCATTTTTATATATTAGACTTGAGACAGGAATTTTTGAAATGAAGGTATTCAAAATTCATAAAACTGGTTATTAATGGTCGTATTTTTTTATAAACAATATTGACGGGATTTTGAGAATAGGAACTTTTTTCTGAACTATGGTTTGTATCTTAATCTTCCAAAATATGCTGTTAAAAAAGGATCCTCTGAAGCGACTGTTTCTATTATTATGTTCGAAGTCAACCATTGTAAGACACACATACAACCCTCGGCATTATAAGATCCCCCGCTGAACCAATATCCTGCATCCGCTGCGTCTTTGAAGATAAAAGGGGAAGGATACTTTGGGACGACATTTATCCCAAGCCGTTTCTTGGGACAGCATGTATCCCACCCGTAAGGAAGGGGTTAAAACAATAAGAGTTTGCAAACAATAAGAGTTGTAAAAAGATATGCCTATGAGGCTTGACATGGATGAAAATACTTCTTAGTATTTCTGCCATAATACAGAACGCTATGTCCACAATTCAATCAGTACAAAAATTTATAAACGGTTTCCATTCAGTAATTATTTTTGTTTTGTTTGAATTTAAATTAAACTGCGACGATCCTGAAAACATTTTTGCTCGATAGAGGACATTTATTTCCTTCTATTTCTTGTATTAATCCAGGTAAACACGTTTTTTGCACACTACAATATATCAGATTTAATATTTATTTCTTAGCCCATGATAATAATTCACTCAACTGAAATACATGTAAACATATACACTCAAGCTGACATATAGTATATACAGCTTACATATGATGTAAATTAATTATTGCTAAAACTTTGCAAACATATAATTTTATCGTGAAATATTAGTGTATTTCTTTCATAAATTCCCACATGTATTTATAAATAAAAACAAAACGCAGATTAATCTTTCACCGGCATTCATTATTCACACTTGTCATGACCTTTGAGAGCCGAAACATGCTATATCGAAGAATTATTTCCTCTGCCTAACTATATCGATTTTCATAAACACCGAGAGATAAATTTGCCAGGGTGGACTGTGCCTCATTCCAAAATTCGCTTTTGTTATATCCTCTCTCTCATTTATCACAGGAAACTCGGACCTGAGTGTGATATTTTGAAGGGTGAACACAGACTCGTCGTGCATAACTGCTGTTTACAAACAGATTCTTCTTGCTCCTAAATTTACGCTTATCTACGGTGGAATTCAGTTTTCTCTCTGGGATCAGAAATAATAACAGTTTTTCATTTCCAGATAATTCATCGGTGTAAAACTTTTACGCTTCGATGTTTCCATTATCAGATTTGGCACCTATTTAATTCTTGATATTTCAGAATAGAAAATCAGTTTTATTTGTCAGTTCCTTTTTCGTTTATAATTTATTTATCTGTATTTATTTAGCCCATAAGTTGGTTGGTTGTTTTAGGTTTACTGGCGCAAGGTCCAAACAGGACAATTTGCGCCATTAACACATAAGTAGGCAGCATAATGCAACTGGGCCCGAGATGGTCTCTTTGACTCTCGAAACTGGATAATTATTTATTGTAGTCGTAAAAGATTGTAACTTAAATATGGCAATAATTTTGTTTAAGAATGAACAATCGATTGCATTTGAAAGGGATGAATGTTTGAAATCAAACGTATCTGAACCAGTGGCGTACCCAGGATTTAATCTTGGGAGGGGGGAGTTCAATATTCATAATGCAATTTCTATTTTGAGAGGGCATAGCCCCTTGCCCCTCCCACCCCCTGGGTCCGCCACTGATCTGAACTCATCGAAGTCATAACCACTCTTTTCGTACTTCTTTAAATGATTAGGCAGAAACCACCATAATATTGAAAGTATCAGATTTATTTAGATTATTTGGGGTAACTCATAGTAGATATTCACGTGCAAGTGCCTTTTGCTTTTCTACTTCAAATTATGCATATTTATTTGCAAACAAAAGACAACAATAAGACATTTCTAATTTAGAGAATTAATACCAACGATCGCTGAAATCGATGTGGAATATGACATAACTTGGGCAAACATTGGGCATACTCATGCAGCGTTGATCAATCATTAAGTGCAAAATTTTGCTTTATTTTTTGTTGTAGCAAATCTAAAACCTGGGCATATGCCTGAGAGGAAGATCTCCATTTAGAGTTTTCTAAAATTTATGTGTGTGTGTGTGTGTGTTTTTACCTCGCATGCTACTCACTTTTCAAAATTTGAACGAAGTATTCTTATCATTTAAGTAGTAGTTAGTGGCAGTTATTTTTATAATGCTACTTTTAAATTTAAGCACCAAAAAAAATATTTCTCGCTTTCAAAGGCGTATACTTTGTTCTTCAAGGCAATTTTACATAAATAATTAGCTTACTTGAAATTAGCTGATTGTTCAAGACATTTTAGTAAAGAAAAATATTATTAAAACAGTATATTTTAGATTGCTTTATATGGGCTTGTGGTGACCCTGTGGTACAGTTTGGTGCTGAGGGTGCTCGGATCGAGTCCCGGCGTCGCGCCACTATAATATCTCCGTTTGTGTCGTGTCTTCATAGGGGGTAATGCTGGTCCGCCTATATGGTGCACCCGTAAAAAAATGGCCAGCAAACTGCGGTGAATTATAGGCGAATGTCTACACGACAAGTTATTCCACTAAAAGAAAAATAAAGATTGTTTTATATTAGCAGTTTTCAAAGCTTATTACTTACTTTCGCCACTATGTTATTAATGTTAAGAGTCGAGGAAAGATTGCTAGGTATTAGTGCCTATAACAAAACTTTTCAAACGATATTAGTGTACGAGTATAAAATTTAATACAAATCTCTAGTCAAAATATCTACTTGATAAGATGAATCACAAATTTCGAACTTTTTTCCTCTAGTATGATCGATTATCAGACAGCAATACTTTTCAACGCTTTCAATTTCAAACATTTAATAAAAACTCAATTTACAGAGATGGGCAAACACAAAATTGTGCTTCAAAAATATTTGTTTGTTATTTAATCCTCGCATCTGTACCTGTGGGTTTTCTTTTGTAGATTCTAGAGGAAATTAACATACTGACACAAAACATAGGTTTCAAACTTTCAGGAACAAAGAGCTCATGAAAATTATCAGTTGTGTTTTAGTTCAAACGCCTTCATAAGATTTTGACCAACAGGTTAAGACGTTAGAATCAGAACTCTGTACCAGTTTGCATCCAAGATATCTATTTGACTCAGAAAATTGTGATTTAAGATATCCGTACACCTTTAAAAACGGTATTTTCGGTCAAAATACCGATTTTTTTTCAATATCATTAAAGAAAAAATCTTTTATCTTTCTAACTCTGTTTGAATTTCTATGGCGTTATGGCAGATGTTGATATGTCCGAAAAATTCACACTTAAAATTGGTTCTTTAATGTAGCAAAAGCTGATAGTGGAGTTATGAGTTAATACTAAGTTATTCGTATTGGCAAATACTGTTATGTATAAAAGAGTTGATGCTTGGTCCCTAATAAAATATTTTAGTCCCAAAGTGAAAATTTTCATTGAGGGCCAGCCATACGCTTGAGGTTGAATACGAGTATTAACTAAAGAATATTTGGATTGAAAAACCTAATTGATCGATTTTATATTTCACAGCAAAAGTTACTTTTTAAAGTTGCCGAAAACATGAAAAAATTACATATCGACATCTACCATAATGCCACTGATTTATAAATCTGGGGTATTTTAGCACGAAAATAGGTATTTTTAAAGTAAGAAATGTGCTATAAAGTTATTTTTAGCGTTTCTCAAGATTTATTTTTTCATCGTTTCTCTTTACGCAAAACTTCCTATAACAAAAGGTTACGCTTAAAATGCCTTAATATTTTGCATTCTTTATCTATAAATATTTCTAAAGAGAATAGACTATTCTCATGATTGCAGACTAATTATCTTTTGGTTTACATAGTTATGTTTTGTAAGTTACAATGAATTTTAAGTGATTTTTAAATACATCTGTACATAAAATATAATCTGTACATAATCTCAGAGTCTGTACAACTGCTACAGACTCTGAGATAAACAGAGTGTATTCTGAGAATATTTTATTCCCTAGAGAAAGTTATTGTTTTCATTCTTCAATTTATATAATGGTGATATATTTGTTTATTTTAGAGTTATGTTTTGAGCAAATGTCAAATTTTCACCATTTTTTTTCCAGTTTTCCCCCGCTGAAAAAAATATTTTAATGTAACAGCTTAATTTTTTATACATTTTTCCAAGTTGTAACTTACATGTCATTATAAAAAAATAGATGAAAAGTCAAAATTTTTAAAAAAATTCAAAAAATCACTCCGAAGGTGTACGGATACCTTAATAAATTACAGAAAAATAAAAAAAATAAATAAGCCTAATCTTATCTCTGCAGGGCACCATCTATGTACTGCGTGGAAATTTGATTAATCTGTCTCAATTACTTCATTCATTGCACTCTCATGAAAGCTAGAAGTTAGCATTTCAACCACCGCCCAAGGTTAAATGCTGTATTAAAGGGATCACTAATATCGAATATCACGGTGATGCCATTCATCTGCAGGACCTGCATTAATTTGTACCCCGGAAAAAATTAGACCAATGGTCTAATTCAAAGTCTTATTGCATGCACAAATCCTCCATTTCTTTCAAATTTTAATAATATTAATTTCGAACGGAACAGTCATGATAATCATAACAGTTCTATTTCATAAAATGTGGAGTATATTTTAAGAAGATTGAAAATCATGTGATTATTTTTTCAACATTGCAGCCCTTTAGCGTGAACGTGGTTAAATGCTAAGAGGTGGAACAAACACTCTCTATGATATATTTAAGAGATTCTAAACATTTTATACCCAAAATTCAGGGAGGCAGATTTTATAGTTTTTTATTGCTGATACTTAACATTATTTATAACATTTATTTACGAAGGGAAAACAAATTACACAAGAACAGCTCATATAATTTACAATCATGTTTTATTAATAAAAAGCTTTTTTTTCACTAGATGTCTCTAAAGTATTAACTTCATCAGATTCTCCATTCACTCATAGGATATTCTTTTTAAGATTTAGAGAGTGGCATCAGAGTTGGCAGAACTTTCTGATTTGGATATTGCTAAAAAATAAAAATTAATTTTCAAGATGAAAATAATTTCTTACGTAATAAAAATCAATGAAGTGGTTAATCAGTCGATGTAAAACTATGCAATAATCTACTAAAAAGTGTAATAAGTGCTATTAACAGTTTTAAATTAGTTTTCAAATAGCTGACGATACCTTTAACTGCATAAATACTATATTTTAACATATCATATATATTAATATTACATTTATAGTTCATTACTGTTTGGTAAGGCAGATAAAGTAGGATTATGAATGACTACGTTCAAATATAAAATCAGATACGTTCTGAACATTGAAAGTTCAAATTCAAATTTCGTTAATTTTGTTACAAATTCAAGTAACATAGGTACTGACACAGAACATAAGTAGTGACACGCAGGCAGTCAATCCCGTTTAGTAAGACTTCATAACACATAGCGTATTCACAAGTACATGCGTATTCACAAAGATCTCTAAGTCTCTAACTTGTTAGACATCATCTATTAGACAGTGGGTTGTCCTGACAATACATGTCCTACAGTATGCATTTTTTGTCTAATGCGGAGGCACTTACTTCAGACTTTACCTTTTTGTTATTCGCCGCTATTTTACTGGCTTCTTTGTTATGGTGAGCCAGCAATGCTCCCTGTGAGGGGACGACACGGAAACAACCAATCCTTATTCGGGATTTGAACCCAAGCCCACTGCTTGGCAGCTCAGAACGTTAACCCCTACACCATGTGGGCGGCATATGAAAAATTTAAGTCACTAATAAAAACGCTTTCCAAAATCCGTATAAAATCAAGGCTTATAAAATTCAAACATAAAAAAATAAAGACAACTAGTTTCAAACTTTAGCACTAAATGTAATTGTCTCTAAAGACAGTTCAAAAATGGCATTTGAGAATTATTCATATAGACAATCATACCAAACGGTTAAAGGACAAAAGGAAAAGTATATCTATTGAAATGGTAACTAGATCTTCAGATCTAGCTACCCTTTTTAATTTCATTTGTGGGCTCGAGGTAGCCTAGTGGTAAAGTGTTAGCTTTCGGTACTGAGGTTGCTCATGGATGGTACTGAGGGTCTAGGCCAGACGTAGGCACGTTGAATCCGTAGACAGGAATGTCCCTCTCTGATGTTAGAGAGGGTGGGAGAGGGTATGATTCTCCCCCCCCCCCCAGATATCACCCCTGGTGGTTGCTCGGTGAAAATTAAGATGACACTTGTCTAAATCAGACTCCGACCCTTGTGGTACCATTATAGACCGGAGCAACACCCCTTCAGCCCTCTTGCCTATATTGACCTGATCTGGAATACTTCCGGCCAGGGGGCATTAGAAACAACAACAATTTCTTTTGTGGATTTTGAGAAGCTGTTTATCCCTCTTTTGTCGTCCTCCACAAGTTGCATGTAAGTAATTTAGTTAATCGCTTTATCTTCACATATTACTCAACTACAAAGTCATCGTAAAGAAATAAACTAAAGGGTCATAAACCATCAGCTCTTTCAGCTTTTCAGTAAAGTAGCGTAATCTCGACCCAGAATCAATTCGCAGCATTTCTCTAAAATGAGAAACGAGATTATGAAAAATGAGATTTTGAGATTTAGTCTAGAATATACTCACTTGCCTACATGTCCTAAGTATACACCTCTTCTGTGTTTCTGCCCACACTACGTTCACAGCAGGGTCCGGAGGGGGTAGACCGTCCTATCAGCAAATTTTTTAAAAAAAAGTTAGAAAATTATGAAGGAAAAAAATAAATTTCAACCTCAAAATTAAGAGAACAGTGCAGTAACGTTTTCTCTATGGCCTGCTATTGCAAACAAATCCCTGTGAAATGAGCAACCAAAGTGAAATGTCATAATATATTATTTCACGTCAAAATAAGATTTCCAAGCGTAACGTAATTCAGTCGAATATTTCTCATAACTCTTTACTTTATCTATAAAATTTCTTTGTATGTAAGAGAAAATTTTGATTTTTTTGGAAGAATCATTCGCAGACATGTAAGATATTTGTTTTCTTTGTGTCCAAAAGGCTTCTGTATGAAATCCCAAAAGCTTTTACGAAATTTCAGATTTTTCTTTATATTTCCAAAAAACATAAAATATTTCCGAGCTTAGTTAAGTATAACTCTAGAATGCATCGGAGGTTATAGTAAAAATAAAAGGTTTATCTTTATTTTTCAGTATCTCATCAGCATACAATTATTTCTCAATGAACATTTTTAAAAAGTTATAGAAACGTATTCATTGTTACAAAAGGAAAAGAGTTTTTTAATTTTCTTTACTCAAATTCATAGAACACTTCCCATCCTTCAGCGAAGAAAAGTAAGAATTAAATATGGAGAATAAGGTAAATAACCAAAGCCGTATCATTGTTCTGTTTCTAGCAGCAGCGACTAAAATGTTGGTCTGCATACAACATTTACATCCAAAATACTATTCATTTAAATAAAAATACGTTCTCACCGCAGAAAAGAAAAGCAGTAATTTACATTTAAATATTTTATGTATATGTACACATGTGCAGACGAGCAATAGAACAATTTAAGAACATGAGATATTTAAGAGGACCACAGAAAAGAGGAAAGAGCATCTTTTGATATAATTCGTCATCTCAAAATCTGTGCTGAGTGTCATAGGGACATGACAGTAGTGTCACGGCCAGGGGCAGGAGAATTGTAAATTACAGGACGAAGTAAAATAATTGCTAAATGTAAGAAAGAAACATGGCAAATGACGGGCAATAAAAAGAGAAGGGAAGAAAGCCAGCAATATACCGAAACGAAATTCAGAGATTGTGCTTGTAGCAAGAAATATAAGATAAAAGTTGAAGAGAGTGAGTTGCACGAATAGAAGAAATGGAACACTAAATTTATGATGGCTATAAAACAGACCACGCGGAAGCCTTAAGCATGGGAAAAAGTTAAAATTAGAGGGAGAATTTTATAAATCCCGCCCTCGATGCGCATTGGTGAAAAGGGGATTGAGAAGAGGCAGACACGGACGAATGGCGATGGCATGGTAATAATATGACCAATGGAAATTGTAAGAGGCGGAGTCAACATTAATAAGAAAATCATATGAAATGAGAAATAGTGTGAAGGCACAGACAACCTAAGAAGGAGAGTTAGTCAGAGGTTTTAGATATAGAAGTGGTGTCAAGGTACATATACCTATGAAGAGAGTCAGTTAGAAGTTTGGAGATAGAAGTAGTGACAAGCGCCCAGTGTCCCGTGCCGAGGGTCTGCAAGGAGTGAAGGAGTTAGAGAACCGATGATGACAGTGCCCAAGTGTCCCGTGTAGAGTGTCTGCCATGATAGACGGAGCCTTATACCAGGCGAAGCCCTAGTTCCGTGCGATGATAAATACACGAAGTTCGTCATTACGAGTGCCAGCTGCCCATAGTGCTCCAACAGTCATCTTTCGAGGTACCGACTTTGCGTTTCCTTTTTATATTGCTGTCATTGCTTCTCAGTGTGTAGCCTTAATAACTAATATAGAGCGCGATGAGTATATTGTTTGAATATAAGATGTTAAAGAGATGACCGATAATTCGTAAAAAAAAAAAATTTAATTAATATGATGTTATGCTTATATATATGAATTAATTTAGTAGTAATGAAGTTGAGAGTAATATGTGTAGATGAAGTACGAAAGATGGTCATGATAATTGAATGAATTAAATATAGGTGTTGTGGTGAATTAATTTAGTAGTAATGAAGTTGAGAGTAATATGTGTAGATGAAGTACGAAATATTGTCATAATAATTGAATGAATTAGATATATGTGTCGTAGAGAATTAATTTAGTAGTGAAGAAATTGTGAGTAATGTGTAAATGCCGGAGGAAATATTTAGTAACTTGTTGCGTATTATTTATGTGTTTTAATAATCAATAAATTAATTTGTCAGTGTAAACCATAGTTGTTTCCATTATTTGGGAATCACAATTAATCAATGTACTAACCACAATCATTAAGCAATTCAACAAAATTATAATCATCATTAGTAAAATATTTAATATAATACCCCAACATCTTATTATAATTTCCCACTGCCACACTGAGCGACGTAGCTCACAGGCCCATCGACGTGTCAGATTCTCTTATTTAGATTGACGTTCTCCAAGAAAAAAACACCCGATTTTTTAAAACTTCATTTATTTATAAAATTCTATTGGGGCATCTGGAACTCTTGAACACGAATAACCGTTTCGGAGGACGTTGTTACATCATAGGTAGGTAGGTACGCTATTCTCAGAGGCTTTTTAAAATTACTTAATTCGTGACCAAGAAAGACAGTCCTAATTGTAAATGATAAGGCCATATCTTAAAACAAAAACTTAACGATTTAATAACAAAGAAAATTAACATTAAACAAGTACAGCATAATTAAATGATTTTGAACTTAAGCGCAGATTTAGTAACACGCTCCGAGACCCGGATAGTCTCAAAACAGGAGCTTAAAAAAAGTCCCCCCTCGGCGGCCGTTACATGAGGAATCTCTAAAAAAAACAGAGTCTCGCATATATACTCTGCTTGAAATCTTCGGTGGCATGGCGTCTTCCTAGAAATTGTTTTCCAGAGTGGGGGCCGACATTAGCCTGGTGACAGATCTTCTTAACGACGAACATTCCGGCAAACTTTATTACGCGATAGTGTCAAACTCGCATTGAGCTATTTCTAAGAAAGACAGTTTTACGAGGCTATGGAAGACGCTTCTGTTTTTCAAAACAGATTTTCCCACAGCTTGCTTGAGAAAACCGATATGCCTGGGCTTAACTTTCAGGCTAAAAATTCTGGCGGCATTTGCTGGTATCGTTTTTTAATCCGCTCGGAATCCACACAAGTGTTCGAAACGATGGGAACTGGAAAATGGTATTCTGATAAGCCTGCAGCTGTGTGTCGTGCACCCTGTGAGGTCTTGGGAAAAATAACCTCATACTTTCATTACGCTACAACGTGTTAGACTCATTCGCCTAAAACTTCATAGCTTAGCACTTAATCCGGTGGCAATCACTTACTCACTGACGTTCCCCCCCCCAAAAAAGGGGGGGGGGCATAGGTAGATTGTTCTCTTGTCGGAACCCTTGTTATTCTAGAAACCTTCTTCAAAAGAAAACTGTATGATGCAGGGCACATAATTAACTTCCATTTTGCATAACAGTCCTTCAAAACTGTATGTGTTAATCCCGACCATATTTCTCAGTAATATTCCATTCCTCTTATTAAAGCTGAATACTCGAACCCAATTATTTTAAATTTACAAAAAAATTCCCATTAAAAGGAACATTGCAACATATTCAGAAGAAGTACAGTATATGAACGATGGAATCCCGGCTCCAACATTGTCCTGATAATTCCTCTCCATGCTTATGAGCTGCGTCTAATTTGAAAATTCTTGCCTCTCATAAAAAAGGAGATCGAGAAAATATCCATTTTTAATATGAGAGAATGGCATCCCGGCTCTTCCTTTTGACATCAGCCTCGCAATCCCGGCGCATTCCTTTTATATGAGTGGAGAAGCAAGCTACAACTGTTACCATATGTAACCTACCAAGAGAATTAAATCTCTTTTCCAGCTATAAATTAAACATTCCTCAGTCTACTTTTTGTTTCATTGCAAAAATATTAATAATAATAATAAAGAAAAAAATACTTGTATGAGCGTAAAGATAGATATGTATGTATGAAATCCCCAAATACCCAAATGCTTAAAATTCCCTAAGTTAATGATAAAATGAATATTAATACGTCCTGTAGGAGAATAATAATTTAATAACTTTGTTACATTTCATAAAGGTTCAAAACCATTTAAATAATACATAATGTGTACAAGATAATAAAAATTGCATTGCTGTATAATAAGAATTATTTTAGGAGCTTTGAAAAGCAAAAGCGTTACCTGAGTCTGAGTACAGTTTCTCATCTAAAAAAACAAAAAAATTGCATTAAAATATTATCATTTTTCATACATTTTTATCATTATAACAAATTATATATATTTTTAGTAATAAGGAAACCCTAACTTTATTTGTAGCACATTTAAAGACTATTATTTAAACACATTTAAAGACTTTCTCTGATGGGAGCAGCCACCATCTAAACCCGTCCCTAACCTCACCTCTTAAGCTTCGTATGAGGTTAATATTAAATTATGTCTCATTAGCTTTTAGACATTAGATCAGCCGTGTCCAACCCGCGTACTTTAACAGCTAGTAATGAGGCACCTCGAGATCTCATACTTTTTCAGAATCCTATCTTCCCAGAGGAAAATATTGCTCTATATACAATCACATGTTATTCATGTCCTCGCTGTCTTGACCTATGTATATCTTAACAACTATTTTCAAAGATGAATCACACGAAGGCTAAAATTAGATGAAAAGTTTCTGATAATCACCTTTAACACTCACTAAGAATTTCAACCAAACACTGATGCATTAGTTTCGCCAAAACTAGGACAAATATCCCTCTAGTTTTATGTTCCTTTCTTTTTTAATACAATAAAAAAATAAATGGAATTTATCTACCTATATATATATATATATATATATATATATATATATATATATATATATATATATATATATATATATATTATATATATTATATATATATATATATATATATAATATATATATATATATATATAATATATATATATATATATATATATATATATATATATATATATATATATATATATATATATATATAGTGCCGTAACTAGCCACTCCTGTGCCCTAGGCAAGAATTTGGGTCCCTTAATTAGGTTTGGGAAAATGATAAAACAAATACAGCATTTTTGTCCCCCCTTCCAAGTGGGTCCTGGGCAGGTGCCCTTATTGCCCCTGCCTAGTTACGGCACTGTATATATATATATATATATATATATATATATATATATATATATATATATATATATATATATATATATATATATATATATATATATATATATATATATATATATATACACACTCAAGAGCCAAAACATTATGACCACCTGTCAATAACGAGTTGGCCCACCTTTCGCACGCAACACAGCTTCAACCCGCCTTGGTATGGATGCCACAAGTCCTTGGTAGATGGCCGGAGACAGATTGTACCAGATGTTTAAGCAACGGTCACGCAAATCCGAGATATTGCGAATTGGTGGTCTTTGAACTCTGAGCTGCCGTCCCATGACATCCCAAATGTGTTCTATCGGATTGAGATCCGGTGAGTTAGGCGGCCAGAACATTAACTGGAACTCAGCATCATGTTCCTGGAACCACTCCAACACAATTTTAGCCTTGTGACATGGGGCGTTATCCTGTTGAACATTCCATTTCCATCTGGCAAAACAGAGGCCATGTAAGGGTGCAACTGGTCCGCAATGATGCTAAGATACCCTGTAGCATTCATGGTCTGCTCTACCACAACCACGGGTCCCAGAGACGCCCAAGAGAACGTACCCCAAAGCATAATACCGCCACCACCGACCTGTGTATGACCTACTGTACATTGAGGGAGCAACAGTTCGCCTGGAAGACGGCGTATCCTGACACGGCCATCGGCGTGATGAATGACAAACCGTGATTCATCTGACCAGGCAACTCTCTCCCACTGATCCATGGACCAGTCGCGATGTTCCCGGGCCCAGCGCAGGCGCAGTTGGCGATGACGCTTGGTCAGCAAAGGCACACGAGTGGGACGTTTGCTGCGTAGCTCCATATCCAACAGTGTCCGCTGAACAGTATGCTGCGATACTATTCTACTTGGCCCTGCATTGTATTGGGCAGTCAGCTGAGCCACTGTCTGGCTCCGGTTTTGCTTCACCATGCGAGACAGTCTCCGACGACCTTTTTCTTTGATGGCGTGTGGACGTCCAACACCATGTCGTCTACTGTTGGTTTCACCGTCATTCATCCACTTTGCATAAGTACTAACAACTGTAGGTCGCGAACAACCCACGAGTCGTGCAGTTTCGGAAATACTTGTTCCGAGCCTTCGAGCCATTACAATCTGCCCTCTATCAAAGTCGCTTAGATCCGCAGCCTTTCCCATCACACACAGAAGTAAGTGAAAGGATGATTCTTCAGACTCTCCAGCAGCAGTTAAATACCACTTCCACCTGATCACGTGCCTTCCACGTTATCCAGGTGAATTCATTGCAAAATGCAGGGGTGGTCATAATGTTTTGGCTCTTGAGTGTGTATATATATATATATATATATATATATATATATATATATATATATATATGCTGCCTAAGACAATTTTTATTCTCTTATTGTGGCTTTGGAAAGCCAAAAGGTTGGTCACTCATGCATTAGATCTTTGAAATTGACCATCTTCCTTCTGCAGTATGTCTGCCTATCTGATCGTTATTAGATGCACTAATAAAATCAGCTAGACACAAAATATATCGTACACAGTAAATTTACGTGAATAGCATACATAGCTTAACTTATGAATAAATTTTAGAGAATGACATTCAGGTTTGTAAAAAATTTTTAAAAATTAAATTTTGGTGCACAAATAGAAATTGCTCTGTTAAAACCAGTATATTTTTCCTGAAATTTTAAGCAAAAATATATTCTTTGAATATGAAATTTTCATACTTCCAGAACTAAATAATTCATTTCGGTGAGTCCCCATGCAGCTAGTCATCTCTACATTTCAGAAAAAGTGAGCAAGAGGAATTAGGAAAGCATTTTTAAGAGGCTAGTAGACTTTTCTAACTGACTAAATAACATGTCTAAAATTTTGTACGCAGCGTCCGTTTAAGTTTATAGCCCTTTATTTTTAATAACTTGTCAAGCCTTTAACATGAGTGTTCAGGAAAGGGAATCTTTAAGAATTCCGAAATAAGACTTTGAAGCAAATTTGTATATTTCCTCTAAATACAATAATATACATAGACACTTAATATTAAGTATTCATGGTGAAAGACCTACTCATTTTGGTCATTTGAATTGTATGTCTTTTCATTTCAAAACTGTTAAATGTATAAACTGTATTCGAAGATTGAAAAAATCTTAATTTTACTATAATTTCTTTAAAAAAGCAACCATGAGAAGTTTTGCTTTTAGGTGACATTAAATCCCATTGCATTGATTAAAAAATCATCACTTCAGCGTGTTTCCAAATGATTGGCAGGCTATATAGGTCACTCTTGTCTATGATCGTAAGAAACGGAAGACGAGTAACATACATATTGACGAGTGAGTGCAATCCCTATGAGAGCATCTGGGGACACTGAAGTCTTATCTCAACTGATGCGCTGAACTTTGAGTGGTAGAAATTGTGACTGCGGCCTGTGTGTCTCCTGTGTTTAAGCGGAATAGTCGCCATTCAGCACTTGTAATGGCTGATTCAGGAACTTTTAATAGGATATTTTTCATTTATCACTTGTGGATAACTTTTACGAACACTACGGCTATATGTCGTTAATAACTTATTCATATTTTACAGCATTCTACCAGACGAACATCCTGCTTATGAAACATAAAAAGTAGAACTTTCATTACCCTAAGGACTCCATAAAAATCTCGACTGTCTGTCGCCTGTTTCTAAAAATAAACAATTCCGACCGCATTATTTCGATTTTGTTTTCTGGTAGTATATGTTGGATAGAATGGAGAGATTTTAATTTCTATGAACACAAAACTTTGTTTCATTTATTAAAGACAGTACCTCGGCTGACTTCGAAGCTGATCTTCAATCCTCTTCCTAAACAATGGGGAATTTTTCCCTCAGTATTTTTTAAATCGCAGAATAGCAAATGAGTGTTTTGGTAATCCGTCTTATGAGTTTGAAAACAGATCTTTTAATTCAGTACACGTTATTCAAAAACTTTTTCATTTTAATTTAATTTTTCAAAAACCTATTTCATTTTTTGCAGCAATAGATATCAATGAATTAAAGACGAAGAAATTATAAATTTCAAAAACTAAGCACATTTTGTTAAAACATCTACTTTCATTTTTAGAAAATCGAACTAAAAATTGAGTATTTAATAATCTGAGATCGGAAAAATACTGTAGGGAGCGTTCCCCACAGCTTAGCATGGGGAATGAAGATCTGCGATGTCAAGTGATGTGCAGTTTTAAGGTTGAGGATGGACTAGACGAGCTTATTTGAGTTGCGCGGAAATTTTTTAGATTTTTCTTGATCTGTCTTTAATTTATTTTTAACGTAGGATTACGTTCCAGCATAACGGTCCTCCGGTAAGCAAAATTTCAGATGTCCTGCGTCGCGAGTTATAATTTTGGCAGCGCGCCAAACCCAGTCTGTATCGCTCAGACAAGGAGTAAACAGTTAAACAAAGAAGTACCAAAATGCGTCAAAATTTTGACACATATATATATAGAGAGAGAGAGATAGATACATATATACATAACACATACATACAGATATACATACAAAAGATGTAAGCAACGATAAGCACCTTTAACACTCACTAACAATATCAACCAGACACTGATGCATTAGTTTCGCCAAAACTAGGACAAATATCCCTCTAGTTTTATGTTCCTTTCTTTTTTAATACAATAAAGAAAATAAATGGAAAAATTTTACCTATATTATATTATATATATATATATATATATATATATATATATATATATATATATATATATAGTGCCGTAACTAGCCATTCCTGTGCCCTAGGCAAGAATTTGCATTTGGGTCCCTTAATTAATTAGATTTGGGAAAATTGTAAAACAAATACAGCATTTTGGGCCCCCCCTCTTCCGATTGGGCCCTGGGCGGGTGCCCTTATTGCCTCTGCCTAGTTACGACACTGTATATATATATATATATATATATATATATGCATTAGTTTCGCCAAAAATTAACAATACAATAAGTAATCCTACGTTAATAACCCACGGTAGTTGCTTTAGAAGAGACCACCTGATTTTTTTTTATATATAAACTTAGAGCAACAGCTAGTTTATTAACGTACTCTTCTTTAAATCCTTTCATCAGCCGCACTAAAGTTGAAACCCTGTCGATCACAAAGCTTATGTTAATTGCAAAGTTTGTTTATACTTGTTCTGCACATAAAATGAGTTTCAAATAAGAATTTAGAATAAGAATTAAAGCACTAGGACACTAGTTTCATAGCTGAAATTTCAGATATGACATGCAATTTGAAAACTTGAACAAAGTATTTCTCACTTGAATTTGCTGTAAAAACAACACAAATACATCTACTCTGGTTTCCACTATGACAAAGTTTGCGTAAATCTGAGTCTCATTTATCATAATAGGAAATTTTTAACTGTGTATTTCAATAATAAAAAAATGTATAGACATATATATGTAAATAATTTAAATATATTTAAATAATCACCAAATAAGTCCTGTATACCAACACCTTTCAAAAGGGTTTCTAAAATAAAGCGTTAACTAACAATACAATTTTGTACTAATTATTAAGCTCAGAATCTGTCAGCTGTTGTACACTTTTGTGGACATTTTTAAAATTCACGCTTATTTTTACTAGTTTGTACAATTTTACAGTACTGAACTCACCGTCTGTTCAAGTCTTCTAGGATCACAATAGGCACATTCACTCTGTAAAAAAATATGTAATTATGACAATCAGATCTGAAAACTCTTCACATTTATATACAGTATACAGTATAATTGTATCACTTAAAAAAAACATCAATATGTGCTTATTTATATCCTCATGTACAGAAATTAGAAGATACAGTGCCGAAACTAGGAAAATACAGCAGGGAAACGGGAATGGCTCAAAGACAGATAGGGCAAGGACCGAAATATCTTTTACATAAAAATCTTAACACTAATTATTCTTTTAGCACTTTACGAAACAACTTTATTCACAAATTTAAAATTTAGCAATGTACCACATTCATTCTATATTTTTTCATTGAGAGATGAGAGGCCTGCATTCAATAATAAAAGTTTAACCGCAATCTCATAATTAAAAATATCATTGCTGAACATTACATTACATTATAATATAATATAATATATTACATTACATTACATTATATTATATTATATATATATATATATATATATATATATATATATATATATATATATATATATATATATATATAAATACAGAGAAACTTCTCTTTGGAAGTCAGTAATGGTTCCAAAAAAAAAGCGGCAGTCGAAAAGAGGTTTATTCCATAACATTTCCTCTATGGAGTCTTTTAATTGGTTCTGAACAAAAAGAGTCCGTCCAGAGGGGTGACCGGCTAGAGAAGTTTCACTATATATATATATATATATTGCTTTCAATAATTCTTTCTCAGAAAGATGTATCCCTAAACTAAAAACTTGTACCAGAGCCTATGTAAGCAGGCAACAGCTCTTAAAAGAGTAAGAAAAATACAACGGACCATTTTATGAAAGTTCAGTGCTGCCATCTAGGTCTCATGGCTAAAAGGAAAACTAATAACATGCAGATTTGGATTCTCTCCTTTGATTAAATGTTGCGGCTTTGTGGGAGAAAAAAAATTTCCTTTGGAATGATTAAAAAGATTAAATGATAACCATCCAAAATTTATGCCTTTTATTATATCTTTTAGCAGCAGAAGAAACTTGATATGTACGGAAAAAATTTTATGAAAGTTTATATTTAGGCAAAAAAAAAATTGTAAAAATATAGTACTATTAAAAATTATGTATCATTCAACAATCTATGAAATTAAACAAAAATTTTTTATTCACCAGAAATCGATAAAAATTAAAAGACCATACAAATATTATAAATGAATCTTCTTAATTTTGTGCTGCTTTTTGATGCTAGATGATTTTGAAATATACCTGTTTATTATTATTTTTGTTAATGAAGTTTTTATGAGATTCAAGTTTTACAAATGTTGTAAAAATTAGAAAAAATCAATCTGCAAGTGTATAAAAATTTAAAATTATACTCCTACATTTATATAAGTTAAATTATTAAATGGGAGCTAAAGGACCAAAAAATTAACACATTAAACAAAATATGAAAATTAATTCTCTATGTATCATTTAATTTGTCTCTGGTATGTTTAATTAAAACACTTTTGTTCCTTCGAAAAATAGATAAATAATTTTTGGACACAATGAAGTCACGAAACCTACCGGATCGTTGGGTTTGGTGGTATCCTTAAAACATAAGCGGATTGCCTGAAAAGAAAAATAAATAAGTCATTATCCAGACAGTCATTAAACATTTTATCTTGCTATAATTGTTCGTATAGAAAAAAAGTGAAACCTAACTAAGCTATTCAATTTAATCAGGAAGCAAGACCCTGGCTTAAACTTTAATAATTTACCATTACTCAATTTTTTTACTAGTAATAACCTCATGATAATTGAGGCACTTATGATTGCTGAAATCAGTCTCTCACACCATACATTAAAGGTGATTAATTCAGGCTTTCCGAAAGGAATAATCATATCATACTTCTTATTAGTACCCTTCCCTCAGAGGAGTGATATTCGAAACACGGAACAAATTACGAAATTTCAAGAATTCAGTCCTCAACTCTCCTTATCACTGGAAATGAAGTCAGTGTAAATACTTCCTCGTCAGTTTTGGTATCGAAATAGAAAAGAAATTAGGGCATTATTCTACTAAGTAATAAAACTACATTATTTATATCCGTAGTTTAAGGTACTCGACAGATCCACAAGAGTTTTGATTATTTTAGCTTTGATATCTCCACTGAACTCCACTCCTCTCCACTGAACCTAGTAGCGGCTGAACCTAGTAGCCGTCATCTCCACTGAACCTAGTAGCCGTAAACATAGATTTCGCCTTTGTTATGGGTCCATGTCATGGTATAGAACAGTGATTCTCAACCTTCCAGTGGTTTAGAGCACATCGATGTTTTCAAAAAGAATGACGGGCACAACCAATTGTTTTTGTATCACCGATATCATTATTTACATAATAGAGTTATTTTTTATCCAACAGTACGTCACCAGCCTTCTAATATTATTAAAACGATTATGTTTTGAAAAATAATTTTAAAAAGGGAAACATAAATAAAATTTTGATTTTTTTATTTTATAATTAGGTACATGGAAATAAATAAATAAATAAATAAATAGTTTAAATGGATTTATTACTTATAAATACTTATTTAAAATTTAATGAGACTTTTGACTCTGAATTGAATTAGCTAATTTTTCATAATTGGGAATATAGGATAATATTCCCGTTCTCAAGCAATCGTCCAGATGTTCCTCAGTAAGTTAGATCTGAGTTTTAAATTTATAATATTCATTGCTGAAAATAAGGCTTCGCACAGATATGTAATGCACCAAATATGTAATGCACAAATATGTAATGCACCAAAGTATGATTCTATTTTATAGGATGCATTTTTAAGATAAGGAAACGCAGAAAATAATAAAAACGCGGTAAATTTACTCACAGCAGTAGATAATAAGATATATAAAAGAAATTTCAAAATAAAGTCGGGCGCATTCAAACACCTTCGCGGGCGCGCGGGCGCCAGCGGACACACGGTTGAGAACCACTGGTATAGACCATAAATACGGTGGCGGCAAAAGAATTCCAAAAGCCGAATAGCTCTAAACTAATCTGTTCATTACTAAAAAAAGACTGATAAAATGAAGCCAACTCATCCTAAAATGGAAGGTACTAACATCTTTAATAAATTCTGGTGCACAATTTAAATTGTTTAAAGACGATAAAATAGTATGGAAATTACCCAAATATAGCTAGCATTATCAGAGTTATTCCGGTTTTGAAATTATGTTCCCCCGAATTCAAAAAGCTATGGCGGGATCTTCTGGGACCGAAAAGGTCAAAGTTTTATTAAAGTCGCAAAAATTAAATGTGCTACAGTAAACTAAAACGTATTTTTACAAGACTGGGACGATTTTGACGGGCAATTCAGTGACGAAGACGCCTGTGGTCTAGCAGTTTGATCTTTTTTCTCAGATAATACTCGTTCCGAATTAAACAATTCGGTAAAAGTTTCAAACAGGAAATTTTAAGCAATTCTTGCAAAAAGTCAAGTCCCTAGAAACTTTCATCTTTCCACAGAACTAGGGAAATTTCCAGGAGGACGACGCTTGGAGACTGAAAAAGAGCTCATGAAAGCAATCTAAGTAGCGTGAAGGGAGTAGGTAATCATAAAGGGTACAGAATAAGAGATTAAACGTTCATTTTTTATGAAATACAGGGGGTGGAGATCTTCAGAAGTTTTCTTTCTTGCTTTAAAGGACAGATAAAAATGGAAGAAATGTTCTTCTATCGACTTATATCATCTACTTACCAGCCTGAAAGACGAGTGGGTTCCTATCATGGCTGCTAATAATACAAGGAAAATAGTTATGTTACCCATTGCAGCAGACTTCATAAAACTGAAAACAAAGAGTGAGTTATTAACAAAGATACTGGAGAACTGGGGTGCGTTATAGACCCCTGATTATATTTATGTAATACTAAAAGTCAATAATTTATTTTAGTGAAAACGGCAAAGAGTAGCGTCAAATTATTGCCACTACTCTGTGCCGACTCAAATTCAAAACTGCTTTATTATAAACTTAAAAAAGGGACAACGAAATTAAACGATCGATATTGTGCCCCTTGTTAACTCATATACAGAAACTGGGTGTTAAATTGAAAACTGTCATCAGATGATTTGGTATAAAGAAAAATGCTTGAGGGGTCTTAATAGAAAGTGCTATTGAAGGGGAAAAAAGGATTAATTTCTCCAACTCCAACAGGAATCTTGGATCTAAAGTCTTTGGCTCTTTAATATGACATAGAGACTAAATACAGAGTGTTTCAAAAAGAATCTCCCGATTTGAAATGATCATATTATGAAAAATATTGAAAATTAATTTTATATTACATGGCTAATCATAAAGTTTTTTTACAAACCAAATTAAAGATGCTCAATATGCCCATTTCTGGATGCACGACATATGTCTATACGGTGACAAATTCATCCCAATCGTTTGCGACTTTGTCTGCATGCATTGCTTCCACGGCTGTTATACGTACACAGACAACCCGTGCCTTGGAATTGTTTATGCCATCGCCTAATGCTCTGAGAGGTAGGAACTTCCATCTACCAGGGTTTTGTGGACGAAAATCACGCTGAAGAGTTGTTACGGACTTACTCTACGCATAGCGTAAAACACAAAATGATTTCTGTTGTGCAGTCGCCTCTTTGCAAACACTAAAGTGGCGGGCGAAGGAAGAGCGTTATCGCTACTTGTTAGCAATTGCGTGAAACTCGAGATTTCTCTCTTTCTGCCTATACATTATTCGATCAAAACGTATTAAAAGATGAATAGTTATGATTTTTTTTAATCTGATGATTCTCTTTGAAACATCCTGTATATTGGAGCTAATGCAACAGCAAGCACACGAAATTATTCTATAGTTTACCTAATAACAGACTTTACTCTATCACATGCCAAACCAAAAATAATAGCTTTCGATCTCCTACAAACTCTCTCGTACAAAAAATATTACTATACGGATATTGCTAGCAGAACAAGTATAGAAATGGAATAAGTTCAGAGACTCAAAGAAAAATAACTTACCTCAAACAGCGTGATTTTATAAGTGTAGTATTCGGTACGAGGTATGTCTGGTTAACAGTCTCAGTTGTATTTATGCCTGTAGGGACCACGCGTTTAAATACCTCAGACTATAACGAAGAAAATTCAACAATGACAGCTTTGCCAAATGAAAATCATTGCTTATTGACCTATATGAATCACTTTTACAACTCGTTGGTGTTTGTCTTGTTAAAACCCTCATTTCCTGCAACTCATACTTTGCCACAGCCGTTATCACGCTTATAGGTTGACTTACAGGGTGTCTACCGGGGAGATATTATTTAACTTTTCCTGTGTTGTTCATTCTTGACGCTGATTTTACTTTCTTTCGAGTCGCAGGTGTGTTTCGAATGGGATTTGACCTACTTCAGATCGACACTTTCTATAGCACAAAACCGATTTTTTAGTAAAATCACAAAAGAAAAACTCTTTTAAAGAATGAGCGTGAAACTCATATGTGCGTATTTTACACGTGTGAACTAAGTACATCGCCTGACTACAGTCCAACCTAATAATACATAGCATACATACATTCAAGCATACATACAAGCATACATACATTCTATGGACAATAATACATCCTCCTACTCATGCAGGTTCAATCATATAGTATATGAGCGTACATATAAATATATCTATTAACCATGCAAACTCATCCAAACATACACATACACATAATTATATAAATTTTCTAATATACAAATATAGTTAAACTTCTCTCTGACAGCCAGTCATGGTTCCAAAAAAGAGAGGTCGTCATGAGGGGTGGCTGTAGAAAAGAGGTTTCTTCCACAATATTGACTGAATGGAGTCGGCTCTGAACAAAATATGGCCGTTTAAAGTTTAGGCCGGCTAGAGAAGTTTCACTGTTTATTTATACACCCATATAAAAATTCTAATACGTACATATACATACTATTTTTATGACTGCGTAATTATTGTCTCCAATACAGCGTCATATCATTGTTCACAAATTCATGTTCTCGGAAATACTTAGGAAAATGTCCAATTAAGACACCCCCACTCAATATGGTTATCGTCATGGACTTCAACACAAAGGACTCCAGTTCGTTAATCTCAGCTGAAATGTGGACGTCCCTGTGCCGTTACCTCAGGAAGAGCAATGTTGTTTCACTTATACGGTGTTTCTGTAACAAAGTAGGCAAAAAATATCCACAATCTGTATGTCGAATGCCTTCAGGACAAACGCGAGTCGAACAGGTTAAAAAAAGGGGGAAAGTTGGATTTTAGGAGGGGGGAGTCAAGAACATAATAGTCGGGATGAACATCTGGAACAAAGAAATTTTGGCGATCCAACTCGTCCGAGAAGTTATCGATAGGGTTCAGGTCTGGGCTCTGGGCAGGCCATTCCCTTCGGTTAACCCCATTGTCACCATACCAATCCATGGTGGACCTCGCAACATGACAGCTGGCGTTGTCATCCTGGAAGTAACATGGGTCCAGCCCGTAAAACTGCCACAACGTAGGAAGCACATTGCCATCCAAAATAGTGCAGTAGGCGTCGGCGTTGATCTTACCATGAATTGGGACCAAGGGTCCCAGTCCATACCAGAAGAAACAGCCCCAGACCATAATTCCACCTCTGAACTTTACTGTGGGCTCAATGCATTCTGGCAGGAGGCGTTCTCCAGGCAGACGCCAGACCCAGACCCTGCCATCCGAACGGTAGAGGGTGAACCTTGATTCGTCGCTCCAGAGAACCCGTTTCCACTGATCTACGTACCACTTTAGACGTGCTTTGCACCACATTAACCGAGTAGTGGGGTTGGACTTTGTGATCAAGGGCTGATGGGCGGGAGCATGCCCATGAAAACCAAGCAGATGATTCTGTGATACCCGACGATGGCACCTTTCTCGAAATCAGATAACTCTGCACTTCGTGGCATCGTGCATGCGACTAATGCTAATGTTGTTTCCTACATGATATTTAACGGCGGAGGGTGTGACGGTATACCAGGACCGCAGATATCGTCATTTGTATGGGTGTCCAAATACTTTTTGGTAGATAGTGTGTATACAGGGTGTCCCAAAACGACCGCATAAACTCTGCACAGCTAGATTCCTCGTTGGGAGTACATAAAAACTGCCCAAAGAAGCGTTCCTGTACGATCCGTAGTTTACGAGAAAAATACGAAAAACAACGTATGACGTCACTGCCAGTGCAAGAAAAAACACTTTATTGAACATGTCAACAGCATGCACAATTTAAAGCAGATGTTCAAAGTGTCCGCCGTGCATGTCTAGGCAGGATTGAGCACGCCGTGGAATGGCTGTCATCACACGTTGCAGCATCGCGGGGTCCACCGAAGTACAATCACCATGATGACGAGCAACTAAGTCCATTGGTGTTGTCACTACGTCTCGATACACCAGTTCCTTGAAATGACCCCATAAGAAAAAATCCAACGGTGTAAGATCTGGCGAACGTGGCGGCCATAGAACCAGAATCCCACGTCCGATCAAGCGGCCGGGGTATTCCATATCCAGACAACCACGTACAGGAGCACAGAAATGCGCCGGAGCCCCATTATGCTGGAACCAAAGTCCCTGTATTGCCGCTAATGGTATGTCATCGAGGAACTCGGTTAAGACCTCATTGAGAAACACCAAGAACGACTGTCCCGAGATCCGTTCAGACAACAGATATGGTCCAATCAGGCGATCCCCGAGTATGCCAGCCCACACGTTAAGAGACCAACGTTCCTGATGTTTCTGCGGCCGGATTGCATGCAGATTGACCTGGGACCACATATGGCTGTTGTGATGGTTGAATACCCCATCACGAGTGAAACATGATTCATCGTCCACAGGATATGTGCAATGAAATTATTATCTATGTTCTGTTGCTACAACAGCCATTCACAGAAGGCCACGCGTTTCTGAAAGTCATCTGGTTTCAGACCTTGCACGGTTGTGTACCGAAATGGGTGTAACCTCTCAGACCGTACAAGCCTGTGCACAGTACTTTTACTCGAAGCCATCTCACGGGCTAATGCGCGTGAGCTTACCTCGGGCGTCTCTTCTACCCGCTGCAGTATTGCATCCGCCTGTGCTACCGTCAGGCCGCTCCGCGGTCTTCCAGTATCGTGAAGATTGGCTGACGCTTCCCGTATTTCGCAGTCTGTCGTCCAGCCTACGGATGACGTTGACATCGGGAGGACGGCGGGACGGATATCGACGGGCATACTCCCTAGCAGTTCGTAAGGCATTTCCATTACATCGGCCGTACATCAAGTACATGTCGCAGTAGTCACGAACGGAGTACATGGCCACCATGCGAAGACTACCGGTAGCTGCAAGATGCAGCCTTTTAAATACCAGTTCAACGGCGGCATAACGTCATTCCATGGCGCGCGCGTATGCATGACGCGATATGCGCGACGAAAGTTTTAAACGTTATCGTCTGGAAAGATATGCAAATATTGTTGTTGATATGTCCAATAAAGTGTTTTTTTCATGCACGGGCAGTGACGTCATACTTTGTTTTTCGTATTTCTCTCGTAAACTATGGATCGTACAGGAACGCTTCTTTGGGCAGTTTTTATGTACTCCCAACGAGGAATCTAGCTGTGCAGAGTTTATGCGGTCGTTTTGGGACACCCTGTATATATATATATATATATATATATATATATATATATATATATATATATATATATATATATATATATATATATATATATATATATATATATATATATATATATACAGTCGGACCTCCATATATCGAAGTAGCAAATTGCCGGGAAAAAATTCGATATATAGAAATTTCGATATATAGAATTGAGCTTAGTTTTATCATAATTCTCCAAATAAGAATTAAAGCTAATTTTCGTATGCGAAACTCCATTTCTAATTTATATGCGAATCCCATTAAATGAAAGTTAATAACTAAAAAATGAATTTATTTGAAAGATTTATTGAGTACTACATACCTTTAAAAAAAATAATAATCCAGACAGTGGTTTCAATGATCAGTTACATTCTTTAAAAAAAAAATACGAATATCTTGCTGAACAGCCAGTTTTGCGGAAAGTTTAAAGAAATATTCGTATTTATTCAGTCCACTCAAAACTTAATCAGGGACATTTTCCGCGAATTAATGTCCACGACATATTGTTTCAAATGCCAAAAATTGGGATATTTTATTCTAAAGTGGAACAAAATCTCCCAATTTGTCTTGACAAAAATTTCGATATATAGAGATTTTTTCGATATATAGAAACAATTTTTCTATGTAATGAACATGGAGATTTGCTAAGAGTTCGATATATAGAAAATTTCGATATGTGGAAGTTCGATATATGGAGGTTCGACTGTATATATATGCATGCATTATCATAATTACATATATTATAAATTTTAAAGGCTCACGTGGTTTAGCCACACGCCGCCGATCATTGAAAACGCATGTTTTTATCTTTGATAATTAAAAGAAAAAAACACAACTTCCGCATGGATTGCTTTCGTTTCTCGAGCTTCCCATTGCCGCTAGATGCTATGCATTTATTTGTTTAATCGGCTATAGGTTGAAATAAGACGTTTCGACCACTTCCCGTCAGTCAAGCATTGCCTAGACAGGAAGTGCAATCGCTGCCGAAATTCAATTCATTACGTCCCATTAAAATAGCAATACTCTCTATTTGACTCCGCTTTGTCATGTTCCTGTACACTCTGATAATCACATCCTTGTCCCTTTCTGTCGTCTTTGCTACGAAGGCAAAAAGTAAGTACCTTCTTTGTTGTGCGAATTTCAGTTTATTGATATTGAGTCAGTGAACATGAGTCGGTGTCATCAGATCCCGAATTCGTAAACTGGTCCGAGAGAATCTAACAAAATGTAGGGTATTGATGTAGGTTATGTTCTCATACCTTTGTTCCCAACCTTGTGTTTCACTAAGTACCGCCATATGACTTCTAAGATTCTCATCCACCCCTTTTTCAACAAAGCCCGGTATCTCTGTTTCATGTCTAAAAGACGCAGGAGGATCTGAACTCATAGTTTTGAACTCTAAAATCTGTATTTTAGCCTCTGCTCAAAATATCTAGTTACCTCGCTCTAACATGATCTACTGTCTCTTTCTCTGTCTGCTCTTTAAGAGAGATTCGCGTTCAGCTTCCTTTTTCCTGGTGTGCTTCTTAGGCCGTCTGCAGACGGGGCAACTCAAAAGAAACTGATAACTGACTCGAATCACAAACCAGTCCGTGTTGAGTCGTAACCTATGTAATTGAATGGAGCCACGCACACGGCGCAACTGGTTACAAACCCGTCGACCGGGTTTGTAACCAGTTGCGCCGTGTGCGTGGCTCCATTCAATTACATAGGTTACGACTCAACACGGACTGGTTTGTGATTCGAGTCAGTTATCAGTTTCTTTTGAGTTGCTCCTTGTGCAGATGGCCTTAGAGCAGAGGTCCTAAACCTGTGGGTTGCGAACCTCTCGGGAGTCACGAAGTATTTTCTGGGAAGGGGAGGGGTTGTCGCTACAGTTTTATTCAATAAAAATAATTTTTTAGCGAATTTCAGCAAAAGAAAAGTTTGTCAATATTTATTTATCGTGAAACTGTAGTGCATTGATGTTTTTAAGGTAAATATCTCACTCCTTTCATTATAAATCTACCGCCTTTATTTGATGGTAAATGAAAATTACTGTTATTCATTATGTACAGTGCAGAAATTCTAAATGTCAGTTTGCTTTTCCTCAGTCTGGGTAGTCACTTTTGGTATTACTATAGTAGTTTCCGTAATGGAATAAATCTATTTTATTTAGCTAGGAGCTTTTCTATTTTTATAGTAATATAATTGTGAATCAATATGGTAGGTGCACTATTTTTTACGGTGTCACAGATATTTGTAGCCGTTCGGAATCAGTTTTAAACTGTATATCCCGGTCTTATAAGCCCTCGTGTAGCAAAAAGTTGACCGTAGCGCTCCAAACCGAATCAAAACATTTCTTACAAATTTCATTCTTGTCAAATTAAACACTTAGTTGGTATTAAATTATGGAAAAGGTATTTTAGTGCATTTTCTTTATGCTTTAAAAGGCCTTTTCAATAGAAAAAATATGCAGGTTGGGAAAGGGGGTCGCAGGATGTGTGGAAACCATCGAAAGGGGTCGCGACTGGAAAAAGTCTGGAAAGCACTGTCTTAGAGGGCCGTACGCTTCAGCAGTATCACTTTCGCTTTTCTACTACATCCACTGCGAACAGTAATGGCTCGTTTGTTTTTCTACACCCGCAAGTGGTCCTTTACGCCAGTGGGGCACAAACTTTTTTCGATCCCGACCCACTTTCTGTAAATAAAAAAACTCTCCACCCCCAATGAAACTCTTTTGGTAGAAACACAATTTAAAAAATTATGAAATGTTAACCAAATAAAAAAAATAGAAAAAAAAAGGAAACTGTACATTTTTTGTCTTTATTTATTTTACATATTAACAATAAAAAAATGGTATTGCTTACCATCTGCACTTGTTTTTGGTAAAACTGTATGACAACTGATTCAACAATGTCATATCATTTTTTAACATATAAAAAAATATAAATTAAAAAATTAAAGACCTGTAATTTTAGAAAATTTAAAGCATTATTTTTAAATAAATGATTCAATGTGACATAAATTTACTTCAAACTATCCACCACTCCTCCAATTTTTTTCACAAACCCGCTAGTGGGTCACAACCAACAATTTGCGCACCACTGCTTTACGTCATGCATGCAATCAGTTTGTTTTCCTTTATCATTCGGAGAACAGATTCATGTATTACCTCCACCGTCTACCGAATAGAAACTTTCTTTTAAATAATAATATCTGACGAACTTCTAACGCTAGAGACTCGTTCATTCCCAGAATATTTTACAATTTACGACCTCTTACGTGTAGTCTCCTAAACTTTTTACTTACATATGTATACCAACATATCTTCTAATGTAGAACTAATGATGTGTATAAAATCGTATATCTAAAAAGAACTGTATCATACTACTATCTGAAATAAGGGCTTGTGGCGGTCTTTTGGTACAGCGCGCTGGTTTTCGGTGCTGAGGGTGCTCGGATAGAATCCCGGCGTCACACTACGAAAAATTCCTCCGTTTGTGTCGTCCCTTCATAGGGGGTGATACTGGTCCACCTATATGGTGCAGCCATAATAAAGAGACCAGCAAATCCACGGTGATAATGGGCGAATTTTTAAAGGGACAAGGCTTCCGCATTGGGGGAAAAGAGTATCCAAAATCAAATTTCCAGAGTAAGCAATTTTCCTTAACTTTAAAATCGAAAACCTCAATTAATTCCATAACGTTTCTAATTCTAGTATGATGCAGTTTAATAGATTTCGGTTCCTAAACATAAATGATAGTCATACTTTTTTCAATCTGTATAAAATGAAATATTTGACTTTAAATTAACAAAAATCGATGAAATCCAATAGATTAGTTCCGAATAGTAGTAAGATGCAGTTTATTTAGACTTGTGATTATGTGCACGAATAATAATCCTAAAGTCGATGTATATCAAAAATTTTCCTCGGCAATCTGGATGTATAAATTTTGAGATGTTCAATTTTAAAATTCGTAAAATGTTTAATTCCGTTAAAATTATTTCGAGTAATATATAAATTAGTCTATTTTGGTTTATGTTCCTATTCGTAACTGATACTCAGAAAGTATTGTACTTGTATAAAAGTGTTGAGAAATTTTTGACGAATAGATAGTGAGATATGCGTTTTAAAAATTGTCGAGGTAAACTTATTTTTTAGATATAAAATAAATATGAACTATTGTTAACCTTAATGTGCTTTAAAATAAACTATTTTCAGATGGAAAGAGTTTAAAATTTGTTGCGAAAATCTGAACAGTTCCAATAAAGGTCCGTCGTTTGTTTATGTTTTTGAGGGTTAATGCATATATAAGCATGCAAATACATAAAAGTATGTAAACCAATATGAAAATCCATAGTTTATATTCATCTAAATTGATAAATAGATGCAAGTTCATAAACTTGAGGAAAAGAATAGAAACCATCTTCCGTTAGATCTGTAATGTATCTTATATATAACAGCCTTTATAAAAAGTTTTCTGCAGCACAGAAGAATCTTGAAACAGAGGACAAAAAAAAAATGATGACCTTACTCAAAATTGCCGAAACTTACAAAATAATTAATGAATGAATTATCATTCAGTAATATAAATTAAATAATACAAATTCACATTTGAAAAATCTAATCAAATTTGTATAATCACATTTATAAGCATATATGCACTTTATTTTCATTATAATCTTCTGTTCATCGCACTCACAGAGGATATCTCTTCCTGATCTTCTGATATCTCTCTACGCACGGACACATCTGCGTTGCGAGATATCAGAATCAACAAGTATTTACCTGGATATCCTAGATAAAATGTTCAGTGCGTTATACTATTTTCTCTCAGGGAAAATGCTAATAATAATAATTAGAGTCTAAACCAGTGGTGCGCAAACAGTTTTCGACCGCCATTTTCCTCAAATAAAAAATCACGCGGTCTAGACATAAAAAGGTTGAGAATCACTGGTCTAAACCTTGTGTTATTGAAAATATGTGTAATTATGAAGTATACTTTCGTAATTACGTAAAATAGAGTTTCAAAACAAAAATAATATACTATTGCAAAATTATTGGGAAGAAACTGATTACGCTTGCTATGTTGCATTCTTGCAGCATGTGAACCGTATCCTTACGTGGAACTGGAGAATGGCAGCGTGCGTCGTTCCGGATACATGAAGTATACCTTCCACTGTGACAAAGGATACACCCTGTTGTTTTCCAAAAACCCAACAGTTAGATGTCGCCATGGAAGATGGACGCCCTCCGAAGAACCCAAATGTTACAGGAAAGGTGAGTCTACCTACCCCCCTTCCCGAAAATTCAGGAATTAGTAATGGTTGTTTTAATATGCAAGTAAAATGCTATTGTTGTCATGGTGGCATTTTTGTACCCACCTGAAGTACCTATTAGTTAGAAGCACCACGATCATTTGTCGAAAGGTGTCTCCGTAATGAAGCGAATCCTGCAAAATATATCAGAACTTTTCAAAACCCATTACGTCTTGCATTTACCATTCTCTCCATTGTTTTGGAAATAATACTGAAGACAGATATAGGCCTGTGCATGAAGCCCAAAATCGTTGCCTGTCTGCAAAACTGGAATAATAAACGCACTCTTCCGATCTTCAGATTCAATACCCGTTTCCTAAATCAGATTAAAAGTTTTCAATATCAGCTCTTTTGCATAGCCTCCTAAGTGTTTTAAAAACTCTTCAAATGAATACTATCCTCATCATAAGACTTCTTAATTTTTAATTTCCCTAGTGAGAGTTGGCACTCACTAAAGAGACGAAAAATGTTCCGTAACCCATTATTTGATGGAATAACAGACTAAATATGCTTTCTTCAGACTGCTCGAGATTTTCTGCGCAAGATGACCCCTTTCTTGAAAGAATTTTATTGTTAAAAAGGCTCGATTGCTTAGGGGATGGGGGATTTTTGATCTGGATATTGGAGAGAAATTTATGTTTTCAGAATAGTTTCCTTATAAATCAGGTTGTTTAGAAAATTTACGATGTCAACGACTTCCATTTGTCCGCAGAATTTCCTTCCGAAACAGACTTCATCGTTTTCTCCAAGAAGTCTTATCTTTAGGTCTTCCCATATGATCAGCATTTTTTAAGGTGATCTCTCTTGTCTTTTAACTCTTTGAGTTCAGATGTCCAAAGATACTTGAAAATTCTCATATTTCGGAATACATATTCTAGCAGAGTAGGTAACACATTTATTAAAAAATTTAATTAAAATTTAAGGAAGTTTAGAAAGATCAAACTCTTCGTCATGCAATTATTCTTCCAAGAGAAGGGAAATTTTGTGCTGCTTAGCCTTGTGAAATTTCTATGATTTTTTCTTAAAAGCTTTGTAGTAACTTCTACAATTTGCAGTATCAGTTTTTATGATGACAGTTGCATGTCGGTGTCCACCCCAGGGCAGGGTACATAACATCCAACCTCCGAGAGCGGAGGGTAAGGTTACCAGAAACACAAAGGATATCCGGAGTAAACAGGGTACTATAATAACGAATATAAGTAGGAAGATAAGCACAATTACAAATAAGCTCAAAGGAACTTGAATTAAGTAGATCCTAAACTTCTTTACCTGCTAAATTTGTGTCAGCATAGCCCCAATTTGTAGAGTGGACATTTGAGTCTCCAATTAAAATTGTTTTTGCATAAATCCAAAGACTTGTTAAATCTGGCTCATATGAAGGAGGAATATAAAGTAATAAACTCAAAAGAGGTTACCCATCTTAAATAATTTAACTTCGGGGATCTCAGCCTTATCCATTTGTTTAAAGACTTTAAAATCAAATGTCAGTTGATTCTTAATACCAACTAAAATGCCCCTGACACTTGACTCCGAGTGACACTTGACTCCGATAATCACTCACCTGAGAAGGTAGTGATTATAACTCGGAAAAAAGGTAAAATCTGAGGGATTGTTCAAAAAAATTTGTCTCTTGAATAGTTAACATATCGATATCATAGTGTGATAAAGTATTATAATGCCAATGATTTAGACTGGGATAGGCCAATATTTCCCTAGAGGATACGTATGTTAGATGTTTGAGGAAATCAATTCAAAGAATTACGGAATCGCATTACGAAAGTTATAGATCTCTTCGACTAATAGATTCACCTCCAGTGCCACGAAATTTCAGACTGAGATATTAGTCTTTAGAAACATATTCAGTTCTTAGTGCTCCGCTGAAGTATGTCTTCCATAAGGTTTTTGACACATAGTAACTTAAAATGAGGATAAGTTTCCTCACTTTATAAGTAGGAAAAGATTTTCTTACCTATATTCAACTAAAGTCAATTTATGTTTTTACTTTTGTTGATAGGCAGTTTAACTAACTTACCAAAATAGCTATGAAGTTAGTTAAATTTCTAACGCATTCGAACATTCTAAAACCTCACCTTCGATCTAACTGTCTACTTTTCCTTGCTGTAGTTATATTAAAACGTTTAAATTTTGTTGTTTTAATTCTGCCTGATTCATGTTTCTATATTTCAAAGTAACCGCTGTATTTGGCTAGGGACGTCATTTCAATTCTAAATGGAATTCTAATTTTTGTGAATAACATCGCATTCAATCAGATAAATTTGGTTTTAAAAGTGAACTTGAGATAAAGTGAGATGTAACGCTAAACGCCTCAACCGAGGCGTGCACGTGGGAAAATCGTATGACTGACTGCTGTATTCTAGAAAGAATGGGAGCAATAAAGATTTTCAGGTTATGCTTCCTCTCTCATAAGCTTTTTTGTAAAAATGAACATCTCCTTTGACGTAAAATACCAAACTACTCTTTCCTTTACTTTTTCGATCCCTTATCTATGACCATTTTTCAAGTGACACAACTATTTAAAAACCTTTTTTGGGGGTTATAAAAAGATTGTGTCCCAGAGTGTTATCAATGAATGCTGTGAAATACTGCTGACTATCTCCTCTCTTGCAGAGGGAACGTGCGACGACCCACCTGTGGTGGCCAATGCGAAAGTCTACGGGGAGGAGAGGCACCGAGGTGCAACCGTGAAGTACATATGTAAAGAGGGGTACACCCTGCTTGGACACTCGGAGCTTTCTTGCACTCGAAGCGGATACTGGGATAAACGAGTTCCCACCTGCATGGGTAATTAAAAAAATCCTAATATCTATGTTCTCGCTATTTTGTTGTTCAACGATCCTAAATTGAGGTATTTTATTTAGTGAGGCTTTATAATATTAGAGTAAAACTTGAAAGAAAGAAAATAGTGTTAAAGACTTATGTTCCACATAAGTGTTTAACACTATTATGTGGAATTATAACATGTAATAAAATAGGTGATCGTATAGTGGCACTTTTTAATTGTTAATTGGAGAAAACACATTCTTACACATGTCTGAGATAATTAAAAAAACAAACTCAATTTAAATAAATAATATTAGCATTTAATATCTCTTTTTCTTATTTAAAATTAATTTTATCGTTAGTTACAATTTGCACAGAAACAACATAATAATTATCTACATACATTAAGAAAGTATTTGAACACATAATAAAACCTAGCTACATATATTAATCATTATGTGCTCTCGCCTGATAAAATATATTACAAATTATTATTACTCACCACCACCCTCATTGGAGACTGAAGATTATATCTCCTTGTATTATTAAACTCGGTCCAAAAGCAGAACAGAAATATCAGCATACAACATGGCGACTAGGGCTAAAGAGCGGACAACCTAGAGGTATATAACAGCCGCGGCCTTTTCTTCAACTACTCAAAACACCGTTAAAAAGTTTCAGCACCGAAAAAGCAAAGGTCAGAGAATGTTCTAGAACAATTAACACCTTTCAGCTATATCATTGGTTAAAAGATGGTTGCTGGAACTTTGCTATGGAGAAACTATGTCCCTTTAATGACCGAGAGGGTAGCAAGTAATTATCCCTTCTTGTTCAAATGATCTTCTGTACTATCCGTACTGTTACAGGTCACACTTAATTGCCTACGGGAGGCACATTCCCTTCTTCCAGGAAACCGGTACGAAAAACCACAGGAATGATTTTCAGTACATAGACATTTTAAGATTTACAAAATAAAATAAATAACATATAAATGTGCATGGAACCGAATTAATGTTGTTTCGAAATTATGAAATCAGAATTTGTTTTGAGTTAAAACAGTATAATAATGAAAATAATTACAAAAGTCGAGTACCATGTCACAAACGCACTTCCTCTTAGCTGGCATCTTTGAAGTGCATAAATCTACATCATGTTCCATAACAGCCCCTAAAGGGCAAAAGCTCCTAAAGCTTCATAACTGCAAAAACATATCAGAGATTCACTTTACTTTTGCATTTGGTGAGACTTTTGTCGAAAGTGGGTGGTCTTACTAGATGGACAAAATGTCAATCTAGTAAGTCCATCCTTCTATTTGATACTATGGACCATGGAAAATTAATTTTCTTCACTATGATCAGGTAAATGACGAGACGTTATACTTCAAACGTTAAGTATATTTTTATGCACCTATTACATAAAAATATACTTAACTTTAATATACTTACTAGTGCAACTTAATTAATTTTCAATACGAAGGTCTGAAATTCGAGCAAAATAAAATCAGAATAAAATCAAGCAGTTCATGAAAGACTCAACACTTTATTTCGACTAAAATCATATTTACAAGCAAAATAAAAATTACATACTTGCAAGTTCCAATATAAATTACATAACTCATATAGCGAGTATGTTTGAAAGAAAGTCAGAGGAACAATTAACGCTGGGAGCATTGTCACAATTGTAGCAAAAATGTAACTTGCCTCTAAGTCATTTGATGACCCTAATAGGAAACTCCTTTGTAGCATCGTAGTACCAACAGAAGAACGTTTCAAAACGTATCATTTACTTCTAACGAAAGTATTATTCATCCTTTATAAAAGTAGTCTTGTAATGATGAGAGGACATGATGTCGTTACACTGTTATTCACTAACGGAAAACAAAAACAGACTTTTCAATGGACTGAAAACGTCACATTCACTCTTACCTAATGTAGGGCTACTGTGGTATCACGATACTTTGTGAGAAAAAAACAATGTTAACTAGGAGTACAAATCTTATCTTCTTTCCAAAAATTCCGCATTAATTTTTAACTGTTCCTTCTCCAGGTTTTAACAAAACGTTGACATTTACTTCTGCTGAAACTTCCAGACTTCCAACGTTGTCAGAAAACATCTCCTTTTTGTCACAGCCCGAGTTTGAAATCATCGATCACGATTTCCAAATTTTACACGCTGTAGCTTTTATCTTCCTCGCACCCGGGCGAAAGTGATATGAGGCAAATGCAGCAAGATCCAATATTGGGTATTTCCAAGTGAAATGACAAAATTCTGTTAATTTCGGTAAATCTTTGTCATGCCATTAGAAAATTCTAATAATAGAAGCTGTTTTAAGCAACAGACAAATTTTAGGAACCTTAACATTTTTGTAATGCTTGTCGTGAGACATTCGCCTTTTGTTATTCACCACAGTCTTGCTGGTTACTTAATTATGGGAGCACCATTTAGGTGAGCCTGCATTGCTCCCTATTAGTTGACAACACAGTGACGACCAAGCCTTATTGGGGATTTTAACCCAAGCCTACGACGGTAACCACTGTACCACGTGGGCGGCAGGAACCTTAACATTAAATCTAAAATTCTTTGTGACATATGTACAGGCATAACTTAGAGCCATTCAATTTTTCATAATTATTCGTCCGTTTGTGCATCCCAAAATTTCAGTTATACCATTTTAGACCCAATTTTTACACAAAAAAGGAAAGCTACAAGACTAATTTTAAAGTACCGAATTTTTATTACGATGCAAAAAGATTTCAACCACTGAATGTAGGGGGGGGGGGCACATTAGGATACCATTTCAGCTGGCCATTTGCATTTCTTAAAATTTCTTACATGCTTACATTTCTGGAAATATTTCATTAATTTCTTAGTTCCCTGTTGAAGTCTCGTGTGATATGTCATTCATTGTCTAAAGACAGTGTTAAGACAGTTTTTTATGGTAAGTGATTCTCTTTTTCATTACAGAGGAATCTGAACCGATCCAAAACGTTGCCGAGAGACTCAGTAACAGCTTCGTGACGACCATAGCAAATTATTCTGCGGACAGTAAGTAGAAAAGTTTGTTTTTCTCATGATGAAAAAAATAAATTCTCAGTTTTTTTACTTGTAAGGGAAACATTAAATCAGTTCAACATGCTGAAAGTACAGGGAAAATGTTGCTATGCAAACATTTATGAACAATATAAAATTGTTTTATAATGATTTGTAGAAAATATTTCCCATCTAATACAAAAATCTGTTCATGGCACAAATTCCTGAGTTCCATCTTCAACCGTTTGAATTTTGCTGTAAAGAACTCTTATACCCAAAGCTAAAACATTTAATGACATAAAAAAACCTCTTTATAAGATCTGTGTTCGCAATTTAAGTAAGTGTGAAAAAACAAGTAAATATATCCAACGCTTTGAAAAAAAATCAAAGATACGCTCTATCACTATAACAGATAGAAACGATCAACGTTTATAAAAGCAATAAAATTATTTCATAAAGTTTTTTATGTGCTGCTGCACATAATCTATCTATTTGGCCATTTCGCATTTTGAATAGCTATTATATACGAAATTTCTTTCAATACACTGTATGACATTAAAAAGATACATTTTAGCTATAGCCGTAACTCAAGGCCAATACGCATCGTAAAGCGTTTCTCAAAAGTTTGATATGTTCTTTTTTAAATACGCACGCTTTATTCCCGTTTTTCAATATAATCTACTTGATACATTTTCATTACAATCTAAGCTCTTAAAATCTGTAGCTCTAGATTGTTTTGTAAAGTTTTGTATGCTAATTAACTTTTTACTGCTTTTTCGTTGTAGCGCCAGAGGGACGTTCTCTAGATGAAGATTCCATACATTTAGGCCTCGAACTATACATAGTGATCGATAGGTCAAGTAGTGTCGATCCTGTTCAACTGGAGGACGCCAAGAGATTCGTCAAGTTCTTGCTCCACCGATTTGCCATCAGGAATGGAGAGAACAACGAAAGTAAAGCTACTTCGATTCCTAATTAAGGAGTTCTAAGTAGTACGCCGTTATAACACAAGGCTAGGCCCTATATAAAACGGTGGGATCGTGAGAGAGATAATTTTCTCTTGAGGCTTCGTGAAATAGCCGGAATAAATTATCTCATTTCTATAAAATGATAATATATATGTGTAAATAATAATCACATACATTAAAATATTTAACTTTAAAAAGTTAGTTTGGAAAACTCAAACCTGGAACAAATTACTTGTTACGAAATTTTCCCCATGGTTTGTTAATACTGCTACAGCAAAAGACGCTCATGGAAAGAAAGGATAAAGATACAGCTTCTGTTCGTCTATTGACGAACTGATCTCTGTCAATCTTTGTTCTGACTTTACTGCGAGAACTCTCAATTTACCATGATATCCATTCGCAGTGGATCCCATCGCATATTGGTCTCAGCGGCAACGAAGCGGCTGATGCCCTGGCTAAGGAGGGAACTACGATGGATTTGACCTCTAACACTTAACTTTTTTTAGAGATCTGCTCAAGAGTTAAATCTGCCATCGCCCTTTCATGGCGATCTCCTCCGGCACATGACTGTTATTGTGGCGGACAGCCGGCACGGCAGGTACTATGGCTTTTGTGGGCAACCGTGTTCAGTAGACTTCTATGTCAAGACTCCTAAGTGGTCAACTGAAGTGCCTTAAATGTGATCAAGGCAATAAGATCTTCCCCATTTGTGGAAAATGTAACATCAATCATTCTACCCCTGACCATCTTCTTTCTTGCTTGGGGCTTGAAAAGGAGGATTTGACGCAGTGTCCCCTCCTTGTCTTGGATTTTTTTATATGGCTTTGGTCTCATGGATCTAGCCTAGTCTATCGGCTAGATCATATAGGAATAGTAACAACAACAGCAGCAAAAGAATGAACATCCTCGAAAGCTCACTTTTACACATTAGTTTGCCCGCAATCTGGATGAAGCTGCCAGCTTTAATATTTCCTGACCTGAGAAGCGAAACTCTCTCCCTCTCTCTCTTTTTCTCTCTCTCTCTCGCTCTCTCTCTCTCGCTCTCTCTCTCTCTCTCTCTCTCTCTCTATATATATATATATATATATATATATATATATATATATATATATATATATATCATTAAAAATAATAAGCTGTTGAAAAGTACACTTAGAAGGCTAAAAAGCTGAAATTTTGGCACTGATTGTCTGAGTAAATGCTTAAAGAACACAAGCAAGCAAACGTATTAAGACCCGTGTAATCTTAATGTATATCTACTTGAGAAATCTATCATTTTCTGTACAGCCGTTAATGTTATACAACTGAGTTCAAATAATTTTTTTTAGTTTGTACTTTGATCATATTATCAAGTTTCATGCGTAACAAGATAATATAAACCATCACCCTTAGTCGTCTTTATGTCCAATTTTTAGAAACAAAATGTGAACCGAAGCACAAATTTCAGTTTTATTCATCAGTGCTTTGCTAATGAACCACAACATTTAAAGCGCTTATAAAATTATCTCTATAAACACTGAGTTAAAAGCGTGGTCGATTTAAACAGATTATTTTTATCGCATAGAAATGACTGAAAGGGTCATGATATGCCGAAAATGCTTCGCAGTAGCGGGGAATTTTGAAAAAAGGTTAATGGCAATGATAGATAAACAAACCACAGTTGTTTATCCTTTTAGTGTTTATTGTAAATGCCCTGGTAAATTGATGTATTTTGCTTCTGACTCCATCATACGTCACTAATACGTTTGGCCTATTAGTTGAATTATTGAAAGAATTTAATTCATACGCAAGCGTGTGCTTCAAGGTCAGCTATTCCATGACCTTGAATCACAAACTGAATTAAAAGCCTTTGGATGGATACTAGTGACTTTCTAAAAAAACAAATGCCGTACTACTTTTATTGTTATTTTCATCCAATTCACTGCCAAAATTTGTCACGGAGTTGTTTATGACTGTTTATCCTAGGTAACTCAAGTATTGAACACTTAATCTTTTAGTCGTCTTTCGAGTCCAATATTCAGGCGCAAAACGTAAACAGAACAAATGTCAGCTTTATATTAATAAGGAGACGACATTGAGTAGCGACTACGAAATAAACCTCGATTGGGTACTGCATATCATCAGCGTAGCTTAATCTTTTTAATTTGCACAACATGCTTCAAGTGTTGTCAGGAGCAATTAGCAACTCCATGAGGCTATTTATTTTTAATTTTCTATTATTCAACTGTAAGGTTATTACTTACGGGTTATCTCTTCAAAAATTTTGTGATTTTGTTTTATTTACTTATGTGGTTCCTGATGATGATACTACACAGATTACTGAAATCTTTGTTTTCCACTCTGACTCGTCCGATATGTTAATCATAATCACCTGTAGTTCAAAACTTTACTCTGTATGTTATGAATGTGTTGTTTTAAAAACTATCTATAGATCTTCCATAATCTATTGAGCATGTTGTATTGTCGGAGAATCATTTATAGGAAGAAAAAGAGTTAAAATTTCACCTTTTCCTGTCCTTTTTTTTACAAAGTAACAGGAATTACAGAGGAATTACTGGCTGCTATGAAATAACTAAACCACCGTGCAAAGTCTCAAATATAACGATATATTTTTTCAGGAGGTACTCGGGCCTCAGTAATAGCGTTTGGAACCGAGGTGCAGAGGATCTTCAATGTTTATGACAAAAACATATCCAACCCTACACTAGCTGCCCTTGCTGTCGACACAATACAGGTGAGAATGCTTCGTTTACCAACAACTTTGTAACTTCATTTATGCTATTTTAGATATCCTAAAGGAAGTTGTTGAGTATGAATCATTCTTATTTTGCCAACCTCTTTTAATAGCTTGCACAGATCAGAGGAGAAAGCATAATATTAAAAAAATAACTAAATTATTGCCCAATAAACAGATGTTTCTGGCTAACATAATTCCGATAGGCTAACAACTATTGGGTTTCACGATCAGTAGACAAATATAATGTACCATTGCAAAATGAGCACAGAAGGGGTAGTAAGTATATCTCAGAAAGGAACCACTACTAAATTAACATGGAGAAACAAAATGTCGCAAAACCAGAAAGTTAGAGAACAAGAAAAAGCCTAAAGTGATTAACCTTAATCAAATACTCTTAAACCGTTGGGGAGAAAAGCGTTTCTTATAGGAAAGAAAAGAGAAGGGAAAGAGAACAAATGAATGAAAGTAAAACAAGTAAATAATGGCAAAGGGAAAAAAAGTAATTAATACTTAAGAATATCATTGCTTCGTATGAAAAGATTATGCTGCAAAAAAATTTCAAATGAAAGAAATGAATCAAAACATGTCAAGAAGCTTGAAAAAGTTTTCATTCTCCTGATTAATTACTCAGAAAAATCTTGTACAAATAGAATTTTTTACAGCAAAGTAAAAGATCTAACACTGATAATTTCACTAAAGTAATGAAATATACAAACAAACAAAGAGGTTTACGCAGTACTAACTTATTTTTAGTTTCTAACTGTTAGTCTAGATAACTTTTCTTTCTTCTCTCCTTTTTATGCAAACCCAAACGTATCATGTTGCGCTCCACTGAAACGAATATAAACATTATGTTTTATTAAAAAAATATAATGTAATGTTTTAATGTCAGTGCATTGCACGAAGAGGAAAAAAGGAGTTAATCGAAAGGTCAAGGAGACCGAGAAGTAAACCAGACAAAATGGATGAGTGTGATTCGTCAATCTTCGATAATTTTTTATCATCGTTATTTTAACTTTTTAGTAGAAAATTAGTTTGTTACATAAAAATTTCCTACTTCGATATATTATTGTTAACATAAAGTGTAGGAAAACAGATTAAAGTTCCCATGTCTGTCTATTTGAACTACTTGTTTGTCCTATATTTATATTTACAGAAAGTTTCCATTGTCATTAGAGCGAGATGCAAAGTTAAGCATTTATGAACTCCAAGAGAAGGCACGGAAACGGTAAAGCAAGCCACTACAAATGGAATAATAGTTAACCTAGCAGGAACATATAATCAGCTAAAGCTGCTGTGTACTAACCCTATTGGATTCGCTCAGCTCAGTGTTAACCTGTGGAGAAAATTTGCCCAAGGATTGCAGACTTGGGTTTAAAGATTTTTTTAACTGTACTCCGTAATAGAGAAAGAAATTTTACACCTCGGGACTTTTTCCATTTAAAAAAGAATGCAAATAATATTTTTTTAAATTAAGTTATTCTTGAAAAATATCTGGTATAGTGTGTTTTAAACGCTCATAAATTCCTTTGGTGGACTTAATTTATAAAATGAATCCTTTTGCAAGGTGTAGAAAAGTTCAGGCTATCTGAAAAAAACATTTTTATTCGATTATCAGCATTTATGTAGCTGTGAATAGTAGACAAATTTTCTCCATAGGTTAACACTGAGGTGAGCGAATCCAATAGGGTTAATACATAGCAGCCTTAATGTACATACTCTTTGTGTAATTTAACACGAATACTCTTATAAACCCCACTCGTTCTTCAAAAGATTTAGTCGTACTTCTCTTACAGCCTAACGGTGGTGGAACAAACTTGGAGGGTGCCTTTTATGTGCCTATTTATAACGCTGAAGACGGGCTGCTGCGAAAAGATGCCAAGCGAGCCGTTTTTCTGATGACAGATGGGGAACCGAACATTGCCAATCCTGATATCACGCCTCAAGACGTAGCCAATACCCTCAAAAACAACCACGGTGAGCTTACTCTCATCAAACACCCTTTTTATAATAAGGAAGCTTTGCCATAAAGGAAGTTTTTAAATCATAGCATTCAAAAACCTTTCTAAATTCTCCCTAATTTATTAGGATGGCGGTCAATTTATAGGAAATTTCTGGGGATAAAAGCTCAGTGTAAAATTTTGATGGCATTGCAAAAGTTCATATAAAAACGACTAGCTCAAATCATTTGGATGTCCACTAAGAGCTGCGTAACGTGTATCTTCCGAAACTCGGACAACACAGGTAGGTTACTCCTTGTTGACGAACTATGTAGCATATTACAGTTTGGGTATGCAAAATAAGAGGTAAAAATTGTCAAGTACATAATGAGAATGGTAACATGTCAGCTACATTATACAAAGCATGCATTATACAAAAATTAGTGAGTCTGTTTTCGTTCAAGATTTGAGGGTACAATAAATTCAAGGGAAAAGAAGCTACCAAATCTTCGTCTCCAAGGGTTTAGGAACTCCACAGTTAAATAACCAAATTGCAATAAATATCTGGAGGACAAGCAACAAGAAGGCGATCTACGATTTTATTATTGTTATTAGTATTATTTACTTGTTTTATTCGGTGAATATTCTGAAAGGTCACTATAAGCAGAGGTGTACTGAGAACAACTGAGTTATTTTTAATTTTTTTCATTAATCTTTTTCCATTATAACTTATGTATCTCACCTCTGGCGATAAGTGTCTTTTTTGCTCCCAATCGTTATGCTCGCAGTGATTTAATGATGCAATTAATATCTGTTGCTCAGATTTCGAGATCTTCACTGTTGGCATTGGCAAAGGAATCAATATGCACCTCCTCAACGAGCTGGCGAGCGAACCACCTCTCAGTCACGTGTTCATGCTGGAGGACTACTCGAATCTCAACGATATTATGAAGGTCATCCAGTCAGTCAAACCAAAACGTAAGTTTCAATGATTAATATCTGCTATCTTTTCTACTTTTGCAGTTATTCCCCATGTAAAAACATTTCCCAACATTATTGTAAAATAAGGGTCGTTTCATGTATACACAGACATACATCCTTAAGGGATATGTAGGGATATATAAGCAAATGTCCCTTTAATAAAACTTCAGAAAAGTGTCTCCAATTACATTATACTCTCTTTTGGGCATCTTTTTAATGTTTTAATAACGTATGGCCGGAACGTTTAGCGCTCCTCTTCCTTCAAAATGGCTGCTAATTTTGACAGGGAAGTATTCGTATTGAGATGTTTGAGTTCATTCGAAAGGACTGCTGTATTAGATTTATATTGAATTCTGAGAACGCCAGGCTAATTATCTATACCTGAGTCATTGAACCATTTTCTGAACATATCTTGCAGTATGAAATGATGCATTATTATATCGACAGATTTATAAACCCTCTGCGTATTACTGAAGCCATGTTGGTAGTTCACAGAGTGTAATTATGGGCTAGATATACGTGTTGACAGCTCTAGTAACAAACTGTCGAAGCACGTACAACAAAACATTTCTCCAAACCATCAACGAACTTTCAAGCCATATACTACAGCTAACGTTCTTCAGGTCTTTGCATCACCCAGAAACGACCTTCGTACAGATACAACATGAAGCGGGATTCATCGATCCATCAGATTTATTTATGTTTGCAAAGCTACCTTAGCTTACAAGCTACCAATACCGGCGATCTCTGATCCAGGTTAAACGATATCTTTAGAAGTACAGTCATACCTCAGTGCTCGTCGAATTCGGTACTCGTCGCATTTCGACGCGAAAAAAAATGTTTCGGTACTCGACGTTGGCTCGGCATTCGTCACACATGCTAAAACATGTATGAGACAAGACGGCGCCCCCACATTCTGTCCGGATGAAAAGATACACCTTCTCGCTATTCTCATAGTAGTTTACTCTCTGTGCAGAAAACCACATATTTCCCTGTTTTCTCCCAAAAGTCCATGAAAATGGACACCGTGTGCTCCGAAAAGTCCATGGGATTGAAGGTCAGTGATGAAGACATCGAAGAGTTAGTGGAGAAGCACACAGAAGAGCTCCGCACTGAGGAACTGCAGGGGCTTCAGAGGGAGCAGCAACAGATAGTGTCGGAGGGATATTCTCCAGGTCAGAAGGAGGGATAGGAGGAAGCCCCTACTGCATTGATAAAAGAAATGTGTTCTAAGTGGGTTGAATGACAATATTTTGTTTAAAAGTATAGCTCCGACAAAGCTCTAGCAATCCGAAATGTAGACATGTTTTGTGATAAAGCAGTCTCACTTCAGAAACATTTTGAAACGTAGGCAGAAGCAAGTTTTTCTTGATAGGTTTATAGTTAATCTCCCTACATCTGAGTCTACAACAGGGATCGGTGGTGTTAAGAGACGGAAACGACAAAAAAAATCCCTCTGCTAGCGCTTGACATTTTATTGGAAGGAGACTCCCCTTTCAAGCAATAACCCCTCTCCTCCTTTACTTCGCCACTATTCCATTAGGCCATTAACTCCTTTCAGTACAGGTTGAATGTAGATCAATTTTATTTTATTTTATCTAATTATTGTTTTAAATTATGTCTGTCTAATTTAAAGATTTTTTATTAAAAAACAACCCCATCCATTCACAAATAGCCTAGTAAAATGGGAAATGTCTGCTATTCAAGAACGAATTAATTCAATTTACATCACTCCTTATAAGAAAAATTCGTCTGGTACTCATCGTGTCTTCTGGAACCAAGTACCGACGGGTATATATATATATATATATATATATATATATATATATATATATATATATATATATATATATATATATATATATATACTCAAGAGCCAAAACATTATGACCACCCCTACATTTTGCACTGAATTCGCCTGGATGACGTGGAAGGCACGTGATCAGGTGGAAATGGTATTTAACTGCTGTTGGAGAGTCTGAACAATCATTCTTTCACTTACTTCTGTGTGTGATGGGAAAGGCTGCGGATCTAATCGACTTTGATAGAGGGCAGATTGTAATGGCTCGAAGTCTCGGAACAAGTATTTCCAAAACTGCACAACTCGTGGGTTGTTCGTGACCTACAGTTGTTAGTACTTATGCAAAGTGGATGAATGACGGTGAAACCAGCAGTAGACGACATGGTGTTGGACGTCCACGCGCTATCAAAGAAAAAGGTCGTCGGAGACTGTCTCGCATGGTGAAGCAAAACCAGAGCCAGACAGTGGCTCAGCTGACAGCCCAATACAATGCAGGGCCAAGTAGAATAGTATCGCAGCACACTGTTCAGCGGACACTGTTGGATATGGGGCTACACAGCAAACGTCCCACTCGTGTGCCTTTGCTGACCAAGCGTCATCGCCAACTGCGCCTGCGCTGGACCCGGGAACATCGCGACTGGTCCATGGATCAGTGGGAGAGAGTTGCCTGGTCAGATGAATCACGGTTTGTCATTCATCACGCCGATGGCCGTGTCAGGATACGCCGTCTTCCTGGCGAACTGTTGCTCCCTCAATGTACCGTAGGTCATACACAGGCCGGTGGTGGCGGTATTATGCTTTGGGGGATGTTCTCTTGGGCGTCTCTGGGACCCGTGGTTGTGGTAGAACACACCATGGATGCTACAGGGTGTCTGAACATCATTGCGGACCAGTTGCACCCTGACATGGCCTCTGTTTTTCCAGCTGGAAATGGAATGTTCCAACAGGACAACGCCCCGTGTCACAAGGCTAAAATTGTGTTGGAGTGGTTCTAGGAACATGATGCTGAATTCCAGTTAATGTCCTGGCCGCCTAATTCACCGGATCTTAATCCGATAGAACACATTTGGGATGTCATGGGACGGCAGCTCAGAGTTCAAAGACCACCAATTCGCAATATCTCGGATTTGCGTGACCGTTGCTTAAACGTCTGGTACAATCTGTCTCCGGCCATCTACCAAGGACTTGTGGGATCCATGCCAAGGCGGGTTGAAGCTGTGTTGCGCGCCAAAGGTGGGCCAACTCGTTATTGACAGGTGGTCATAATGTTTTGGCTCTTGAGTGTATATATGAGGGTGGAGTGAAAAAAAATTTTTTTATAATCAATTTCTAATAGCGCGGAAAACTTGTGCAATGGCATCCTAATAACGGGAAAAATAATATAAAAAAATATAAATTGGTTTTGAAATCGCGCAAGAGCCCTAAAGTTTAGAAAAAAAGGGGGAAATCTGCACATTTTAAAGACGTATAAAATTTTTTTAATAGTTTACTTTATTTGTAATAGTGCAAAAACTACTCTTTGTAGTTACCTAAATGCGTGAAAAATACTTTTGGACACATTGCCGTTCATTTGAATTCGCGCAAAAAGCCTTAAAATAGCATTTATTTTTGTAAAAACCTCATATTGCAGCTCTTCGCCCGTTTCAGCATGTTTTTCCTTTATGCTGAAATGACCCAGGACTCACCACTTGGAGGTGGCTGGGCTAGGAGTCCAACCCGTACCCTACCCAACCAACCAACCAATTTGGGAACGGTTACTTACATTGAAGTCCCTTTAAATTCTGGCCTCGTATCAAATTTAGGCATCAAAGACCTTGATCCGAAAGTTGTCCGAATAAAACCTTCTCGGTTTTCATGCCCGCAAACTTTTCCAACGGCCTCTGTAACAAGTTTCCCACATTTCTCTACCGATTGAGTGTGGCATGCAAATTTCAAATTCTCAAATTCTGGCAAGGCGTTGTCTTTCAATAAAGTTGAAATGTGTCCTGTTGCCATATTTGACAACAATGGAGGTGGTGTCAGCTTACACTTTGTCCTGTAAATAAGTTCAGTATAGTCTGTGGCTTAAAAATTAATTAAAGGAAGCTTGAAGGCTCTAACGTGACCTACTACTGGCGGCTCATTTCTGGCTTTCAGCATCCTCCTAAAGCCTAATTCTCGAATGTGTTGTCTCTCGTCCAGTATCATCGCCAACATCATATTCTCTGGATGGCAGAAGGACGAGTTTCTCTGAATGACCGGATCGATGATTTCTCTTATGTTGTCCGGTAAATGTCTTGTTGTTTGAATGACCTTTAGTATGTGCTTCGAACGTCTTTCACAGTGTAATGCATCTTAATATCAAACCAAACAGGGGCATAGGTCTTTACAATGTAATTTACAAGTATCTTCATTTCGCTTGTCGGACATATTTGGGAAACATAAAGTCTTAATATCCGGTTAGCACAGGTTAACCATCGGGAATGGCTGAGGGGTCCAGGATCTTTAACAGCTAATTCTGAATCACAAAGTCCAGTGATGACTGCATTAACAATGTCTAGAAGACACTGCTGATCTTTACTGAGGTCAGTTTTATTTATTGTAAGGACAACTTCAGTTTGAATCGGCACAAAATCAACGACAGAATTTTTCTCACAGCTAGGCAGTTGCTTGCCAATTGGACCAGTGAATGACGCTGGACCAGTTGTTGTCCCATCTAAGTGCTCAAAGAAATGTTTATATGGTAGTTCATTAAAGTGAAGCAAACAAATAAACCACTGCAGTGGTCGCTGACACCTAACTTCAATGTTCTGTACAACACCACTTTACCAACCGGTGTTTGTGACTGTCCCATCACATCCGATGGCAACCACTGCACTCATGTCAAAATCTTTCTTTTTCATGTAGTCTAAAATACTTCCGGCAATATCATTACCGGTTCCTCTTTTTGGTGTAACACGTGGCCAATGTATTGGTCATCAGGCTCTCCCTAATATGTTCTTCTTTTCTTACTCTGCGGTGCATTTTAGCTCCTATTTTTTCTTGTGTTAATGTATTATCTTTTCTACCGTCGAAGAAGATTCCCTTTGCTTCTTTCAGCTAGCGCTCTTTTTCCTTTATCGCTTTTCGAATCTTCACTTTTTCCCTTCTAATCTTACTTTTGTCAATTACTCGGGACATATCTGAATCAGAGATCTTTCCAAGATCATGCAGGACACCAGAAGCTATTGCTGCTGTGGCCCTGTCAGAAACACCCTATCGCTTAATAAGGAAGTATACGACAACTTTGAACGCATTTGCCATGTAGAAGGCAATACCAAACTCATAAAGGAAAAACATGCTGAAATGGGCGAAGAGCTGCAACGTGAGGTTTTTGCAAAAATAAATGGTATTTTAAGGCTTTTGCGCGAATTCAAATGAACGGCAATGTGTCCAAAAGTATTTTTCGCGCATTTAGTAAACTACAAAGAATAGTTTTTGCACTATTACAAATAAAGTAAACTATTAAAAAAAAAATTATAAGTCTTTAAAAAGTGCAGCTTTTTTCCCTTTTTTCTAAACTTCAGGGGTCTTGCGTGATTTCAAAACAAGTTTATATTTTTTTATTATTTTTCCCGTTATTAGGATGCCAATGCGCAAGTTTTCCGCGCTATTAGAAATTTATTATAAAAAAATTATTTTTTTCACCCCACCCTAATATATATATACACCAATTAACCCAATGAACGACGAGTATCAAGGTACCACTGTATATCTTTAAAAGTTATCTGTGACAGATATGGTGCTACGCGACCATGAAAATTAAACTTCTCCAAATGAGTATGAATTAGCCACACACTGAAACGCTGGCATCACTTCCACTAAAGCGTTCATCACCAACGCTCTCCTTAAACCCATATAGAGCCCATCACTTTACCGGAAATAAAGTTTATATATATATATATATATATATATATATATATATACTGGTTATCAAAAATTAAGGAAAAGTCACAAAAATAGCGATTACTCAAAAAGTTACACATAGAATTTAATGAAACTTATAAACATTATACAACACGTAGGTAGGTATAAAATAGCATAAAATGAAATCGCCAGACAATTTGGCGTTATAGAAACTAGCATATGTATGCAATAAACAAATCGGATGTGTCAGTTTGGTATAAGAAAAGTACCTTTAATATGGCGTATGATCCCCCCGTGAAGCAATACAACACATACAGCGATGTGTGATCCTGTCAATTATGCGGTCTATGAGTTCGGTAGGAAGTGAGAGCCATTGCTCTTGTAAAATAGTTGAAAGCGTGGCTAGGGTCCTAGGAGGAGGATTGCGAGCAGCTATACGTCGTCCTAAAGCGTCCAAAACATGCTCAATAGGATTCAGGTCCGGTGATCGAGCTGGCTACTCCATGCGCTGAATTGTTTCCTGCTCAAGATAAGCATCCACGATGCAAGCCCTGTGCGGTCTCGCGTTATCGTCCTGTAAAACGAAAGCAACACCTATTGCCCCGGCATAAGGGCGCACATAAGCATCAAGGATGTCATCTCTATAGGTGTGAGCATTCACATTTCGAGGGGGAAAGACATGGAGGTATGTGCGTCCACCCAAACAGATACAACCCCAAACACAGACACTGCCTGATCGGTATGCATCTCTTTCAGGGATGTGTGATGGATGAAAATGAGTTCCAGATTCTCTTCAAATCGAAATACGCCTACTATCGCTTTGGAGGCTAAACCTGGACTCATCAGTAAAGAGAACAGCCCTCCATTTATTATGCGTCCAGTGGACATATTGACGTGCCCATTATAAACGTTCTCGCCTATGCCGTGACGTAAGCGGTACGCAAATGGCTAGTCGTATCGCAAAAAGAACACCTTCGTGAAGCCTTCTACGCTCGGTTGATGTTGATACCAACCTTCTGGAGCTTGCGGCGAGGGAGGGTCTGTTCAGACGGAGGTCAGGTGGAGTTGCGGTTCTCTTCCTTCGTGCGCATGACAAATATCGGTCATCGGAATTCATCGTAGCGAATGGCCGTTCTTGGCTGAACCTCCTGGATGCCGAATCCGTGGTTAGAAATTGTTGCCAAAGTCTATGAACCACAAAAGGACTCACATTTAGCCATCTGGCCACTTCTGTCTGACTCTGTCCTTCCTCTAGTCTCCTAATAGCTCGCCATCACAGTTCTTCGGCCAAATGATGCCTGGAGGTCATTGTTACAATTTGGCTATTCCAGATGTCTAATCTCAGCGCCGCAGCGACAATTGTCGGGTTGCTCTGAGACATGCACTTTTATGCTCCTCGCAAATGACGTATTCCGACTGCAGCGCCAATATTTTGCATAATATTGTTCAGCACCTTTTACTTATTCAGCACCTTTACATATTCAAATTTTAAACAGATTGGCCTAGTTTTGAACGTGTTATCCCTCTTTTTGTGATTTTTCCTTAATTTTTGATAACTAGTGTGTATATATATATATATATATATATATACATACACTCATGGACAAAAAAATTAGCGCACCAAGAAATAATTGCGGGATCGTAACGAAACTTGCAATGAAGGTACATGTCGGGGAGATATGCAAATGATTAGAAATGCAGCGTGATTGCGCATTACGTATAGCCGGTAGAGGGCGTTGAACATCGTACTCTGTGGAGTATAAAACAGGTAACCAAAGCTTGTTTGAGTGTGCTGAATCATTTACAAAGGAAGAGCTGAGATAGACATGCCATTACGCCGTGTTCGAAGACAATATAAGCAGTTGTAGCAGTTTGAGAGGGGGATAATCGTCGGGATGATGGAAGCTGGGTGGTCAGCTAGGCGAGTAGCTCGTCAATTTGGCCGCTCTGATTGTGTTGTGGGGAGGTGTTGGGACCAGTGGACCCGAGAGATGTCATATACACGAAGACCAGGCTCAGGACGCCCTCGACAGACCAGTCGTCGAGAAGACCGCCACATCATAAGAAATGCACGCGTACAGCCAACTGCTTCATCGGCCGCCATCCAGGCACAGGTAGCACCTTCACTAGGGGCCTCTGTGTCTTCTCGTACCATACGAAGGCGCCTGGCTGAAGGACAGTTGGTATCGCGGCGCCCATTACGTGTGCTGCCCTTGACGCCCACCCATCGACGACTCCGTTTGGAGTTTTGCCGCGCACGAGGAAACTGGACTGCAGCGGAATGGAACCAGGTCGTCTTTAGCGACGAATCCAGATTCAATCTCGGCAGTGATGACAATCGTGTTCGTGTGTGGAGAGCCCGTGGTGAACGCTTCAATCCTGCCTTTGCTGTACATCGACACATCGCTCCCACAGCTGGTGTGATGGTATGGGGTGCCATTGCCTACAATACACGGTCACCCCCTAGTATTGTTCCGTGGCACCATGACAGCCCAGCGGTATGTTCATGAAATCCTGCAACCACATGTGTTGCCACTCATGCAACGGCTCCCAGGAGCCATTTTTCAACAAGACAATGCTCGGCCTCATACGGCAAGGGTGTCACAAGACTGTCTCCGCACTGTTACTACCCTTCCTTGGCCTGCCCGATCCCCAGATTTGTCTCCAATCGAGCATATCTGGGATCATTTGGGACGACGAGTTGGGCATCCCACGAGTTTGAACGAACTAGAGGCAAGGTTACAGCAAATATGGAACGAAATGTCTCAAGACATCATACAGAACTTGTATGACTCAATGCCCGATCGTATCGCATAGTGCATTCGCGCTAGAGGGGGTCCAACGTAGTATTAACTCCTCCGTTCTTTTGCCTTTTTCTCTGAAATAAATTTTTTTTTCTTTGATTTTCTTATCATTTACTTATATCAAAGTAGTCATTACGTATGTAAAATTTCGTTTCATTTTAACGACTCCTTCTTGGTGCGCTAATTTTTTTGTCCATGAGTGTATATATATATATATATATATATATATATATATATATATATACAAGTGGTTATCAAAATAATGGAAACACTAAAAATCATCATGAAAACCTTTATTAATACGGCGCAGGAGCACCTTTTTCATGTAATACCACCTAATTCACCTTGGAATTGTATTATGCAAGTCATAAATAGTGGTTAAGAATATATTATACCATTCCTCCTCAGGGTAAAATAATGAGAGTTCCTGTAGAGGTGCTGTGGTGGATATCGATACCTGGCTCTATCCGGTTATACAGATCACGTTAGTTGGATGATATATAGTCGGGGGGATTGTACAGGGCAAGATAAGTTATTTGACTTCTTTTTCATGCGCTTCAAACCAACACTTGATAGATTTAGCTGTGTGTATAGGGGTATTATCATACTGGAGAACTCCATCTCCTGCAAGAAACAATCTTCGCACCATAGGACGGACCTGGTAAGCTAAAATTTTGACATAGTCCTTCCCATTCAGTCTCCCTCTTAGGGTTACAATAGGACCTGAAGAAAACCGTGAGATGCTATCCTATACCCTGATAGATCTACCTCCATGATTGACAGTTGAGATGAGACAGCCAGAATCTTACGCTTGTTTAGGTGTTCTCCAGACATACGCATGTCCTGTTGCGATGAATAATGTGAACAATGATTCGTCGGACCAAATTTCGTTTTTCGACATATTATTCTACCAGGATTTGCACTGGTTTCACCATTGTGGACGATATTTTGTATTGGCATCTATTACAAGTGGCTTGGGAATAGCTACTCTTCCGTTAATGCTTTGTTTGTGAAGTTCCCTTCTACCTCTAATGGTTGATGCAGATGCAGATTGAGCTCTTCGGTCATTTTGGTTGCAATTGTTTTCTTTCTTCATGTCACAATCCGCTTCAATACCTCGTCCGTCTCTTTCACTCAGCTCTCCCTTTCGTCTACTATTCTGTTTGGCAAAGAATGTTTTTCCGTGCACTCTGTATGCTATCATGACTTTCGATACCATAGTTCGAAAAACACCCACTAGCCTGGATTTTGCAGTAATAGATACTCCAATTTAAACGCGCTCCAACAATTTGCCCTTCTCTCAAGGTCTGCAAGATTTGACATTTTACGATGTTCCCCCCCAAAAGGACGATGCCTTTAGCTTCATTACTGCTACCTGATAGTAGAATAATACATACACTATACTATATAAAATAATACCGGTGGCCAGACTCGTTTTTTAAGGTATACGAAGTACATTCATAAACACCACTAATATTGATAGGTATTTCCATTGTTTTGATAACCACCTGTATATATATATAAACAGTGTCTACGAGAAAATATGTGGTATATGGAAAATAAATACGGAATGGTCGAGATATTCGAAGGATTAGAAATGCAGCCCAAATAAAGAATCATAACCACCTAGAAGTGAATTAGAGCCACTCTTCTCAGCCTAAATTAAGTAGTATTTCCTCCTCACTTAAGTGCTAAGACTGATAAGCAATTTATAATCAATGAAGCGGTTTTGCGCTTTGCCAACATGGGGTCTGTCTTGATTAATACTTTTATCTTGATTAATACCTATTCCTTAAAAAGAAGTTGTTAACTGTTCAATATCCACACACAAGCAGAGAGTACAAGTAAGTTGCCTGTAACATATGTTTCTGTTGTAGCTCCACCCATCAGCAAAGATCAGTGTGGCTACAACGCCACCGGTGAAAACCAGCCCTGGACAGTCGTCATTTACATAGGAGGCACTCCCTTCAAGGTATGTGGGGGTGTTCTCATCTGCAGCCAGTGGGTCTTGACGGCAGCATCTTGTCTGCAGGAAGGCCACGATCGCGTCAACATGAAGGTAATTTAAAAATTCTTAGCCGTATTTTATTCGTCCCTACGTATTTATGATCATCCTGCATATTACACATTAATACTGCATGTTAAAGAAAATACAGTTTGATTTACTTTATTTCTAAAATCTGGTACTGAAACCCTTGGCTTCGGAGAGAACTTGGGCTCATGGTGACATATTCTTTTTCAATTTTTTTCTAACTGTTAAGTGAAATTTTCCTCCACTCGGCCTTTACCACCTCTCTCAATGCAGCTTTGATCAGTGAACGGTCTTCATGCATATGTAGTCTACTCTCAATCTTATCCCAATTTACTGAAACTTCCTGCTAATAATCAACATATTATTCGTTAAAAAATATTAGAATTTCTTAATGTGGATTAAAGGCAGCTGCGTTGTCTGTGTTTTGTTTGTTTTGTATTGTTGTTGATTTTTCGGCTTTTGGTTCTGTGTTCTGTATGTGGAGAAAGTCTATAGCTCTAAAACCGATCTTCTAAAGTTTTTTTCTTTATTGATAACAGATATGGCAACTGAAGTGTCGAAAAATCCATATTACATTGCAGAATGATGAACTGAGGTTATCCCGTTATGTATCTTCGCTGTCACATCTTCTTCTCATTGGCTGCTTACCAAATACCATTTAAAAATTTTATCCCCATCTTTTGTGTAGTTGGAGGTAGGACACTAAAAGTTAAGTATTTTAAGCGCTAAGATCTACCCTACCCCCGACTACAGGAATTTGAAAACCATTTCATTTGTGACTTCCAAGGGGGTTTGTTGATACTTTGACCATGCCCTGCAAGCGAAAACGCATAAAATATACCAACGAATTTAAGCTGAAAGTTAACCCTACAGTGAGGTTGAAGACAACCGAGAAGCTGCAAACTCCCACGCTAAACCAGCAAAATATAGGGACGTAATTCAGTTTATTGCAAAATTCAATACCGGAGAATTTTACCCGTCATTAAAATTTTATTAATTTCTTGAAATATTCTTAGTTTTCTCCAGATGAGTACGAAAATTCCTCTTTTTGCGAATCTTTTCAATACGGTTTCAAATTTTAGATTGCAGGAATATTGACATTTTTAAGCCTTTTAAGTTTAGCTTCAAACTCCAATACAGAAATGCCCAATTATGATTAACTGACCAATGATCATGTCACAAGACTTTCCATGAATGTTTAATATGGGATTCCAAAATCTCGCTTTTTACATGAGTGTTTGAGTTGAATTTTTACACCACAAATCATGTTAATGCTAATATTAAAAGTACTAAACTTGCGCCGGAGGATTATATTTAGTATCTACACGTCCTTTATTCAGAATGAAAATTAAAATCTTTAGTTGTAACATAAAATGACACTTTAACTGAGTGGTACAAGGTGGGCTGAAAGAAAGCGAGTTATAGATGCTCAATCATCTTCGGATAATTCTCCCCTGAGGGTTACAAGAGAATTTTTCTTTTCGTTGATGAAATTTATGACAGCAGAATATAGGTTTAGATATTACGATACTTAATACAACCCAGGTCGGTTGTCTGGGATGAACAAATTTCCTTCACCTTCTTAACTAGGTTCAAATTTAATACATTTAATATGAATATATAAAAGTTTTCAAACTCAGTTCCCTTTATTTTTCATTGTAGGACGTGTTTGTGGTTCTTGGTGAAAGAAATTTATTAAACCAAGATAAAAGCCAAACCAACTTTTATGTGGTGGAAATGAGAATCCATCCTCGTCACGATCCAGAGAAGCTAGTCAGAGACGATCTCGCGCTCCTCAAGATACAACTGCCAGAAAACGAAATACCCAGATACAGGCCAGCATGTTTACCACTCACAGGTAATTAAAGCCACACTATAGAAACATGGATAGTATCACTCTTGGATTTGTTTCCGCGGTAACTGTACTTGGAAAAGACAGAAAATTCACAATATTGTCGTCCACGATGACTACTAAGGGAAACTTACCACAGAAAGTTAAAAGTCAGAGCAGATTAGTACGGGTCGACATGAGAATCCCTCTTCGCTACGACCCGGAACTGGTCAATAATAACCTTAAGATCTCCTCGCCTGAAAATGAAGAATTTAAAGACGCCTAATTTCTCTGAATTCGTAGCTAATTAATGCCTTTTAAAAACTTCCTAAAAAGTATGAATAGTGTCACTGTTTGGTTTGTTTACATAACTGCCGTAGAAAGAGGGATACGGTAAACCTGTTCTCGAATACAGTTACAACGAATAGTCGTGGCATGACTTTCAGCCTTCTTATATCAACAGAAAATCTACTATAAAAGATGTTTTCCCCAAAACATTAGGAGTAGTTCTTTCGCGATATTCCATTTAACTTACAATCAAAGGTCCGAGATAGCTAAAAAAAAGAGTGAGGATCGAAAATGGGTTCGTTTGCTGTGAATGTTGCATAGATGTGTTCGAATCAGTTAGTCATATAAATACTCCAAATGTGTCCTTTTAAATTTTAATATCCACAGGTGCCACATCAAGGGATTTAATATCGAGGTAGGGTATCTCTCAACCCAAACATAACAGAACATGAGTAGGTATCTTTCAACCTAGCACAGCATGGTGGTTCACACTTTCGATTTCCTAGAACACACTAACTACGCATAACAAGTAACGAAACAGTTTTTGATACAGTGCCCTCTACCGGGGAGCCAATGAGGACGTTGGGGTTATTCAACAATGGCCTATCGGTAGCACGTCGGCTTTGAATACTGATTGTGCTTTGATCGAATCCCGACAAGCGTCGTTAAATGCCTTTGTATCTAGGCAGGATATGGGCACGTTAAATCCGTAGACCGGAAGATCCTTCTATGAGGTCAGTTGGTGGGGAAGGTACGATCCCCCAGATGTCATTCCTGGAGCTGCTATATCAAAATTGTGGTGGCACCTGGTCAAGTCGGACTCCGACCCTTGTGGTACTATTGTAAACCGGAGAAGCACTAATCAGCCTTAAGTCTATAAGGACCTGTTCTGGAACTTCCCTCCAGGGGGCATTAGGAATAATAACAACAATTACAATCAAATTTAGTAATTGTGGTCTAATGGAGCTATTAACGGGTAGTAGGTAGATGTGAGCTTGCAATGAGAAATAAATGGACCCGTCCTGTACATGTTTTTCGTCATGCTTTGATTCTCTATAATTTTTTTTGTCGCTTCTCCAGACAGGGCAGTCCCGTTGCACTTGAATCTAGAGATCAACGCCTCCATCGCAGGCTGGGGAAAGATCTCGGCCGCCCCAATAACTTGGGCCAGAGCTGATGACATCAGTCTGTTCCAGATGTTCACGACGCCCGTCTCGCTGTCCGAAGAAAATGAGTGCCCTGTACGCAAGCGTAGTCTCACGGCTCTCTGCGCAGGACAGGGGTAAGAGAGAAAACACTTTTCTAATAATTCGTCCTAGTTGTAATGTGCTTCACGCTCTAAAAATAACACAAGAGAAACTACCATAAACAAGATGTTTAACGGTTGAAGTTAGAGGACATAATTCAACACTTATTTTCTCTACGGGGAAGAGGGAAATAACCAAGTATCTCTACCAAGAAAACAGGTAATTGACAATAAGCAAACAAGTCGAATGTTACCGTAATGATACTATAATTAAAGGTTCCGAAAGATAAGCTTATGATAAAAATTAGTGTAAATTAGTGAGCTGGAAGAATTTTATAGGGCATCATAACATCTGTTGGACATTACAGAAGGTCGTTCGCACTTTATGGAAACAATTTTGTAATTCATTTTTGTCGTTTGCATTTTGAGATAAAAATCTGGAAACTTCAAAATAATCTTCTGCTACTGTTTTCTTTTGATTGGAATGTAAAATAAAAGATTTATTTTGAAAATGGTTCCTAAAATCGATAGATGGCTCAAAGGTTACGTAACTGCGCTTTCAAAGGAGAAATAGTCGTATCAACAAATTATAAAGCGGTGTAAAAATCGTGGATATGGCATTTCAAAAAAAGTTATTTATGATATATTAAATTTGAAAATAAAAAAATCGTCTAACTGAAAGTAAAAATGAAAATATGACCGTGAAACCTTGTACTAAGACTGTTCGAACGCAGGTAAATATCAATAAAGTGGAATATCTGATCCTAAAAGAAAATCCGCCGACTCAAAGATCTATTGCATCGAAACTAGGAATGTCTTCTGCCACTGTAAGTAAAATCATTCATAAAGATTCAAAGTTACAAAAGTTGTTTAAACATAAAATTCATCTGCTTTTGCCAAAGCATATTGCTGAAAGAAAAACCATTTGTAGAAAATTATATGAAAAACACCTAGCTGCTGAAAAAGGGAAATTTGTGGTAACAGTCGATGAGGCATGGGTGTATTTAAGAGACTGTAATAAAAAAAGATCAATTTTCTATTGCTCAACTGACAGGAATGACTGTACGAAATGGCTTCGTCAATGTACAGAAAAGTTTCCGAAGGTATTTATGATAGTTGCAGGATTTTGTTACAACGGCAAATTAAAAATTCAAAAAAGTCTTAAGTAAAGCCGAATTTAATTCACTCTACTATCAGCAGAAAATTTTAGAACCAATTTTTGAAGAAGAAATTCCAACCTTATATGGTTAGGGCATTGATAAAGTTGAGCTTCGTATGGACAAAGTCTCTAGTCACACGTCTAATTTACTGCCGCTTATTTAACAAAGAAAGAATCCCAAACAGGAATAAAGTGTATCCCATTTAATGAAATACCTGTAAAATTACCTGACGCGTCTCCGATGGACTGTTACGCTTTCGGTTTATTTAAACGAGCCTTGGGAAAGCGGCATACAAGAACACTGAACCGACTTTGGAAAACGGTCCAAGAGGAATGGGGTAAAATTGACATGACAGTACAATGGAAATATTTACTTTCATGGAAAATTCGAGCTAGAGCTACTGTCAAGAACTATGGCTATCAGATAGCAGCAAATCGCCGCACAAAATACGGCATTTATACATAAAACTTAATTATAAAAATCGTTTCCATAAAGTGCAAATGACCTTCTGTATTTCATATCAATTGTTTTGGCAATTCGATTTTTTCTTTAGTGTTGGGTATTTCATATATTATTTTTATTTTTTATATAAGCTTCATTTATTTATATGTATATATATATAAATGTGTGTGTGTGTGTGTGTAATTTAAAGGCTGAAAAAAGTTATCTTTAATCTTCGGATTCATCTAGCGGTCTCTAGTGTCTGTAATCGGTCGGAATTCACTTGAAACTATAGCACCAGAACTGTTTAGCTCTATCAGAAACTGATTAAAACGGTTGTAGAGCTGTAAATTTAAAATTAACGTGCTTTTGGCAATTTAAATGTATGCAAAGTTGTCTTTATCATCTGAAGCTAGTTTATATATTAAGACACTTCATAGAGGTCTCAAACACTTTTATCCAACTTCAACAACATCATATTTAAAAACAACTCGTATTATCTTTTGGGGAAATATTTAAATTTGATTAATAAAGCGTAGAGATTGAATCCGGATTTTTATGATAGGCGTATCTCAAGTTGTCGAGAAACACGCGATACATAAGTTTGCTGAGTTGCGTCCTTTTGGCGGACGTTTGAAATCATGACATTCGAATATCAGAATATAATTCTGTTAAAGGATATCAGAATAGAATTCTACCAAAGGAAACCGAGGGTTTTTCTCAGTTCTCTGTGACAGAATTATATTCTTAATCACTTTACAAACTATATCGCTCTGTGATTATACAAATCATAGGCTATTGCAAAGTTTTCTCAAAATTTCACAAATACGAGTAAAAATCAATGACCCATTGCGAACACAAATATTCTTCAGCTACGGTTGTTGTTAAATTCATCAACGAAGTTACACTGTTCTTGGTAACTTTCAAAACTTCTACTAAGAGCTTTCATAAATTCCGGTTTTGTTTCCATAGATATAAACACTCCATGAAATATATAAATTTAGTCCTTCAGCAGTAACATTCAAGGAAAAATCAAGTGGGTACTTGTCTTTTATGATCTACATTGAAAAAAAATTAAATATTTGGGTGTTACCCTTGATAGAAAATTTTCCTGGAAATTGCATGTGGAGGACTTAATACATCGATCTTTGAGGAAACTCTCACTGCTCTCAAAACAGGTTTGCCGCAGGGAGAAGTCTCTAGCTGCTCTCTGTTTAATATATATATACAGGGGTAGATTTGAGGCGGAACGCGCCGGAACGGCGTTCCGATACCTCTCTTTAGGTACCTCTCTTTATCAATAACTTGGAATACCTCCCACACACCCCAGAAGGTTACCGTTCCAGCACCTCTATTTCTAGAAATCTAGCACTATATATATATATATATAGTGGAATCTCGATCTATCGTTTTTCAAGGGACCGACAGAACTGAACGATAAATGCGGGAAAACGATAGATGCGGGAACATAACAAAACAATATGATCGTCGGGACTGGGTGAATTAAACGACACATACGGGAAAACGATGTTTCGCAGAACAATCGATCGAGATTCCACTATATATATATATATATATATATATATATATATATATATTAATCACCTGGTTAGTAGATTGAAATTAAATGATGGCGTTAGATGTCTTCTATATGCTGACGACCTGGTATTTTGGACAGTGCTTTCTAAAATCACTGCAGAGCATAATGGTAATTCCATTCTGAATAAAGCGTTACTTACCATAAAAAAACTGGACCCGACTAGACAACATGAAAGAGAACCTCTATAGGACTTTGGTTCAGTCTTTCTCCCTTACCCACCAACTTTTCCTTCCACGACTTTATTACGAAGGCCATTTGATTCCGAATGTTGAGAATTTTAAATATTATATTTGGGTGTTACCCTTAATAGAAAACTTTCCTGGAAATTGCATGTGGAGTACTTAATACATCAAGCTTCTAGGAAACTCTAACTTTTAAAGATGTTAGCAGGTTACAAGTGGGGCTGCTCAAGAAATACTTTAAACCTTACTTATAATTCTAATATTTTACCCATATTGACTGACTGTTGCGAACAGTCAATAACTTAGTCTAAATAAATTCTCAGCCCTCTGGAGACCTCCCAGAATCAGGTTTTGCGTCTAAACACTGGTGCAATGAAGACTACTGATATCGACTGCATGTTGATTTGCACAAAAAAATAGACCCATAAGTGTGATTTTCCGGGAAAGGGTTGTCCTTTGAGGCCGAAAAGGACCTCAAAGGACAGTCCTTTGAGGTCCTTCTTTGAGGAAAAATTATTAGATCCCAAGGATGCTTGTCCCTCTGGGATCAGGTTTCCTTTGTGCCTGAGCGGAACCTGAAGACTCAAGGGGGTTTTGTCCAGGAAGTTTTTGAAATGATCTTGAGCTTAGGCCTAAATTTTGAGGTGGAACAATTCTTACCAACTCGTAACCCTATTGAAAACAAGGGTTTTTCCAACATCCTTGGTCTTGACAAAGAAGTATTTAAAACTGATACTAACTACAACATGCTCAAAGTTCTGGTAAATAAATGTCATGAATACGTTTTTTACATCTCTTGCGATTTTGGAATTTACGAGTTCCTTTATAGCCCTAAATAATTAAATAAGTCAGTAAAATAAAAAAATATCGAGTTGTTGTTTGATACACCGCAAGTTAAAGCTTTTTTTTACTGTATCATTACAATGCATGATTTTTTTTTGTCTTCCTTGTTACAGGTCAAGAGCTTGCTATGGGTTGTTGGGCTCTCCCCTGATGGCACAGGACCCCTCAACTGGCTTCCTACACGCTCTAGGAATTCTTGCCTATCGAACCAAGTGCGTAGAAGGGCAAAATCAGTACGTCGAGCTCACTAAGTACTTACCATGGATTAACCAGGAAACGAAAGACTGTCAGCTGAAACATTGGGGTTTGACCGCTTGAGGTCATTAGTCCATACTCATAATAGACGAGTACGCTGACTTAATAGATTTTCAGTGCCAGCAACTGCGTTGCTATGCCTGGTTTTCACCGCCAATTATCTGAGCCATAGTGCAGAACTGTAGCTATAACAATCATCAGTCAATCCTATAATGCGAATAATAAACTCATACATTTTGTAATGTAACATAAATGTTATTCGATTATTTCTACGATTGCATGACGTCCATAAAGAAAACATTCTTCGAAGAAAACAGTGGTACTTGGAGGATAAATTTAAAAATATTTTTAACTTATACAAACTCCAAACTTTTTCAGCTCATATCAATTTCAGCTCATCAAACAGCTCATATAACAGATCAATTTCAGCTCATATAACAGAATAAGTTACACTTAAATAAGAAACCTAATCCTGAACAAAGCGTAAGACTGTGTATATATATAATCCTAACAAGGACAAAGACTCATATTGAACAAAGAACCTGAATCCTCAGCGATGTTTGAGAAACAGATATATTTAAAATTTAATTCCACTAGGGGCTTCGCCCCTAGGCTCGCTACGCTCGCTCCTCTGGTGAATAAAGTGAATGAATGACTCAATAGTTGTTTACAGCGATCCCCCCCCCTCCCGGCGAAATGGATGAAGCCCGGCTATGGGTGAAAAATCGGATCTTCTTTCATGCCCTTCTGCAAAGGAAGCGAATGAGAAGATTTTTTTGAAGTATTCTTTTAAAATTCAATTAAAATCGAAATTTTAAGATAGAGACTTGAAATGAAGTTTATATGAATGAGAAAGCTTTCATCTTCCCGTTGATATAAATATTTTCTTTGTAACATAATAAGTCTGAGAGCATCGAATTTATATATCTCGAAACGCATAAATTTTTCCAAAAAGTGGGTTTTCAATTTTAATAAAAATATCAGTCTGTTTTAAATTATTTTTAAACAAATGAGGTCTTGTTTGAAGGAGAAATGTCTGTAGTCTTAGATTGTAAAAAAAAAATTCTACGATCCTTTTTTGGCGAGTTATCGTAATCTGAACATGAAAAAGTCAATATTTTCCCACAAAACATAAAAAAAAAACTTAAAGTCCGACGAATATGAGACATGTCTCACTTTCTTCCCCACATTGTTCTGCATCGATTGGTATCGGTCTCGACCCCATACCCCCAGCGGTTTCGGAGGAGATAGCGTGACAAGCTTTTGACAGCGGCGGCTGCGGCAGCGGCAGTTACTTTCTTTTAGAATAGAGAGATTCATATACTAAGTGATTAGTTAGAGAGTTATAGATATAATTAGATTATAAAAAGTGATCCCATCATGAGGTAAGTTAGAGGAATTATTCTTTTTATGAAAACATCGGCTCATAGAGGTGATTTAATAGTTATCCGCTAACCATTTTAGCTTATGCAGCACAACTCTTATATTAAACACAAAAACCTTGTACCTTTAAATGACTAAGACCTCCCAAATAATTCCCACTTCGTTTATGAAGAGTTTAGCACTTCTTGAATGTAAAGACTTAAATAATCTAGATGGAAAGGGCATAAAATAGTAGAATTTTAGTTTCTAAGTTCCCAGACAGTCTCTCTTCCTCGCATGAAAAACTAAATGATCAATTAAATCTATCAGAGTAAAATCTGTTTAGAAAATATCTGAGAAGGAGATTTCTTAGAAGTTATTGCACTACCAGTGCGTAGGGGCAAATCTGAAGATAAATTTCAAGGTCAAGGTAGTTCGTTTCGCGAGGGATCTGGCTAGAAACTATAAGATAGTTCTTGAAGTTAAATTTGACATCAAATGTTGCGGTGCGAGTTATTAATAACTGTGATTCAGCATGGTGCAGTGTGGTTGGTAATTAAAAACTATTTAAAATATTTTTTATATCCAGTAATTCCTTTAATACACCTGACCAACGGCAGGACAAGTTCAAAACAGATTCATTTACCACTACGTAATGGACACCACAGAACCGCCGTTTATCACGCCTCCGTTTCTACGCATACAGCATTCAACCTTAACTCTCATGCTGCGGCCATCAAAGCAGCCTTGCACATACAAAGAATTTGTATAAACTTTCAATTAAGATTTCGAGTTGAAAATTTTTCTGAATAGTAATATAAGGCAATACTTGCCGATTATTTACAAAGAAATTTGCTTAAGTTCATTTGAAATTATCAATTTCTCTGATATCTGTAATTTGCATTTCCTCTAATTTCGAAAGATTCGAGTTTTATCACAACTGTGCACTGAACTTTGATTATGGATAGGAAATTAGATGAATATAAAAGATTTAACAAATTAACTTTCATTATTGTGATATTTAAAAAACAGCTGTTTTAAAATGTAACCTTTTGACATTCCATAAACCACTAGAAAAGAAACACCACTTTATATATGAATTTAATATTACTTAAAACACAATAAACATAAAAATTCTTTTTATACACCACTTTTTTCCGCAACGCATAAGGAAAAATCTATAGAATTTATAAAACATATACCTTCTACTTTATTTAATTTTACATAGAAGTACATTTAACACATATTAAAGAACTGATGAAAGTACTACTTTTTTCATTTTCTGTCATATAATTTTCACTTACAGATGCACAATTTATCTCTTAGTACGTTCGATCATTTAATTACTTTTTTACGTGTTTTAAATTACTCTCGGAAATATTTTCACATTATTATTATTACATATTAAATTATTATGATTCAATTTAATAATTTTTTATTGATGGAATACTTGAACCTCATATTCTATGACCTACGTTTAAATATTTATGTTGTTGTTGTTGCTGTTTCTAATGTCCCCTGACGAAAAGTATTCCATACCAGGTTTATATAAGCTAGCGGGCTGAGGGGTACGGATCCGGTTTAAAATAGCACCACAAGGGTAGACAGAGCACTCCCAGGGGCAACGTCTGGGGTAATCGTACCCTATCCCACCCTCTCTGACTTCCTAGAGGGACTTTCCGGCCTACGGATTTAACGTGCTCATATCCGGCCTAGACACGGGGATTTTCCGTGTGTCAGGATTCGTGTGTCAGGATTCCCCCTCAGTGCCAAATGCTGATGTACTACCACTAGGCTACTACAAGCCCTTAATTACTTAATTGATGTGAGAATTAATTTAAGGATTATTCTTTTTTGTATACGTAAGAAGATAAACATAAGTAAAGGGAAAGTTTATGGAGAGAGATCTTTAGCTTTAAGTTCAAATTAATATCGTTTCAATGAATTAATGTTCATAAAAGGTTTTGAAATTCAATGTTGCATACTCATATCAACAGCATCTAATTGACATTACGTAGGACTCAAATCAAGCGTAATTTAGATTTAGATTTTGCGTTAGCCAGACAAAAACTATTCATATTGAATGTATCGTAGAGATTGTATATGTTGGATAAAAAATAAATTTGCAGCGGAATATTTCTCTTTGAAACATGCAGGATAAACCTATGAGAATGTTTTATAAAATAATGCCATGCATTAAAATTCGAATCAAAACAACTTTATTTCCCTCACACGTCACTGGCAGCAACCGCAATGTACATATATATCGCATTTGGATTTACGAACAACAGTTTTCCCAGATAGATTGTTTGTTTTTAGTGCCTATATAAATAAATATATATCTATATATTTCCAAATTTTTATTTCCTTTAGATTATTCCCAAACGTTACTCAAATTTTGTTGTAATAAATTATGCTATTTCTTGGAACTACATATAAACGATGGTTAGACAGACTGTAATATACTATATATGAGTTAACATTCACATCGCGTAGTGGAGGAGATGATTCTTGTAGCAACGGGACATCGTGGGCCCAATTCAAAAACTTTTGTAGACGTGGCGGTGGAGACACTTGTAGTTGGTAAACACATGGTGGAAGTAACAGGAATATATGCACTTTTAAATCCAAAGAACGGCTTTAATTACAGGAATGCAATGAAGACATGTAGGACATTTCAGCAACTGTACATCAGATACTTTGACGATTAAACACAGACAAACTAGCCCCGTAGTTGCCGGACTCACTTGAATATCTTGAACACCACAAAATGGCACGGACGGCGGCGGCATATATCGCCCGAAGATAAGCAAAGCAAAGACGACACCAGGACAGGGCAAAAAGCAGACAGAAAAAAAGCCCAATAAACTCATTGCTCTGGCTTATATACCAAGGTTTTGTGACCCTGACGCTAAGTGTCTAAAATTATTTTAATTGGTTAGAATCGAACACGGGAGGATATGATTCAACGTCGCAAGACTTTCCGAACAGGTGCGGCGTGGCGACATAGACGCGTGACGTTGACTCACGTCTAAAAATAACTTTACCGCGCGTGCTTTGAAGAAAATAGAATATTCGGTTATTTCGTTTATGAAATATGGGCTGTGCTTTATTGAGGTTGATAGGAATTTTGAATACGCGTTAGCTTTTCAAAGGCAATTAATAATGGTGAGGCGTTTTTATTACATATATATTTGTGTGTGTGTTAGTTACGGCCTAAATCCCTAAATCCGAATTTGGCCAATTCGCGAAATGGCTGGCCACTTTTAGCATTGTCCATGTCGCTTGACCAAAGCCCGGAATAATCAAGAATTTACAACTACTTCGGGCTTTGGTCGGCCAATTCACGATGCGCCCGACAATCAATGGCCAGTTCACGAACAATCCAAGAAAAAGTATCCAAAGCTGGAGGTTTTTCGGAGCTGGATCAGACAGTCAGGGAGTTGATCATAACAGCTCACACTTATTACCACTGTGAAAATTCCTTTAGTCTAGTCAAACCAGAAAAAACCTCTTCAAAATCAAAGAGAAAAGGACAATTTTTCTTCGGAAATTCATAAACTGGCCATTGATTGTGCGGTGCATAGCGAATTGTCTGACAAAAGATTAAAGTATTCGTAAATTCTCGGTTATTTCGGGCGTTTGCTAAGGGATTTGGTCAATACTATAAGTGGCCAGCCATTTCGCGAATTGGTCAGACTTCGGCGAGATATACAGACAACACCCGACTTTCAACAACACCGAACATTCAGAGATACGAACACACCGCGTAACAACTCAAATTTTGTTTTCAAAATTTAATAAAAAAGATTATTTCTGAGGCCCAGGCCCAGCCAATATAACAGTATGTGAATATCGTGTCACCTTATGCGTGTTCTTCCGCGCAGGCGCACCATTTCCTCTGCATTAGCAAATTGATTGTAAAAAAATTGATTGTAAAAAAAATTAGATTGTGGGGGGAAAGTGGTGAACAGAGCACGCACGTATAACATGAACCGTTCAACCATTAGTCCAGTCAAATGGTGTTTTGGCCAGTAGAAATATATAGAAGTTTTTCCTCACTCATTCTATATGTTTTCTGGGGTGCTGAATCCGAATTTCAACTTTGCTACTTCCCACAAATATGGCTTCACAACGAAAATCGTAAAAAAAAACCTCAAACTTTTTGACCTTTTTTCAGTTTTTTGCCAAAAAGTCATAAAACTATGCACTTTTTGAGGTAGACCTCTGATACAGAAATAAAGTACATTAAATTTCCTACAAAAAGCACCCCTCAAATGTATTTTTTGGTTGAACGATTTGGCCATTAGAGCGCGCTGAAAAAAGGCTAAAATTTCCTACTTTGTGGAAAACCCAGTTTTCTCGTTAGTTTTTCGCTTGTACCTCGAAAAATATTCTTTTAATTACAAAAAGCTTGGATTCTACTAAAACTACATTAAATTCCCTACGAATTGCAAAACTTAATCACTTATTTTGGCTAAACCGTGTAAAACCGTCCTCAGTCTTAACTACCTATAAAATTCAAATTAGGATATTCCCCCTTGGAAACCACAAATCAACCTCTACAACAACGTTTTAGTTAATATTTAATTAATAATTAGTACTTAATTATATTGATATATAATTAATAAGTAATTACATTCATAATTAATGAGAAGTAATTAAATTGATATATAACTAATAAACAATTTCATTAATTACTAACTATAAAGACCAAATAAACAGTTTTTAATAAGTAAATAGTGATAATATAGGTCTCTACAGAATTTTGGGTGAAGGGCTGTTGACTTAGCGGTTTCGTGTAATATGACATAAAATTTCAACGTGCTCTAGCGGCTACACGGTTTAGTCAAAATAAGTGATTAAGGTGTGCAATTTGTAGGGAATTTAAGGTAATTTTAGCCGAATCCAATCTTTTTTGGAATTACAAGAATATTTTTCGCGTTACAAGCGAAAAACTAACGAGAAAACTGGGTTTTCCACAAAGTAGGAAATTTTGGCCTTTTTTCAGCGCGCTCTAGCGGCCAAATCATTCAACCAAAAAATACATTTGAGGGGTTCTTTGCGTAGGAAATTTAATGTACTTTATTTTTGTATTCAGAGGTCTACCTCTAAAAGTGCATAGTTTTTATGACTTTTTGGCAAAAAACTGAAAAAAGGTCGAAAATTTTGAGGTATTTTGCGATTTTCGTTGTCAAACCATATCCGTGGGAAGTAGTAGCAAAGTTGAAATTCGGATTCAGCTCCCCAGAAAACATATAGAACGAGTGAGAAAAAACTTCTATATTTTTTTCCTGAAACAGGCACCCCGGAGACGATTTGACTGGACTACATAGGTACAATCAATAAGAACAAGGACTGTAAAATGGAACATGTTAAAACTGCCCTGCTCATGAAGTCAAAAGTTATAATCACGTAAAGGGGGAAGCCGATAGTAGAAATAGAAGAAGTTATCCGTGCCTGGGTAGAACACCAATATGTATACTATACGTACGACATATTTTTTAGGTTTCATGTATCATTCATATTAATAAAACAACCTATAAAATGCAATACTGTACACTTATTATGTTTTAGGATGAAAAAGCGTACAGTATTTTATTGATTTTACAGTCTATCATACTTAAATAGGGATGAAGTGTACGTAGAATTTTAAAATTACGCGAATCTCCGACTTACGAACAATTCAAGATCGTAATGGCCGTCTGGAACATAACTCGTTATCTAAAAAAAGAAATATATATATATACACAGTGCGTCAAATAAGTTTTAAGACTCGTCTCAGAGCGCAGGTTGTAATGGTGCTGTGAGTGTAAATGTGCATGTGTCATAACGTCCATCGTCTGCTGGTACACTGTCAACAATTTTAGCGTATTTCGTTAAGTAGTTGAGAGAAGGCGAGCATTTATTGCAGAAGTGAATTTTTTTCATGTTGATTTTTTAAGATGGAGCAAAGAGCTGTAATTAAATTTAACGCAAAACTTGGTAAAAGTGCTTTGGAAACATACCAACTCATGATACAAGTTTACGGTGACTGTTATTTAAGTAGATCAAATGTTTTTGTGTGGCATAAACGTTTTTTTGGACGGAAGAGATACGGTAGAAGATGATCAGCGTAGCGGAAGACCAATTTCATCTAGGACACCTGAAGTTATTGAGAAAGTACGAAATTTCGATCGCTGTGCATGACTGAGAATGATGGCAGACTCTTTAAACGTCAACAAAGAAACAATTCGAACCATCCTGCATGAAGATTTGGGCAAAAAAAAAGTGCGTGCTAAATTTGTTCCACACACTTTAACCCCTGAAAAAAAAAGCAATGAGAAGTGCACATTGCAGAGATATCGTTTCAGCCGCTGAAAACGATCCAAACTTCTTGAAGTCTATTGTTATAGGTGATGAAACCTGGTGTTTCCAATATGATCCTGAAACAAAGCGACAAAGTGCGGAATGGAAGTCACCAAATTCAACGGAAGCCAAAAAAAGCAAGACAAGTTCCATCCAAAATCAAAACAATGTCATTACATTCTTCGATATTAAAGGTATTATCCACAAAGAATTTGTTCCAACTGGACAAACAATTACAGGTCTATACTACTTAGCTGTTTTAAAGCGTTTGATGGCCAGAATTCGTCACATTCGTCCAGACTACACAAGGACTGAAAGCAGTTGGTGTTTGTTACACGACAATGCACCCAGTCACACCTCCCTTATTGTTCGTCTACTTTTGGCAAAAAATAATGTCTGCGTGTTGAACCATCCACCATATTAACCTGATTTAGCACCCTGTGACTACTCCTTATTCCCAAAACTTAAAATGAAGTTAAAAGGGTGTTATTTTGAGGATATTTCGACCATACAAGAAGCATCGACATGTGCTTTGGAGGCCATTCCACAAAGTGATTTACAACAGGCATTTGATTCATTAATAAATTGCTGTAAAAAGTGCATTGAAGCCACAGGGTCCTATTTTGAATAAAAAACCAAAACAGGTATTAATTTCTTGTTTACATTTCTTTTTACAGACCCAGTCTTAAAACTTATTTGGCGCACTGTGTATATATATATATATATATATATATATATATATATATATATATATATATATGTGTGTGTGTGTGTGTGTGTGTGTGTGTGTATAATGTACCTTTCTTAAGGACAGTCGTGCTCAACAGTAATGCATTATTATATGCATACAGAGAAAGACTTTATATCTGTCGCATAATCACCATCATGAATTTTCGCATGTGTAAATCCACCTCATCTTTTTCATCCCTCAACTTACATCACATGTACAAATTTTAAAGAGAGATTTGTAACAGACTTATAATACTTAAGAAAAAAAAAGATATTTTCTAGATCTTGGAATAACCCCCTTTAAGTTCAGCTTCGTTCCGGAATTTCTCATCATTTATATCGGCTCCATTCGTATAATTTTCGAATAGTATCGGTGGAGAGTCCCGGCTGTTACGGAAGCAAGTTATTTTAGATCATTTTAAGAGAGTCCGGTAAAAGACAGTTATACCGGTTAGGAGTTATTTATTGTATTTTCGAGAAACGTGATTGAGGACAGATTGATGAAGAATCTGTTAAGGCGTCAGAAAAGATTAAAAACGACAAATATCGGAAAGAAAAATTATTTGTTGAGAAGGATGGATTCGAGTCTAAGGAAGTTTCAGTTTACGCATCGGTAGATATCTGGTTCGCAATTTGCTTCCACTTATTATTCATCATTAGCTCACAGGTGACAGTTTTGCTACCACCTCATAATTGAAAAAAAAAAGATTTTAATGTAGCTACGCTTCGACAACGAAATACAAAAAGAGTTTGGTCTGAAACCACACATCTGGATGCTCTGTGTAAGTTGCTTCCTGTCTTCAGTTTCTACTCCCCTTCTCCTATAGTGATTTAAAAGCTTTTTTTCTAGATTTTTATACACATTTTTCACGTTTCAAATGTTAATTCAAAAAAAGAAATAAAGTATAAAATTCTTTAAAGAATGACTTTTTAGCTTAAGTAATTACAAGATAGAAAAAACTTTTTATATACCACGTTTTTAAATTTTCTGTTGAATCATATAAATTTGACAATTCTATGTATTAATAAATACTTTTTTTAAGTTTTTTTGATGAATTAGCCCATCAACTTGAAAGAAAATGATCAAATGCGTAATAAAGAGAGCAATTATAAGAAATTTTCAAACATTCATTAAATCGTCAAATGCCGTTACGCAAAAGTGCAAGCACTGAATTCGATCGAAGCGCCACCTTGCGTATTTTTTCCGAACTAACTTTCCATACAAAACAAAATTAACTGAAAATGAATTCAATTCTTCTTAAAGATGGCTAAAAGTATTAAAAGAATGCATTGTCATCGTGTTCTGAGCTATTCTAAAAGTTTCAAATGTCTAGTTAGTCGGGAAGTTAGTTAAAAATCGATTGCAAGATTTGTACTGGACAGACACACACACAAGAAAGCGAGTTAATAAAAACGTGGTAAAAATGTATTTATTTTAGCAAAGTTCTCAAAAATGAATGAGAGATTGTCAATAAGAAAAAACTCTCTAGATAAAAATGCAAGAATTTTTTTCCTATTTTACATGTTTCATATTAACTGGTGCCATACTCATTGTAAGATTATTAGTAGCACCTTTTCTTTTTGAATCGTAAAACTTTAAAAAATTCAAAATATAATTGCAAAAATCCTAAATATGGGGTTATTGACAATAAAGTTATCGACAGATTTGGTATTTATCTTATTCTTTGTACTATTGTCAAAGTTTAAGAATAAATATCCTATTTTTCACAACAAACATGAGAACGATAATCAAATATTGAGACAAATAATCTCAAAGTAAGATATATTGTTTTTCATGTGAAAATTTGGTTTGTGAATCCTATTATTCACCTCCCGTTTTGACAAATGGAAAAATTAAATTCATACATTTCAATCAATACCAGATGCATCATGTAAAAATAGAAGTTTTGTCTATTCTTTAAGACATCCAAATATTTAAATTTTGACATACGTGCATAAAGTTTTATGAATAGCAGCTAAGGACGCTGCGGGTGTTTAAAATATTATTATGGATAGCAATGGTTTCAACACTTTTTCTCTAAAGCCAGACTATACTAAAAGTACATATGAAAAGCAAAATTGGAAAGTTAAAAATAAAATACATTTGACGTCTTTTTCGACATCGATTACATCATCCTCGGTGGTCGATCGATTCACTACTGGTGTTTTGAACTGCTACTTTTTTCTAATATTTCTAGAAATTCAAACATTAAAATTGAAACCTATTGATTGAACTACTAAATAAATCGTTTATGATTGTATTTTTTTTTGCAATCAAGCAGTATATAATCATAACATTGTTGATAGATTCTTACAAGCTATGTCCTACATATCAAAAATCCTTTCCGAATGAATAATTTTTTAAAAGTTGTTTGTACATCAATTTTTTGGGAAATCTATGCAGTTTACCTATGCGTATCTAGCAATTAACATATGAATAATGTCTTTAACTGAGAAATTTTACTCTCCCTCGGATTTGCACCGAATTTCACCCGGATAGTTTGTCCTTACCGAAGTCGAACCTAAAAATCTAACTGTAAAAATCAACCATCAAGTTTTGTGGAACAATTTAGTACATTTAAGAACGTCTCTTGAGCGCCAAAGTCAATGATATTTCAGCTACTTACAGTACTCAACCAATAGACATCTGTTGATGATATACAGATTTTAATTGCAACGAAATGTTGCTATCTTAGCTTTGCAAAGGCGGTACAAAGCTATACAAACCCTCTATAGTCCCGTTAACAGAATAAATGCTGGGATATTTTAGTACACTATCTGACCAAAAGTATCCGGACACCCCCCCCCTAAAGAAGTGGATCTGGAAGGTGACGTAATTTGAGCGTAACCGAAAGCTATAAAAGTGTTGGTGGAGGTTTGTCAGGCCATATTTATGCGTTTGTGAGACAATAAGTAAGTCAAAAGAGCTTAGTGACTTTAATCGTGACATTATAGTTGGATGCCACCTTTCTGGGAAATCAGTTTGTGAAATTTCGGACTATCTACAGAACCCAAAATCCACTGTGAGTGATGTAATTGTGAAGTAGAAACGTCGAGGCAGTGAAACTGCAGAAAAATGAAGTGGCAGGCCGAAAAAATTTAGTGAACGCAGCCATAGAACTCTGAAAAGGGTAGTGAAGCAAAATCGCAAGTCCTCGTTGATTGAAATCACTCAGGAGTCCCAAATTTCATCAGGCGTTAGTGCTAGCAGCAGGAGTATTCGTTAAAAAACCTGGGATTCCATGGTCGTTCAGCCACTCACAAGCCGAAAATCACTCCCCAGAATGTGAAGCGTCGATTGCAATGGTGCAAAGCTCATCGTCATTGGACTGTGGACACGTGGAAAAATTTTCTTTGGTGTGGTGAATCTCGCTTTACAATCTGGCAGTCCGATGGACGCGTCTGGGTTTGGTGGATGCCCGGCGACCGCTTCTTACGTGACTGCACTGTACTGACTGTTAAGTTTGGTGGTTGCAGTATCATGGTATGGGGGTGTTTTTCATGGTTTGGCCTGGGTTCCTTACTTCCTGTGGTTGGAAACATAAACTCCATGTGGTTGGAGTCCATGTGGTTGGAAACATGTGGACATTCTTGAAAATGCTGCTCTCCCAACTCTGTGGCAATACTTCGGGGAAGGCCCATTTCTCTTCCAGAAGGATAACTGCTCCATTCACACATCGAGACTTGCGCAGGATGGTTTGAAGAAATGTCTGTTCAAAAACTAGTCTGGCCTTCTCAGAGACCCGATCTAAATCCAATTGAACACCTTTGGTACGAATTATAACGCAGATTACGTAGCCAGCCAAATCGACCATCCTCACTGCCAGCACTCACTTCAGCTGTGATGGACGACTTGAAGTCAATTCCTATGGACACCTATCAAAAACTGGTGGAAATTCTCTCCAGACGTGTGCAGGCTGTCATCGATGCAAAAGGAAGACCAACATCATATTAATATATGCCTCAGGACTCTCCAAGTCTGTACCACTGGGCGTCCGGATACTTTTGTCAGATTATGTATGTTCAGATTTATGTATGTCAGATTATGTTTGTCAGATTATGTATGTTATGAATTACTATGTTACAACATAGTAATTAATTTCAGAATGTAAAGAGTTAAGGAACGTAATGTGGAGACTACTACAATGTTAGCTTTTAACTAAGAATTTCGATACTTACCTATCCAAATAAGTTAAACTGTAATTTTTTTCTAATAGATGCGAATTTATTTATTTATTTATTTTTTTTTTGCGAATAAATGCGAAATTTTATAATGTGAAATTTCGATATTTTCTATGCGAAATTTACGTATCCCTAGCAATAATACTTTAAATAGTTATGGGGCTCAACCCCTCCCCCCCTTCTTCTACACTCGGGTTGAGTTCACCCTCCTAATCTAGCCTACAGCATAGCAAACAAAACTTCTCAAGATTATCGAAGTCTACTATTTTGACAGGTCACCAGTGACTACATGCAAGCCGATTCGAAAAAGAGCAGAAGCGAATTTTTATATAGGAAAAATACCAATTTAAGTAAAACTGCATCTGTTTTTATCCTTAGAAGCATTTGCAATAATTAATTCGATTTATATAACCAGCTGACACCGCATGCGAAGATTCTTCTAATCGTAATCGATCTAAAGAGGAATATGCACTAAAAGTATCTTAATAATATTCCTCAAAAGGTTCTCCTTCTGCGATCAAAAACGGATGGTTGGAAATCGATAATGCAATCCCCGACATCTGGCTACACACTTCGTGAAATAAACTTGAAAATTATACAGAAGGAAACGCTACAGATGTCCAATACAACATAACGAATTCGGTTGACAGTTATAGAGAGAGTTTAGGGGGATTCTTCGAGTATATAAATCAGCTGAAGTGATCGAGAAGATTTTCAGGTTTAGTTTCCAAACTTAAAGTGTACGGATGGCTTAAATTGAAATTAATATCTATTATCCGTATTTGATATTAAATAAGCACTCATAGCAATCTCCAAATTGGGTACAATTTATCTTGTATTGTGTGAAGTTTAGATGGATGGAATCAGACTCTGCACTGATTCCGATGTACAGGTGAAACAATTAGAAGATTTTTCGTACGTAATTTGAAATAAGGAATTACACCTTAATTTGAGTAGTTTGTAATAAGGAAGTATATGCATACATCAGATAAGAAAATTTAACACCTTTTTTCGTAATTGTTATCAGTTTTCTCTTTTTTCCAATTCACTGTATTGAATTAATATATCATCAGAATACTGACACGATCTCTAAATCTCTACGAAATTCCACTGTTTGAGAGACATAGCTTAATCCGAATGCTAGGAATAGTTTCTATAACTAAAACGCGTTCCTCAGAGGGTAGCCTCTTTATCCTCGACTGAACAAGTCTTGACTCGGTTATGCGCGTGTAGAGAACTATGCAGTCTCCTGACGACGGAGTAACAATACTTCATCAAATCTTTCTCGTCGAAGGAATTAAATGGCTTATAGTTTGAAATGTATTGATATTTCCATCTGAAAAAATATATACTAGTGTGATGGAGGGATGCAGAGATGAAACCAGAATTGGGACACACACACTTTACTTGAAAACAAAACATTGAACAAAACTATTTACAGAAGTTAAAGAATACATTTTTAAGGATTAAAAAATATAGCGCGAGGATAGCGCAAGTACTCTGTCTCTCCATTACTACTCTCTAACCCAGACGTCGAGTTTTGGCGGGGTTATTGTCAGACAAGTTGAGTTGAGAGTGTCCTGCTACAGACTCCCCCTCAACCCGCTGGAAGAGTCCTCGCACAGCTGGTTGCATCTTTTAGAACATTGGCGGATAGGCTGGCATCGTGTCGGTACCGGTTGGTGACACTGAGGAAGAACAGCACTGGTAGCATGGCTGGGTCTTCCACGAGGTCGAAGCGGGTACATGGAGACCAATCGGCTCCATAACATGGCTTTAAACTTGAGACATGATAAGTACCTAAAGGATAAGAAGGGTTTGTTTTATTTGCTATAATAAAAGTGGTAGGGGACTTTTGTTGAATGATGACATAGGGGCCGTCTCTGCGGAGGATAAATTTTGTCGGTTTCTGTTGGGAAGCGTTGCTCACAGGGTGTGTGAACGTAGTCGCCTGGTTTGTATTGAGGACCTTTCCGGCATTTTTGGTCTGCAAATTTTTATGGAAATTTGCAGAAAAAAATGGTTTATATCTTCAATTTCGGTAGTTATTTTATCAAATTTTCTTAAATACTGTGTTATTTTTGGAACAAAGTTATCATGTAAGATTATTTGGCGTAGATCATGTGAGATATCATCCGTGGTCCGTAATTCTCTTCCAAATTGTAAGAATGCAGCTGTGTGACAAGTGGTGTCATATTTAGCTGTGTTTAGGGCAAACCAAACAGTAGGAAGTTTTTCATCCCAAATTGTGTGATCCTTTTCAGTCAGGATAGCAAGTCGAGGTTTAAGTCCCTGTTTTTTCTTTCGACCGGGTTGGCCTGGTGATGGTAGACAGGTGTCAACGATTGTTTGATATCTAAAATAAAACATACTTGTTGCATAACTGCACTGATGAACTGAGGTCCATTGTCACTGATAATGCGACGTGGAAGTCCATATCTCAGGAATATTTCTTCAATCATTGTGACAGCACATTCTTTGGATGTAGCTCTTGTTAAAGCGAATAATTCAACCCACTTAGTGGCGCAGTCTTCGATTGTAAAAATCCAATTTTTTACATTGTTACTTTCGGGTAGTGATCCAAACAGATCGATTGCCAGTGTCTCAAAACGTTGAGCCTATACTGGAGTCTGTAATAACCCAGCTGGTTTTTGGTTTGAAGCCTTGTACCGGTTGCATTCGTGACAATTCTGTAATCAACTATGTTTTTTCGCATACCAGTCCAGTAATATCTCTGCGCAATTCTTTTGTAAGTGCCTTCCGCACCGTAGTGACAGGCTGTCGGGGCATCATGGAATTCTTTTAAAACTCTGTTTCGTTCTTGAGATGGTACAACAAGTTAAGCGTCCTCTGATTCGGAATCAGGAGCATATCTGTATAAAATACCTTCGTTCATCAGGTAACCGCGACCTGTCCACGTTGCAAAGGTTTCGTCTTTGTTAGTACTTTCGAATGACTCAATGATTTTTCGGAGATCTTCATCTTTAAATTGTTATTCTCTAATCTCTACGGGATTTCTGGAAGGTATGTCTATACTAATCATACAAATGTCACACGTTTTTTCCTCATGACCGCACACGGGTCGAGACAATAGGTTTGCAACATCATTGGATTTTCCTGGGACGTAATCAATTTTTATGTTGAACGATTGAATCTGTAAAGCCCACCGAGCTAGTCTACCTGAAGGAGATTTCAAAGTCATTAACCACTTTAGAGGCTGGTGGTCAGACGCCACCTCGATTTCGGATCCTTCGATATAACCTTGGAATTTATTCTATGCCCAAACCACAGCGAGAGCTTCTCTCTCGGTTGTGGTATAGTTACGTTCCGTCGCAGTGAGAAGTCGACTAGCATATTCTATCGGATGTTGCTCTGCACCCTCCCCCTGAAGTAAAACTGCTCTCAAGGCAAAGTTGCTCACAGTGTGAATAGTAAAATTTTCTCTTTCATCAATTTGTTTCAAAATTGGTGGGGATACCAAACATTCTTTTAGTGTTTCAAATGCAGTCTGTTGAGATGCACCCCACTTCCAAGGAACGTTTTTTCTAGTTTGATTGCTCAAAGGGCGAGAAATTTCTGCGAAATTTCTAATAAATCGTCGATACCAGGAACAGGTCTGCAGGAAGGACTGCAAAGTTTTAATATTTTTGGAAGGTGGTATTTCCTCATAGCCATTGTCTTTTCAGGGTCTATCTGTACTCCGTCAGGGGTTATCCAGTGTCCTATATATTTAATTTTTGGGCAACCAAAATTACATTTTTCACGATTTGCTCTAAGCTTGAATTTGGAAAGTTTAGCGAAGACAGCTCTTAAATCTGATATGTGTTGTTCAAAATTTGAAGATAAGATTATGATGTCATCTAAATATACTAAAATATTAACCTGGAGTAACTCTCGTCTAAATCTGTCCATAAGTCTTTGAAATGTTGCCTGAACATTCTTAAGTCCAAAAGGCATGCGGATGTACCGGTATGTACCAAATGGACAAACAAACGCGGTCTTATCTCTGTGGGGTGGATACACATTGACCTGATGGTATACAGACTTAAGATCAAGCGTCAACATGTAATTTGTTTGTTTTGCTCCTTGTAATAAATCATCCATCCTAGGGAGGGGATACGAATCAGTTACTGTGTTAGCATTAAATTTTCGATAGTCGATGCACATACGTACATCACAATTTGGCTTGGGAACAAGGACCACCGGTGCCGCATAGGGCGATTCGCACTCTTCAATTATCCCTTCGTTAAGAAGTCTATCTAATTATTTTTTAAGTAATTCCTTTTTTGCAAGTGTCATACGATAGGGGGGTACTGAAACAGGTGGTTTATCAGCAGTGTTAATGTGATGATCCATAAAAGGTGTAGCTTCACCCCCTGGTTGAAATATTTCCTGGAACTCTTCGATAAGTTCGTTTAACTTTTGTTTTTCAAAAGGAGAAAATCGTTCGCCTTTATTTAAACACGATGATGTGACAGCTGCAGCACTATGAGTAACTGAGACTGGAGGCGAAAAATCATTAACTTCAAAGCTAAACTTTTTTATGTGGTCGATCACTAAAATACCATTGTTCTCGTGCGATATCTAATACAATAATCGCTGCTCTCAAAAAGTCTACACCTAACAAAGGGCGATTTCCTGTCACCTTTGGAAGTGCCAACAGAGTTATTTTGACTTATCGGTCTTTTGAATATCACTGCATATATATATATATATATATATACATTAATGTTATATTCCATTGATACTTGATTTATACAGAGGCTGTTCACACATTAGACAATGTAAATTGTATTCACAAAACTAAATTACATAAAATTCTTGTGCTTTAAATGTTCTATTTGACATCCCTTATTCTGAACTATCTTTCGAGACCGCAATTTCCAGGATAATAATACCTTTTGAAGTGTCAGAAGAGGTATTCTATCCCATTCCTCCTGAACAGCTTTCCAGAGTCCTGTAAGGATTTTGGGGCGACGTTTGGATAATGCAGATTTTAAAAGTCCGAAAGCACAAAAATCCATAGGTGATACATCGGGAGATTTAGTAGGGATATCAGTGAAGGGTATGGCCTTGATACCAGTTTTTTGTTCCATTTCTTTTAGGAAATTCACAGTGGATTTTGATGTGTGACTACTAGCTTTGTCCTGATGGAGTCTCACAGATTGATGGCACTGTGGGTAAAGCGATGGTATTTCATTCAGAAAAATTGGCGATAAAATATGTTCCTGATAGTATTTGGAGTTAGTCTTGACATTTTTTTCCACTCTCTTTATTTTTAACTTGCCATTATAAGAAAAACCAGCAACAATCATGAATCCCTTAGAAAAACTTTCTTTCGATTCTTTGAACCATGTACTTAAATTTTTTTCTCCCCTTTTATGATAATAAATGGCTCTTTTTTTGTTGCAATCATTTAAATACACCCATGATTGATCTATTGTGACAATTGTTTTCCATTTTTCTTTGGATAAGTGTTTCTCATATAGAATTCTGCAGCGTGTCCTGCGTTCAGCGATATGATTTGGAAGAAGACGATGCACATTGCGTTTTTTCGCTTTCTTAAGATTTAAATCAACGTTTATCATTTTGTTTACAGTGGACACCTGAGCATTTTAATGATTTTGCAACTGTCCTTTGACTGGGGGGATTTTCTTTTAACATTAAACAACGTACCTTTGCAATAGTCGAAGATATCCGTTTTTTCCTTGGATACTTGTTTGGAATTTTTGTCCCACTTGAGGCTCCAATTTGACGTTTTTTTCCTTTCTTGTTGACGATATTACCTATCGACGATTTAGATATCACAAAACCATGACTCTCACATCGTTTTTGGATAACGGCATATTTCTCTTCGGAAAGAGCATAAATGTAGCCTTCGAACCACTGCTTTGTTAAAAACGCCATTTTGAATAAAAACAAAACTTTCAAGCCGCAGAGGATAATTTTGACTTTTAAAAACATAGTACAATTGCAATTATTTCTTTTGCAGCAAACGATTTTTTATTATCGCTTATCAAAATCGTCTAAAAAATGTCGAACAGCCTCTGTATCACTACTTTCGCGTTTCTTCGCGTGGCTCCTGGCTGTCTCCGGGTATGTATTGCACCACAGATAATCACGTGGACAAATGAAACAAAGTTTTCTTTTCGCTGGTGTGAGTGTCGAACTACGGGGATTCGAAGTTTGAATATGGATTGAGACGGTTGCCATATCCATTCTCTCTGTTCTTTGAAATAACTGTAATGTGTACATTCAATAAACTTATTATTCCCATCAATTGGATTATTTGATTGAACTTGGTGCTGCTCAAGCCAGACTGCAATTATTTTACCCAAGAAGCCATCGTAAGCCAAAAATGCCCGTTCGTCTGTTTCCGAATATCGTCAGAAGTGACGAACAGTGTGATTTCCTTTGTTTATATATATGTATATGTGGTGCTAGAAGCATATACTTTATTTAATTATAGTAATAAGCGTTAAACGTTAATTTTCTATTAAAGTCCTAGTGTGTTTTCCAATTCAGAAAGTAGATTGTTTTTCGCAGCGAAGAGTTCAGGGTCATCGAATTGCTCCCACGCACTCAGGATTTTGTCAACAAAATGCAGGCGGGCAGTGCCTGTCTATGATATCATGTGATGACGCAATTCATCGAATGTTCGAGAGAGGGGCTCGGGATGATCACCCACGCTGTGGTATAACGTGAACGTGCGAGAAAGAAAAACGCGCAGTTTAGGGATATTTTTATAGAGATAAAACGTGCGTCTGTCGTGAGCTGGGAGATGATTGAAAATGGTTATTTAGCTGGGTTAATTGGGTAATTAATTAATGTTAATGAATAAAGAAGTCTTTAAATGTTACTTAAGCATTAGTTCTTCCATTGCCCTATTGTTTCATGACTGCATTTAGAGTAATTAGTTTGTTAAAGGGTACGCGGCCAAAGGCCGTGACACATATATATATATATATATATATATATATATATATATATATATATATATATATATATATATATATATATATATATATATATATATATATATATATATATATATATATATATATATATATATATATATATATATATACATATATAGTTATATATATATATATATATATATATATATATATATATATAGAAAAAAATTTGATGAATTACCACCAAGATCAATACTTTTGTCCGAACACATGCTAGATAAATTAAACAGCGATTATATAATACAATGATTGAAATATAATTACCAGCGCTGCAGAGAAAATTAAATTTCAAACTTTCAGTGGCTGATAGGCAATTTACAATGGAAATATGGTGCTTTCAAAACATCAGTTATTAATGTGCCCCGAAAACTGTGGTCGGAAGTTATAGTTCGCAGATTTCAAAGTGTAGGTATAATTCTGAAACTATTTTTGCTTTTAATTTTCAACTAGTTGGTACCCGTCAAAACATGACGGCTGGATAGTAAATAAATGTACTAAAATACAAATTATACTCAGCACATCATTGCCAAATGTTGAAAATCATAATATTAAGAACTGATAAACACACTTGAAAAAATAACTTTTGAAACCAATTAAAAGAAATATGGTTACTTAACAACGTGAAATAAACAATTCCTGTCTAGGTTTAATTATATATCTCCCAAACATAATTAAAAATAAAAATGGCAGAAATTGAGTTAGAGAGGTTCCTCGGAATAAACAAATTAACGTATTTATGTGGCCTTGTGCTTAGTAAGTATCTAAAGCCAGATTTAAACATGTCACTAAGCATGCGCAGAAAGCAATTTTTTTAATTGTAAATTATAGCTAATTAATTGAAAATGTGGTTACAAAAGCCAAATTTGACACATCTATCGATTAAAATCTTTCGTTTAAGGTCAAAATGAAGTAAATTGATGCAGTAATTTTCTTCCACTGACTGCCCAAAGAATCGGCGTAGCAACTTAAATAAATAGTATTTTTTTTAAACTGGGTTATGTTATTAAATAATTAGCTCAAACAGCCGTGACAAAAATTTTAGTTTTAATATATCGATAACAAATTATTAAAATAATAATAGATTAAAAATTAATGTTTCTTGCGTATTTCTTTTACACGTAATGCGTGTATTTTTATGTGTAAGATACATACCTCAGAATCAAACTTAGTATTATCGTATGTATAAAGAGTTTTGTCGTTTAAATAGCCCTTTTCTTCGTTCAAAATACCAGAAGTCATTCAACTGTAAATAAAATTTTAAACAGTCACATCCATGTAACAATTATATATGCTAACATTAATTTAATATTGTTTATAGACATATATTATAAATTTAAAATGAATGCGACAATTAAAAACACCTAAGGTATAAAAAGTATGAAATACTAAAAATTCATAAGATGGAGTGTAAAATGCATAATTCGCTTATTATATAATAAGTTAGATAAGTTACTGGTCAACACTGAATGCTCATTATGGGTAAGTTTTTACTTATCACTGTGCACATATGGTCGCTAAATTGGACACGCTTTAACGAGAAGTTGGCTTCAATCAATATACACTGCTAGCCACTGTAAATGCAACACCCTGAAGGAAACATGCAAATAACATGAAATTTACAACATGCATTAGCGGAGGTGAGATATGCAAATGATTAGAACGTCAGCACAGACGCACATCACGCGCGCCTGTGGCGCCACTTCAAAGCGCTATTTAAGGCTTGGAGATTTCGACGATTTCAAGTTCGGCAATTGTGTTTTTCTTGTGGTTTTTTCAAAAAAACGATCAATTATGCCTCGTCGAAAACAGCGATCATCTTTTGATCAAGTATCCGAGTTCGACAGAAGAAGGATAGTGACCTACCGAGATACTTTCAGAGAAATCGGTAGTCGTGTTGGACGAAACCAAACAACTGTAATGCGGATATGTGATCGTTGGATGCAGGAGGGTACGACGGACCGGCGTGTTCGATCGCATCCACCTCAGCGCACCACTTCACGTGATGACAGGCAAATTGTGCGCATGGCAGTGACGGATCGCTCAGTCACATCACGAACCATAGCACAGCACATGCAGTCTGTAACGCATCATCCAGTGTCTGCGCGTACCATTCGACGCCGTTTACAGCAGAGTGGTCTGTCCGCAAGACGTCCATTGCTTTGTCTACCCTTGACACAGAACCACAGACGTTTCCGCCGCCAATGGTGCGATGACAGAAGGATGTGGACGGCAGAATGGAATGAAATTGTCTTTACTGACGAGTCACGCTTCTGTCTGCAACACCACGATGGTAGCATTCGAGTCTGGAGACACCGTGAAGAGAGGATGCTGAACAGCTGCGTTATGCACCGCCACACTGGTCCTGCACCGGGTATTATGGTATGGGGCGGTATTGGATATCACTCTCGCACACCTCTAGTACGCATTGCCGGTACTTTAAACAGCCAGCGCTACATCTCCGAGGTGTTGGAGCCAGTTGTCCTTCCTTACCTTCAGGGCTTGCCCACAGCAATATTTCAACAGGATAATGCGCGACCACACGTGGCACGCATTGTCCAACGGTTCTTCGTCAATCGCCAGATTGAATTGCTTCCCTGGCCGCCTCGCTCTCCGGATCTTTCGCCGATAGAAAACATGTGGTCCATGGTTGCTATACGATTGACCCAGATTCCATCCCCAGCTGCCACAGCAGATCAACTTTGGCAACGTGTGGAAGCTGCTTCGTCTGCTGTACCCCAAGAACTCATCCAAAGTCTCTTTGAATCAATGCCCGAGGCGTGTGGCATAGGTGATCTCCAACAATGGCGGCTACTCTGGCTACTGATTTTGGCAGGAACCACACTTCACGGAAGTCTATAAATTTAATCATTTGATACTTGGTCAACATGTTATCTACAAAATAAATTTTGTTGTGATATCTCTTGTCTTTCTTGGTGTTGCAATTCGGGTGGCCAGCAGTGTATTACGTATATATATATATATATATATATATATATATATATATATATATATATATATTGGAAATCTGTCGAATTTCATTTGGGGTCAAATTTTGGACAGATCGGGCCCTGTGAGAATGTAATGATTTCGGGCATCTCGCTGACACTTTATTCTCGTCTATTTTCACCCATTTTCTCTAAAATCCCGCAGCTTCTTCATTTACTGGTGCTTCTTTATCTAAGGCAAAAAATGAAGAATTTTCATCAAAAGAACACCAGCGATTAAAAAAGGTGAAATAGCTGATGAGTGTAGTCATTTAGCCATTGGAACATCAGAAATGCCTAAGACATGCAGTTTGTGGCTATCTCCTTCATGAAAGCCCTTACCTGGTCCAAAACCTTATTGGGCTGATGACACTTTTGTAAAAGTTCTACCCTTAATTCTTGTGAAGGAGTGCAAGAAACAGAAACTTTTATGCGCTATTCTTGAAATTTTCCACAATAAAATATTGGCACATATTTCTTTTGTCAAAAGGTAAGCACAAAAATATCAAGAAAAGCATTGATAATGTTCAAAACATCTATGCTGTGCTGTTCCTGAGTATTGCAGTAGTGTAATGACAAGAGATCAATTCTACGTAGAGCATTACATACGGTTCTATTGAGAATAAGCTGAAAGATCTGCAAAACATGACTAAAAACTCCACAAAATCCATGTATTGAACATTTATGGCATTTTCGCCATCTATCAACTGCATCTATACGAAGCAGTCCTTTTTCAATAGATTAAAAAACGCGCTTCTCTTTCAAGAAACAATGCAATTCTTATCTGCACCCTAAAATTTCTTCGGGTTTATCTCCATTATAATAAATTTAAATAGTTATCCACAAACTGAACAATAGTTCGATGGGAATTGACAGTGACATCGAGCGAAAAAATAATCAAATTTCCAAATACGTAGAGGAGAATATCCGAAATCCCAACGATTAAGTTTGGAGCGTGCAATAGGAGCGTGCTTTCCAACTCATCTGTTTCCTCTGATGAAGCGTTAAGTAAGACTGATTACGGGCATTTCCAGAAGAAATTTTTCGTTCCAAGTAAAGAGTATTTTTCACTTTAGATATTTCCATCATTTGTTCGAAAAGGCCACTCGGATTGTTGCTGGTTATTTATCACTTAAAGTAAGTTACTCAAAAGATAATTGCCGGATATGGTACTTTAAATAGTGTACAGCAGAAAATCGATTTTCTTTCTGTGAAAGCGTAAGTTCGCGAGTACAAACTAAATTATCTTTAGTTCTTTAAGCTTGACTCTCCAAACTGAAAGAAATTCCGAAAAACAGAGGCAAAATTATCACATAAACGTTTGACTTGCGCTTGAGGTGAAGAAACAGGGGTAAGGGCCCCCTGTTTCTTCACCTCTACATACAATTCGGTATGGACAGCCTCAGACAAAGACGTTAATGTATTCATGGCCAAATGACGTCAAAAGAATAAATAGCAGAAGAAAAATATTCGGTTATTCCGATTTCTACTTGGTCGTAATATGTGTAAAGAACAACTCGTTATCATACGTTTAGCGCACTTCCTTCACGCTAAGCATTACGAAAGACAGGAAGTTTTCGAGAGCGGTAGACTCGTTAACTCAGATGCCTGAAAGAAGACTGTAAATAAAACACGCTCCGTCCATCATGATTAGACTTATTTTTTACGTGGGAATTCTGCTGTTGACTTCTTTTGTAACCGCCGAGAACAAATGTAAGTACTTACAGATTAAAGTAGCTCTGTAAAATTTACTGATCGGTAATTGACAAGTCGGGAATAAGCTTTAGATGAGGAATAGTTTTCGCAACTTTAAAAAAAAAACAGGTTTTAAAAGATTTGGGATGATGAAAGACCTAACCCCTTTCGTCCTCCAATAAATGTTTAAAGGATCCTCTATGCTCCCTTGACAGCAGTTTTGGAACCAATATCCTAGAGTTGTAAGGGAAATTTAAAATTTCCTTTTGAAGTATTGTTTTCCTTTATGCTGAAGTGTTGTTAAATTATCATTAAACAGTTTACATGTTAAATGATACATTTATATTATTATGAAAACAATTTATTTAAGAATTGTCCTTAACTGCAACTCTTCTCCTAACTCAAGCTCTTCAAAAAGTATAACAATGTTTATGAATCGATAGTTAAGCCCTTTAAATGCTTTTGATAAAGGTACTCGCCCCTTAGACATGAAAGTCATCATTTTCAACGTAGGATTACGTTCCTCAATAACGGTCCTCCAGGAAGAAAAAAAGTGTCCGTCCTGCGTCACGAGTTATAATTTTGGCAGAGGGCCAAACCAAGTAGCAGTAAACAGTTAAACAGAAAAGTACCAAAATGCGGCAAAAAAAGAGGTAAGCAACGATAAGTAATCCTACGTTAATAACCCGCGATAGTTTCGTTAGAAGAGACTGCCTGAAATATTTTTATTTTCAATTTCTTCAACAACATATCGTATTTGAGTATTGACTGCAATATGTAATTTTTTTTCACAAGGCTTCGTATCGCATTTTAACCTTGATTTAAGTTTCCCTGAGCCCTGTTTTGAAATTTGCTAATTAAAGGGATGTATTTTCAAAAAAAAAAGTTCGATCACAGTCAGAGGCCCCATTTTTAAATTACTTTCTGTTTCCCTGGTTGTCATTCTGTGTTTTCAAAATATCATCTGTCATAGGAAAACAAATCCTCTTTAATTAAGACCTAAAGTATCCTCTTATAGGACCTAAAGCCTCCGTATCATATACATTTTCATTAATCATTTCTTTACTAACCAAATATTTTTACTCTACACTATGGCGTTTGCAATACTAGTCCACAAATTTCCTGTGTTGATGTTTTCTTTGATTTTCTTAAGGAGCTATTCACTGAAAATATAGTGACATTGGAACAGCAAAATTACCAATAATTGTTTCTTCTATACCACTAAAAATATGTATATATCTTTTTATATAATTATATCAGAAGGTATCCCATACATGTATCGGTGTAATGAGATCACGAGAGTTATTGGCCATTGCTCCTAAAAATGTTGTTGAGCAATAGAGTAAAAAATAACTTTTTTCACTCATTTATAGTCAACAGCCACCACTGCGTGAATAAAGGAAATAAAATCCCAATATTTCTTAATAGGTATAACTTAAGTTATATTCAGGGAATACCAAAAGCATCTCCCTGTAAGTATCTCCCATTCTGTTCTCCTGATAATACTATCAGGAATATCTGTATCTATATAGCGTGCATGAGAAAATAAAAAAGAGAAGAGAAAGAATGTAAACATGCAATACAGTACAACGCTGCTACATCCCATGATACCTTCTTCCATAGTTTTAATGCTTGAAACTGTTTTAGAGGAAACGAGTAGAAACAGCATGTTTTATCGATAATCATAATGGTCTAACTTAAATACTAAAAAAATGCAAATACTAAAAAACGAAATCTCATTGTGGTCCTTTTTCGGCAAAAGGTTATTCAAATAAACTGAGCGGGGATTATTTTCTTTGTTCTCCATGCAGTTTGTTCCCCGTTTCCCTACGCCACTATCGAACATGGCTCCATCAAACGACTGGCCTTCCAAAAGTACGGCTTCAGGTGCGATCCCGGCTATTTCCTTGCCTCTGATACCAATGTTCGATGCCTCAGGGGAAATTGGACATGCCTGAAGGAACCCACGTGCCTCAAAAAACGTGAGTATAATTAATTGCTTTCCTTAGTCCTGTTTATTAAACGTTTTTCTATCTCTCCGTTGATGAAATTTATGAGTACCAATTCTTTGCTGTAACGATATAATCGTAAATTCTTTCCTTAAGGCTGCTGTGTACTAACCCTATTGGATTCTCTCGCCTCAATGTTAACCTATGGATAACATGTGTCTGCTATTTACAGCTACATAAATGCTGATAATCAAATAAAAGTGATATTTTCAGATATCCTGAACTTTTTTGCACCATGCAACATTATTCATTTTATAAATTTCGTCCACAAAAGGAATTCAGGAGCGTTTAAAATACACCATACCAGATTTTTCCCGAATAATTTAAATTTTAAAATATTATTTGCACTTTTAAAAAAACAAAAAATGATCCAAGGTGTAAAATTTATTTCTCTATCACTGAGTAAAATTTAAAATAAATTTTTAAAAAATTGTGCGGTAGGGGGGAACCTCCGTCAGGAACGAAGTTCCTTACGTTATTTTTTCAACTCTAAACGTGATTTAATATGTAGATTTCTATTGATTATATTAGTGTATTTTTGTCACGCCAAAAAGCGCAGCCCTCTTTTATTCAACCAACCAACTCTCTCTCTCTCTCTCTCTCTCTCTCTCTCTCTATCCTCTCTCTATTTTATTAAAATTAAAAATTTTCATATATAAATTAATTATTTTTATTAAACTTAAAATTTTAATATATAAATTAATTATCTTGATTTAGATGTTACCTAACATAATTTTTAATCGGATTAATTTTATTATTCAATCACCAACTGTTCCGTCCTGTAGTAGCAGCCCGCGTTCATAGATGGCAGCACTGATCCAATAATTTCTTATTTTGTAACGGTGTGTGTAAACATGCACTGTTGTTGTTGACAAAACATTCTTATGTACGTGATGCGAGCAGGGCTTCTGCTTGCTTATTCCCTTTTGATGTATTCTCAAAGTTTAAAGGTTTGGATGATACCTGGGAAGTGAAAATTATTCATCATTCATATGTAAGTCAAATCATAATTCATTCTTTATGCTATTGGGTTTTTCATTTTCCCAGCGTTGACCTATCCCTTATATTCAACTGTATTCTATTAAATGTGAAAGTATATTCTATTTATTATTACTTTGTTTTAAAGTCAAAATAAATCTTTTAAAATCATTTACAGTCCACTAAACCAACAACAATAAATTAATGACACAATATAAATCCCGTGTGAATTAAAACAATAACAAACAAAAAATAAGTTTAAACAGAAAGACGCGATTCCATAGGGACGGTATAAAATCTTTCAAGAAAAGCATTTACAACTGGTCGAAGTTTATTTAAACGATCATGCTGAGGGTCATCATGTGGTGGTTGTTTACTGTTGTCATTAAAATGTAGAAATTCTCTTATCTTTTCAAAGCGTTTTAATGGCATACATTATTTTATTACATCATTGCCTACGGTAGGTGACCAATATGCCCTAGTGTTTGGTACATGTACAATAGACATCATTATACAAATACCAATGTGTTGTTTAATTTCTAAATTCGTTACATTGACACACTTTTCTGAGTTTTTCTGCACACTGAATAAATTTGTTTCTTGAACTATATGCTCAATAAAATCTTCTGCAAAAAGATAACAAAAAAATTTAGAGGTGTGTTTAAATTCATAATTTCAAGAGCGAGATTCTCGTCACCTCGGAATAAAATTTTATCATCATTTAGAAGTAAATTAGTTTTCTTCCAGTTGATTGCAGGTTTTATTCTCCCTGTATTATTTCTATTAGATTTTGGCATGTTTCCACCATTAGGCAGATCAAGAACACCGCTATTATCAAGTAATGATACCTCATCTTCCGGATCACTACTACCATAAAAAATTTCATCACAAACTTTGTTTGGCTTATAATTAGGATCACCTGTGCTGCCATCACTTTCTGAATCAGATCCTTCTTCACTATGATCACTCCACGATAAGTTCATAAGTTCCTCAATTTCTTTCTGTGTTAAATACTTTCTTCCCGCCATTTCCTAAAAAAATGGCGTAAGCACACCATGTATCATTTTTGATACATAAAATTGAAATCATACTTGAATTTTTTATAAAAGATTAAAGACGCATTTTATTAATATTTATAAAAGCTACGTACCTCTAAAATATATTTATAAAACTTTCAAAGATGTAAACTGACTTTAAAATGCTGAAAATATAGCAAATACTAAGGCAAGTCTGGTATGAATTGAACGGCTATCTTTTACTGAGATCGCAGTTATATTCCTGCTGCCATCTAACTTACGAAAATGTAACTAACAGTGATTAAAAGCTTTGCTATGATGTTTCAAAATTAATACAAGGTGCACAAGTGGATAAAAAATATTGCTTTTGAATATAAAGGGGGAAAATAACTTATGTATCAAATTTGATACTGTGTGCAGTGAAGGGTTTTTAAATTGCCCGTAGCGCTTGTGCGGGGATTTGAACCGGGGACCTGTCGCTCCGCAGTCCGATGCAATAACCATTCAACCATGGAGTCCTTGAGAGAAAGCTCTTATGAAGGAGGCATAACGCTTTTTCGTTACGTGACGATTCCTGCCAGTTCACTCTACTGTAAGCCGTGTAAAAGAACTTCGTTCCAAAAAATCTTTCAATCTAAGTCGGATATCCTTGGACAAATTTTCTTCATAGGACAACCTCAAGGTGAGCGAATCCAATAGGGTTAGTACACAGCAGCCTTAAAGGAATTTATGTCCATTCCCTTAAATTGGACTGAAAAGAGCATCCCACATTCTCGTCACTGACTGTAGCCCATCTGTCTTGACTTTTTCAGAGGGACGTTGTGACGACCCGCCTGTTGTGGATAATGCAGTGGTGCACGGAAATGAAAGGGAAGTGGGATCGACAGTCATGTACACTTGCAAGGAGGGATTCACCCTCTTGGGGCACTCAGAGCTCGTTTGCTCCCGAAGTGGACACTGGAACAAACGGGCACCTACCTGCATGGGTAAGAATTTTCTGCTTAGGATAATTTTAATAAATGAGTACTAAACGGTATTAAAAGAAAAACATTACACTAAACTATAGTTTAATATGGGTCATTAATGAAAAGTATTCGAAAAAGAAAGAGTATCTATGCACGTTCATCCATCCAAGATCATTCATAGTAAAACCCAACCTTCATCATGGCTAAATTAATATAAATAAATATAACTAATATAAAAGCAAAACATTACACTAAAGTATAGTTTAATATAGGTCATTAAGGAAAAGAGCTCGAAAAATAAAGAGTATCCATGCAAGTTCATCCATCCAAGATCATTCATAGTAAAATCCAACCGTCATGATGACTAAATTAATATAAATATAATTAATATAAAAGCAAAACATTACACTAAAGTAAAGTTTAATATGGGTAATTAATGAAAAGAATTCGAAAAAGAAAGAGTATCTATGCACGTTCATCCATCCAAGATCATAGTAAAACCCAAACTTCCTCATGGCTAAATGAATATAGATAAATATAATTAATATAAAAACAAAACATTACACTAAAGTATAGTTTAATATGGGTCATTAAAGAAAAGAGCTCGAAAAAGAAAGAGTATCCATGCACGTTCATCCATGCAATATCATTCATAGTAAAACCCAACCTTCATCATGGCTAAATTAATATAAATATAATTAATATAAAAAGCAAAACATTACACTAAAGTATAGTTTAATAGGGGTCACTAAGGGAAAGCCCTTAAAAAATAAAAAATATCCATGCGCATTCATCTATGAAAGTTCATTCACAATAAAAATCAACCTTACCCATGGCTAAATTAATATAAATATCATAAACAACTGCAAAAAAACTTTAATGAAAATAGTCTTTTAAAATTAAGTTTGACAATGAAAGAGGTAAAGCTGCTTGCTGCCAAGTGGAAATCAATATGGTAAACGAAGATCCTGGTTTCGTAAATATGCTAGGAGATGTTCGATTTATGTAAGAAGTCAAAAACATCATTAGTCATTTTAGTTCCAATTTTCATGAAATTTTAAATTTATCGTGTAGTTTAACTCTGATTTGAAATCTCAGTTAGCATGTAATTCAACTCCGATATTTTATTTAGTCGACAATTGTCTTATTAATGTCTGAATAATTAAATCAAAAAGCATAAATTTCCCTCTTTTTTTAATAATCAAAGACTGAACCATCAGCGTTGATTACTAACAATTAAAGAAATAACTAAAAGTGAATACTTATCTAATGAAGAATAGTTAAGATAAAGGCAAAATGAATTATCAATGTTCAAGTTCATTGAATTAAAGACAAAGAATGAAATTTTATACTTCATTTGATGAAAGACGTTGGCGCGGAAACATCGCTTTTTCTTATCAATATTTCTGGCGTTTAATTCATACACTCAGCATATTCTATGCACCTTTAATTTATGTCAAAAGAGTATATGTTTTGTTAATCCTTTAGAAGCTCCCCCTTATCAGTTCTGAAACATAAACATAGTAAACATAAACATAGTAAATATTTAAAAATAGTAAAATAAGTAAGTATTTATCACTACTACTAGGTCAGTTTTAATTTATCTAATTTTCTTATTTATTCTGCCAATATGTTTCGGTTTATCTGTAGTTAAGAATAGAAATTGGAAAACGATTAAAAGTAATTTCTGAAATCTCTTTTGAAAGTTTCGGAACTTGGGGAGTACTGACCAGTAATCAACTGTCTAAGCCAGGGGTGTCAAACTCAAAGGCTACCTTGGCCCAAACAAACAAGGTTTAACTATAGGTGAGCCGCAAAAAAATCAATATTAATAGAAACGTAGGTTTATTTACCTAATTACAGTATATTCAACATAAATATATGCATTTTGTTTAATAATAGCAAAAAAAGAGTATCATTAAAAAAACATTTAGCGAAATCTTCCTATCTTATTATAATTCTGCGTCGCTTATTTTATCATATATTATTGTGTGCCAATATATTGGCCGGGCCGCGAGTTTGACACCCCTGGTCTAAGCTTTTGCATAGCAATCACACGACGGGCCTGTTCACATAGAATCCGTCAGAGTCAGCGGTGAAGATTCCGTTGGCGCTGATTGGTTGAATGGGTTAATGATTGGTATATGACTGGTTAGAAATTTTTAAGCTGACGCTGACAAATTGTATGTGAACAGGCCCTTATTATCCTGATGACTTTACGGTTTTCTTAATGATTACCTCAATTGATTGCTTACCAGTAGCCAGGTAAAGAACTGTAAAAGCTGAAATCTCGCATTCCTAACTCTACAAAATTAAATATTTTAGTATCTGTTGCAACGTTTTTTGCTTTGTTTTTTGTACATAGTGTTATATAAATTGCTCTTTCTTATAAAAAGAAAAACATTAAACTAAAAATTTTTAATAAAGCTTGGAACAGCAGTTAATTTTATCATTCATATAATTAATATTAATGTGCTCCTACATTTTTTAAGAAAACTCGATTCTGTTATGCAAATTAAAACAATGGAAAGAATCGAAATTTAAAACAAAAATGACTTTTAAATAATAAAAAAAATTATAAATTAACATCCGAAACAACAATATAAACCCTATTTTGATCTTTAAAAATCTACATACCTATTAAAAATTATTAGTAAAAAGTTAATCTTGCATATTTGTAATTTTCTTACCATCCTATCACTGCTTTATTTATTCCTTAAATAGTTCATGATTTTATGCTTTACAGACCAGACTGAACCGCTTGAAAATGTCGCTGAGAGATTAAATAATGGCTTCGTGACTCAGCTGGAAACATACACTGACGGTAAGTGGAATGACGCTTTTAACTCTCTTTATATTTAAAAAACCCAACTCCCTCTCACAAGAACTGTTGTCTAGGAATTCACAAAAGATTTGGTTGAACAAAATTACTGAAGTCCCAGACTGGTCGAGGCAGAAAGTAGTCGCCTTGTTTCGCCTAATGACGGTCCACGATTGCCTATTGAAACATCTCTGCCATATGAACCATTCACAAGCCAAATCCGTTCCACTTTTTGAAATTTTGGAAATTTTGGTGTCAAAGCACTTGGATGACTCCTAACTTTTTACTTTCATAACAAATTTCCCAAATAACAAGGATTAACACCACTAAATGACAAAAAAATTTTCGGTCATCGAATAATAAGTAACTTTTTTCAGAAGCCAATCAAGTTTTAAGTCCATACCCTAACGTAAAGCGTCGCAATAATGAAATTCAGACTTAGAAGCAAGTATTTGATAATAACGGTAAATCGTTTAGTGTTGTTTCATCACAAAAAAGTAACATAAATGATTCAGTTACAGTCTAACTGCTGTAGAAGTAAATACTTAGGAATTATTAAACAATTATTTCAATTTTTTTCTGTAGTAAAAAAAATTTCAGATAGTCTCTTCTAACGAAACTACCGCAGGTTATTAACGTAGGATTACTTATCGTTGCTTACCTATTTTTTCTACCTCTTTTAAAAAAAGCTAGCGCGTGTCATCTAGGGGAAGAAAAATTGTGTAATTCGAAATCAACAATCTGCACGAAGCGGAGATCTTAAAATGGTATCTTTAAAATAGTACCTCATTTATCGATTTTGGTTAAGTATGAAGGGAGAAAAAGGGATAAAACAAAAAACACCTTTAGAAATAATATTCTGCACTCTTTATTTATAACTCGCGACGACGGTCTTAACGTCTGAAATTTTGCTTTACCGCGGACCGTTATGGAGGAACGTAATCCTACGTTAAAATGATTTGAAGACTGAATTGGATGTGTTTACTTTTTTTCACTTAACAAATCGATTAAGTCCCTCAGTAACGGAAAATTTGTAATAATAATAATAACGATTACTTGCACGATATTCTATCTTATAGATTTTATATGCCTTGAGGTAAAAGTTACATCTGCATAAATATATTCTACAGTGTTTATTTGAATTTATATTTTCAGAGGAATTTTAAAAAACGATATATATTATTTAATCAATTTTCTCGACTCTTTGTTTTATGGACTTAACTGATTTCACAAATGAGTGGCTTATGTAAATATCGTCTCGGAACCCTTTTGCAAGCTCTGTAATCGCTGGGAGGACATGAACATTACCCATATACTGAGTTGCTCCGCTGTACCTCCAGCTCCAGTGGAGCATATTGGATGGCTAGGACACTTCTAGGTTCATGGACGTTTCTTCTTGCTTTTATTTATATATAGTCTTGTAACCCGACATTAGAAATTTAAAATAAACATTTTTAAAATCTTGCCCTTTATACCTTAACTACTTCTGAGATATAAAATAAAATTTTGCACAGTTTCTGATTCGAAATCAGCAAGCTGCACTAGACGCATAAGAATCGATTCCTGGAAAAACATCTGCAAGGTGTTAACACATTTTTTTTCTGATTACCTGCACTTACCGTGAAAACATCCAGGTTCTAGATGCTTGTTAATGAGCTCTCTACAAATGAAAACCCTTGGGTGTCTCAATTCCAAACGAACTGTAGCCACCTACTGATTTTTTCATGGTTTTACAGAATTATTCGACCTCGTAATAGCGTTGGAACAGCGAACAATTCTACTTATTAAAATAATCCGGCGTCAAGTGTTTTATGAACTGTTTAGTGAGTGATTGTTAGTTAATCGCGCAAACTCGAAACACCAACTTAACCTCCCATAAGATGCTATGTAAATGAAGCATCACCATTCGTTTAAGAATGATTAAAACTCTGTGATTTTTAAGTTACATGAAGGAAAAATCTTTGAATTTCCCAAAACTTTTTGAGTTTTGTACGAACCAGAGATAACGAGCAAAATAATTAAAATTTAACAGCATGATTTCTCTAAATTCAAACCATTAAATATCATTTGATTTTTTTCATTATGATTGTTTCGCAAAAAAGAATATTCGTAAAATTGGAGTACGAAATGGTTTAAAATTTTGTTCACCTATTAAAACATAAAAAGATAGCGTGAGAGTGTGAACAGATGACATAGATTAAAAACTGGTTGATTGATTTAATTCATTCAGACGCAGAACAACAAGAGGAAATAGTCTGAATTTTTCGCATTAGACTGGTAAAATCTTCAAAAATTTAGCTACGGTATAAATAATAATCTCTACCTTGCAATGAGTAGTTTCTCTGATTAATACACAACTTGTACCAAGGAAAAATATTTTTCTCTTATATACTTATGGTTCTTTCCTTTAAATATTCTCTTCCACAATTTATTCAAATAATTTCTTTAATATATCCTTCAACATTTTTTAAATTCAAAAAACAATGTTTTAAAGGATTATATTTAATATCTCCTCGCACACTTAAATATTTTAACACAATGATTATTTTAAAGGCAAAGAAATTCAGACATAAATATTTTTTTAAAAAAACCGAAGATGATTCCAGCTCCTTTTAGCTTTTGCAGATTCAAGTGTACTATAGGATGATTCAAAACTTCTAACCACAATTATTGTTGTTGTTCCTAATGCCCCCTGGCTGGCAGTTCCACACCAGCTCCATATAGGCTTCGGGCTGATGCATGCGGCTCTGATTTATATAGGATCACAAGTGTCGCAGTCCGTCTTAGCTAGTTGCCACCTCAATTTTGAGCAAGCACCCCCATGGGCGATATCTGGGGATCGTACACTCTCCCACCCTCTCTGACCTCATAGAGCGACTTTCCGGTCTATGGATTTGACATTCCCATATCCGACCTAGACACGGAGGTAATTAATGGCGCGTGTCGGGATTCGATCAGAGCACCGAAAACCAGCGCGCTACCTCAAGGTTACCTCGAACCCTCTAACCAAAGTTACAGGTGGATAGATGATAAAAAAGTGTTCCTATAAAATATTCATTTCTATCAAATAATCGTTAATTTGCTAAAGCTGTTTTATATTTTTGAATTGAATCTAACTACGATATTGCAGTTTTTCCTCCGAATACAAATTAATTAATGTCTTGTGGTACAGATGGCGTATTCAACATCGACTTTAAATACCTATATACCCCCTGAATGAAAGTGTTTATTTTTTTCCTTATTGGATTATTTTATGACGAAGTTAATGTGGCACATTTGAATACATTACTTAAAGCCTCATTCATATGGAAATTAACCGATATTTCATAAGCATAAATCTTCAGTCTTGCATTAATAACTTTATCAGCTCATTTCCTTTCATTTTAAACGTCCGGGCTTTAAAAGACTTATAAGTGCCGTTAAGTAAATATTTATTCATTATTAATATATATTTTCCACCAGCAAAATAAAAGAGTTCTTTTAATCACAATTTCAACAGTTTAAGGGGAATGTGTTTGGATATTTATTAGGTTAAGATATTATACACCTTTGATCGTATTTGAATTTTAACTTCTTATGAATAATTTATAGTGGAATTGCACTTGAAAGGAAAAAACGAAGATGATATGGAAAAAACTTTTCGACATCAAAAAACTGAGTAATTAACAAGATACCTACCTTTACAGGGCGAAAAGAAGGAAAAAATTTATAAAATTGATAATTAATTTTCTAGGTTACGGAATATTCTCTTGGAGCAATCAGAGCAATTTCGAATTGTAAAATATGAGCAAAACAGGCTGTAATTTGCAGTTTAAAGATATCCTAATAAAACAGTTAATGATCATAGATAATCCGCTTAGTAAACATTTGAGATATATGTCTGCAAATTTGCTAGGCGTATGAAACATTTTAGCGTAAAGAGAAAGGGGAAAATAATATTTGCTGACAACTTCTAATCACAACTTCTTCACCTTAGTGTAACATTTAAATAGCTGTAAACAAGAAAACGTAAATGATAGATGCAAAATTCTGATAGAAATATAAATGATTGAGCTTACTATTACTAATGGGAATAATCGATAATTTGAGGAAATATAATGTTATATTACATATGTGATATATATACAGTGACTCCATAAACTAAAGATACACCAACTTTCTCCTAGATAAACTCGGATTTTAAAGCAAATGATCAATTCCGATGGAGTGTAATCATCATTTTTATTTATGGACGCAGTAAATCATTGAATTTATGATAGTTAGTCGGAAAGTTGTAGCTAACAACTTCAAAATGAAAATAAATAAAAGCATTTTAAATTAACTATCGCACAGTTTTGCACACAATAATTTGAGAATACAGGAATACTTTCTATTATTTCTGCCCTTTTAAAGAAAATGTCAATATTTTGTAGCATGTCTTTTTGTCCTTATTATTACCACGTATTAATATGTGTCTGAAGATATTTTTCCACATTCTTCTTGTAGGATACGTTTCAAATGATATTTGCTCGTTAAGTCTATGGCCAACTTTTTCAAGCAAAGACTACAAATTTTCAATGGCGTTGATGTCTGAGTACTAGGCAGGGGTGTGTAGGTGCTTTTTATAGTGGTAAAGTTGCCAATTTTTTACATTCTTTGCCGTGTGCTTGAGAACATTGCCTTGTAGAAAAATGAATTTTCCATCTAAGCCCAACTTAATCGCACATTCTTTGGAATTCAGTTTTTTGGATCAAGATCTGTCTTTGGTTTTCTGCAAAACATGCGACAAACATCTCTTCCGAAAATACTGAATCTGTTCTCGCTAAAAATAACCTTATTCCAAAAGTTTTGGAGTTTCATTAGGTTTGATTCAGCAAAGTCAAAATTGTTTTATTTCGCGAGCTGATGATTGGTTTCTTTCTAGCTGATCTACCGCTTTAGTCGGCTTTCCGGAGGGGCTTTACGTACAGTTTCTACACATATATGCTTTTCTATGGTCGCAGAGTTTTGTGCAGAAAATTTCCCCGCACTAACTTTTGGATTCAACTTGATTTCCTCAATTATTTTGCCTTTTGTAACTGCACTTGCAATTTTTCACTATCATTTTCCACCCTTATTTTTTATCAGTCCGATCCTCCTGTTCTTTGTAATTATTTTCTGTACGCATGAATGACTTCGCTCTATTATATTAGCAAGTTGCCGAAATAGCTTACCTTTATGTGATAATCTAATCTCTAATTTTCTTATATCAGCACTGGTTTCTTTTCGAGATCTCATACTAACTTCTGTCATTTCAGTTTGAACTATAAAAAGCACAAAATTTTAAAATTATCGAAATGTGTGTACTGGAGGTTGATGAAAATTGAACTTAAACAACTTGAGTTTGAAATTAATAGTGGTATTTAAAAAGATTTTTTTTCGAAATGTATTCTCAAATTTTTGACTTGAAAATTTGCCTAATTATTTCTAGAATCTCCTAATTAATTAATTTTAAAAGAATAGTTTTTATTTTAATCTATATTGTGTATCTGGAATTTATACGTAATTAGCAAAATTTTCATAATCCATGTCTGCTGCTTCAAATTTATCGAATTAAATACTAAATTTTGAGAGAAAAGAAGAGAGAGAGACAGAAAGTGTGTGTGTGTGCGTGCGTGCGTGTGTGTAACCATGGTTATACCTCACATTTTTTCCCCTCTTACTTCGACATTTTAATCCTCTGGCTCCGTGGTTTCAACTTCAACTGTTGATCTCCATATCTCTATCTAAATTAATCCACTGTGAATAATTTTCAGATATATGCCCTCTTCGGACTCTAGTAAGTAACTATGTAGCACAATTATACAATTAAATATACTCAGAAAATTTTCTAGACATCCTATTTATTTATATTAAACCTCATTTATCCTATGCTATATTATTTGAGCATTACAGTATCTATTATTTTTTGTAAATCAACTGCAGTTGGAACAGTTAGTGCGACTCATAGAGCCAGTGACTCTAGCTTCACTTGCATCTAAAATCTGTGGCCGCATGTTTTCTCTATTGTAGCTACACTAACTGATATCTAATCAGCCGTTTAAAATCCCCAAGTTCTGTAAACTCTACCAATTTCTATATCAATATGTGTGCCTGTTTTTTTCAGTACCCCAAGGTCGTCTTTTGGACAGGTCCTCTCTCCTTCTGGGACTAGAGCTGTTTCTGCTGGTCGACAGATCAAGCAGTGTCGATCCCGTCGACTTAGAAGACGCCAAGAACTTTATAAAATTCCTACTCCGGAGATTTAATGTCAGAAACGGAAAAGACAACAAAAGTAGGCCTATATTTTAATTGGCATATTTTCTGAGTTCAAGGTATCGAGATTTAGTAAAAGGTGAAAGAGAGGTGTCTTCAGAGATATTATTCGCAGAAAAGGTTCGATAACAATACTTTCAACATATACTTTCATTTTAGAACCAGAATATTAAAGTAGAGGTACGAGCAACATTTACTCTACATTGGAGTTTAAATATTCATTTATCTTTAAGAGTAAAAGGAGTCTTGCATTTTGTATTGTTGATACACTCTCTGTTCTTTTAAGAGGTATGAGATTGATATATAATAGAGAGTACGCACTCTCACATACCTCTCAATTATCTCTTCAACATTTCCAGAATTATTATAGAATTTACTTCAAGCAGTTTCCCTATATTAAGTATTCTATTAATCCATAAAATGGCTAACATAAAATACTTAACATTAATTGCTATCCATAAAATGAAAACAGTGCTTTTATTTTTAAATTTTTCCGCTGTAGTCACCTTATGTTATCTTAATACCTTCTAACTGTAACATTAGAATGATGCAGTCATAGAATTCATCAACGTAGACCTTAAAAAAATAATAAATTAATTCCTTGAAGGCAAAATGGAGTAATTTATTGGTTTGTATTGGGAGCGCTTCTTTTTTTTCTCTACCCGGGGGTTAAAATACAGTTCAAAACCGATTCCTAATAATTACAAATACCAATGCCGATTCCGCGTCTCTGACACTAAGAATCTGGTCATCGATGGCTGGCATCTTTGCTATTCAGATTCATTAAGTAACTGAATCTCTTGAATTGTTCACCTGTTGGCACTTAAATTTTTATAATATTTTACATGTCAATATGTGAGGAAGTAGGAGTACTTATTGTTAAAACTTTAGCTTGGGTAAGAAGTCGTTCTGGAGAAGCTACAGGAAATTTATAGACACGAGAGACGCTGAAAATGTGTTTCAGCGACTCGTCGAAAAGAGATAAGATACATAAAGTAACGTAAAAGTTGGAGAAAATGCACTCAGTGTTTATAAAAACATAACTGTTTGAAAGAATTGCCTTAGTTTTATATTCAACTATTTGCAGATGGCACACGAGCTGCAGTTTTGGCCTTTGGTACGGACGTACAGATAGTATTTGATGTAGACAACAAGAATATATCTAATCCCACACTTGCTGCCAGTGCCGTCGATACCATACAGGTGAGTATTTTTAACAAGATTTTGTTTTCAGGTACGTCAACGTTAGATAATCATGCGGGGGGGGGGGGGCAAAAGAAAAGTCCATTCAAAGCGTGATGAAATGATCATAATCATTTTACTTTATACTCTCTGTAAAGAACGATATCATTGCCACGCCGCATGACATGCATCTTCAGAGCATATTAATAGCCTCTAGGTAGCATTACTTTTGCACAAACGTCCGGTAACGTTCGCTGGGTCATGAATAGCTTTTCATTTAAAGCGCTCCATGACAATTGACAATTTGGTAGTCATTACTCTCTGGCACATTTTCCTTAACAGGTTTACACAAGCATTGTCCTCTTGTAGACTGCAGTCTTCCTCACCCTAGGAAAAACGTTTAAATCGTAAGAAGTTATTTCCACTCATATTCCAATAACTGATTCCAAACATCACTGACTAAAATTAAGTAACCCGGTTTGAAATATGAATTTAGACGCTTTGAATAAAACTTTAATGCGTTAAATTTTGAAGCTTTTAAATATTATTTCCTTTGCTTAGCGTTAAAAAATCATATGAGCTTTCTCATAGCACTCCCAACCGTAGTCTCTTGAATCTTTAGAATTTTTTTATTTGATTTCTAATTTGGGGCGAGTTCGAAAGAGGCTCAGATTGATAGATTGAATGCAATTGTACCTTCAGTAACTTAAGGGCAATTTTTAACTTTTGAATTGTTTGTTTGTTTTTTACTATTATCAAAGGAAATTCGCAGATAATTAGTGACTTCCAGTAGTATTAAAGGGGAAAATTAACATTCCATTATGTATTGTATTCATCGTGTGACTGTGAGAATTTCACTATTTGTTATCTGCATATAACAAGTGGTGAAATTATCATAGTTATCAAGGAGTTGTCCATTGATTAACTCTAGTTAACTTTGCAAAAACCGAATCAGCTTTTACCGACGTGATAGGTCCTTTCTTTTACCAGCCAAACGGAGGTGGAACCAACATGGAAGGTGCACTTACCCACGTCATGTTAGATGTAATCAAGCTTCGACCGAAAGCCAAGAAAGCCCTATTCCTCATGACAGACGGAGAACCAAACATCGCAAATCCGGAGATAACACCCCAAGATTTGGCGCAGGAATTGAAGAACTCTCACGGTGAATATTGTCATATTATTTCATTTATTTCACCATCTATATAGAGCTAATAACATTCCAAATCAAACTCAAACACGCCTGACACCTGTTTTACAAATTTTTTGCAACTGAATTGGGATTTTTATAAAAGTAATTAGAAAATTGTTTACCGGGTTATTTTTACCGACAAAAGTGTTTAAATAGCACCCATTTCAAAGACTTTAAAAAAGGCATATCTAGCATAAATTCGTAATCAACAATTCTTAATGTTCTCCTTTTGCCTGATTTTCGTAATAAAAGGGATTTAAAACAGTAAATAGATGGCTTTTTAATAATTACGATCCAATAAAACGGATGGCTACATATGTTTCGATTTAATTTATAGATCATCGTAATAGTCTGGTATCCAAATAGAGATTTTTCTTCGAACCCTGCTTTTAATTATTAATTTTTTTGTATTGTTGGTATTTCATGTTAAGGGTATGTATATTCATAAAATTGCGGGTACCCATGCAGTACCTTTGGGCAACACTCAGAATTCAAGATGGCGGCCATCCTTATATTAAATATTTAGGTTCCGTGAAAATTTGTACTTATTTTGCCATAAACATGTGTTCCTTGTATATTTGTAGCTAATTTTAGTTGAAATATCCCAAAAAGATCTGAAAGTAGTTGTTTTTATATGTAAAAAATTAAAATGGTGAAACTTATTAGATAAGGTTGTGGTGACTTAAACTTATTCCACCACTTTCTTCGTACAACTTCAATATTTCTACCGAATTCCATATTCTTCTTTCATATGACTTCAACAACTGCTCTGAATGGTTTGTCGTCATCCTTGGGCTTTGAGGGTTCACCCGTAGATTGCGACAGTCAACATGCGACAGTCAACATGGTATCTCCCTTCGGCAGCATTTAAGTTACTAACCGCTCCCTTAACCCTTATTCTAACATGTGACGACCACTTATCGTTTCGCTTGTTACATGTATCCAATATTAACTGCTTTATAGATTTTCCTTCTTCGACTCATTTTTCACGGATCATGTGCGCAAGTCTCAACAGGTCTGGATGATTTTTATCTTTTAAAACAACACAGTTGGTTCCACAATAAATACAATGCTGTCTAAAATTAAAGGATGCTTGATCTTCGATGCTTTACAGGTTGTTCTTCAGCGTACTCTTCACTGCCTCGCTTTCGTTTATCAAATTTTGCCACTTTATCTTTATCAGTATACATAGAAACATAAGATTTGTGACAGGTTAACTTAACGTCCTTATTTCCTATCAATCTTTGAAATTCTTCGCTTTTTCCATCCTCATAAATCTTACTACATGAAATAATAGTTTGAATTCACTGCTCTCCTGCTTCGATAAGTTTTCCAGCTTTTGAACTACAATGATACTTCCAAAGAAAAAAAACAGCCTGATTCCTCCATATTTCCTATTTTTTCGTATTTCAGTACTTCCATATTAAAAACTACACCTTCAACAGAAAAAAATTAATTCTGACTGATAGATCACAAAATATTAAAAGATTA